>JAMJFZ010003656.1:1800000-2267500 GCA_026225945.1 Cricetomys ansorgei | reverse complement strand
TAAGCAAAGGAGAGAGTATCCACAGTATCCACCAGTATCCACCGACCCAGAGCAAATATGCAACAAAGAGGGACTGAGTTGGAACATAGGAATCTCCCTGGTAGGATGGAAATTGAACAGAGGGTGCAGGTGGGGTGGAGGAGGACAGGAGTGGGAGTGAAGGGGACCAGGAGGAGGAAAGGAATGGAGGGAGAAAATATATGGAGAGACGATAAGAATTGGGAGACAATTAGGGGGTGATGAGGAAACCTAGTGTAGTAGAAACTCACAGGAATATACGAGGGAGACCCTAGCAAGGATCCCTAGTAATCAGGGATAGGAAGCCTGAACAGGCTATCTCCTGTGGCCAGGAAAGATTTCCAGTGGTGAGACAGGGACAACATCCCAGCCACAAAATCTTTGACCTATAGCCTATCCAACTGGCAGGACCTGCTGGAACAATGGAAGGGCAGAACCCAGTGCTAAAGGTGGGAACCCCTGCCTGATACTACAGGGCAGGCCAGGAACTAGAGACTGGATAGCCCAGAGATGAATTCCAATGACATCATGCTGTGCTCATAGATTGGTGCCCGGCCTAGTCTTCCTCAGTCAGGCCCCCTTCCAGCAGCTAAAGGCAGCAGATGCAGAGATCCAGGCCAAACATCCAAACATCCTGCCCAGGTCCAGGAACCCCACAAAAGAGGGCAGGGGAGATATTGCAGGAACCAGAGGGGTAGAGGACACCAGGAGAACAAACCCCATGGAGTCAACTGATTATCACTGTTAGGGTCCCTCAGAAACGGAACCTGCAGGGTTCCCTAAACATGCCGTACTTACAGCTGTCTGGCTTGGTGTTCCTGCAAAACTCCTACAGGCTGGAGTGGGGGAGTCTCTGGCTCTTTTACCTGACCTTGGGACACTTTTGCTCCTGCTGGGTTGCCTAGTCCATCCTTGATGTAGGGAGTAGTGCCTGGCCTTGTTCCATCTTAGTAAGCCCTGTTTGAGCAGTAACCCTGAGAGGACTGTTCTTTTTTAGGGAGAAGCGGGGTGGGAGGGTTGGCTGGTAGGTGGAGGTAGGGGTAGATCTGAGGGAGAGGGAAAATGAGGGAAGCTGAGAGGAGTGGAGAAAGGTGAGGAGGGGGTCAGGATGTATTGTACAAGAGAAGAACAATAAATTAAAAACAGAGAGAGAGATGAATATTAGTTGGGTACAATTCAGTTGTAGAACACTTACCTTACATGCACAGACCCTGGGTTCCATTACAGCATTTTAAGAAGGGGAGTCTAGAAGAGAAATATTTGTTTCTGAAACACTGTTGAAATTTTATTTATTGACATAGATTCTCACTATATAAATCAGGCTGGTCTTGAACACTTAGCGATCCACCTACCTCTGCCTCCCAAATGCTAGGATTACAGTTAAGCACTATAACTGACTTGGTTTTTAGTATTCTTTAAAAAAAAGAGGTTTATTTATTTTATTTTATGTATTTTGCTTGCATGTGGTGCTTGCCCAGTGCATGAGGTCAGGAAAGGGCATCATATCCCTTGGAACTGGAGTTAGAAATGGTTGTAAGCTACCACATGGGTGCTGTGAACTGAAGCCAAGTCCTGTACAAGATAAACAAGTATTCTTAAACCCTGAGCCATCTCTTCAGCCCTGGTGTTCAGTATTCTTCATTAAATTACCTATTATCCTACCTTATCGGATAGTCATGAATAAAATATGAATTTCTAACATGCTCTAGGCACAAACTATAAAGTCTTAGCCCATACCAACGCCAAAAAAAGGTGGAGGAGTGTTCTGGATTTTAACTTGTCAAATAAACTTATCAGGATAGGAAAGGCTTCAGTCAATGTTCCTTTTTCTGGAAGGGAATAGACCTTATAAAATTCATGACTTCGATATGCTCTCTGCTTCACAAGCTGTACTGCATTAAGAACAAACTTTGCTGATGTCTCAGAAGAACATGAACACACAGTAA
Source organism: Cricetomys ansorgei (assembly GCA_026225945.1). Taxonomy (NCBI): domain Eukaryota; kingdom Metazoa; phylum Chordata; class Mammalia; order Rodentia; family Nesomyidae; genus Cricetomys; species Cricetomys ansorgei. The sequence continues at coordinate 2,265,536 of JAMJFZ010003656.1, read as the reverse complement.
CTTCTAAAATGAAGAAAGAAATTAAGTTTTAAACTGGGAAGAATTAAAATGCACATGAAATTGTTTCAGTAATTTTTACCCATTTAGACAATAATAAAGAAAATGATCTTTTAAAATAATTTTTAAAAAAGCTCATCCTGAGAAAGGCTTGTTTGGATCCTGAACACCCAGTGTAGTTGCCAGCAAGCTGATAAAGACTTTCTATTGGCTTAACCCATGTTCAAGCAGTCTTCTCTGATGAATACCCCACAACATTTCTGGAGGCCCCACTGAGATCCCAGATACCAGACTACCAGACACTGGGAGTCTCATAGCCCCTTAAAGCAAGGAAGAGTGCAGTGGTCAGGGGAGTCCTAGGGGATACACAGCCTGGGATGTTACAAATTCCCAGGACTCCCTGTGATCAATCACTGCCTAATGCTTAAGAGGAGTCTGACATCTCCACTCCAAAAGGAGACAAGTTAGAGAGTTGCCTGGTTTGTCACCTCTAAAGCTAATTCTGATTAGGTGCCTTCTGTTTGGACACATAGGAGAGGTCTGATGGGACTGCTGATCCAATGTCCTAGGTCCTGTGAGACATTCCAGGATTCCCAATGTTTAGGTGTATGAATGTGTGGTGGCCACCCCTGGTTGTCTTTACCATGTGTTTCTGTGTGGGTCTCTCTGTATGTCTTTCTATGTGTTTCTGTCAGTTTTGTCTTCCTGTATTGACCAGTGGCTTTCTCTGGTGTGAGAATCCCCTGGCTTAAGACCTGTGCTCCCTCCTGTTGGGGACCCAAATCCTTTTGACTCTGGCAGGTCACCCAGAGAAACCAAAAAAAAAAAAAAACCCTCCACCTGTCCCACTCCAATAGTAGGAACGCTTGCTTGTTTGGTTGCTTGACTCCTGCTTATGGATCACGGTTTGTCATAGGGTAGATGTGGGAGGGGCTGGGCCTCTCATCCAGGACCCTTGACATCTAAGCATTTAAGCAGAATGCACTCAGGGAGGGGATAGTAGGTGAGCATTCCCTCTGCTCCTTGCCTGCTCCCAGGGAAGGGGAACAGTTCCTCTGGGCTGAGCCTAAAAGAAAAGAGAAAGTTCCACTCCTCCTCATTCATAATTTATGTCTTTGTTTCAATCAGTGATTCATAAATCCCACCATTCTCTTAAAAAGAAAGTAGAAAACCTTCCCCTGGATCAGGCAGGAGGGATGTGAGGCAATACAGCCTGGAAATAATGGATTTCCCTTCTGTCCAACATTGACCACGAAAGCTTTAAAAAATTAGATATTTTTTAAAAAAAGATTTAAAATAGCTGCTAAAACAATTTTCTTTGTCATCTGGTTGACTCTCATCAGAGAACAACAAAGGATGGATCCTTCCTTTGCTTTCCTTTGGTCTGCTGCACCCCATGTGGGTAGGGATTTACCTCCTATGAGATTATATTTGGAAGACCTCTCCCAACTGTTTCCCAGGCTCAGAGACCAACAGCTGGCAGAGCTCTCTAACCATTCTTTTCTAAAATCACTGCAGGCACTCCAGGCTATTCACTGGACTATCTGAGAGATTCAGCCAACTTCTAAATCCACCACCAGTTTCTCCTTGTCCCAGTTCAGTGATACTGTCTGGGTCAAGCACGAAGCAAAAGGGACACCAAAACCACTTTAAAAAAAATCTCTACATGGTGATTCTGTTTACTCCTATGGCCAAGAAGGGAGCTGATATTATACCATGCATCCACCACACCCAGGTCAAAAAAGCAGAAGCCACAGATGCTGCTGCCAAATGGACTATCTCTGGACTATGGACCCATTGAAATTAAGGTTTCATTGGGCCCCAGAGCCCTTCCACTCCCTGCCCCTCTATCTCCTCTTGAGTCTTGTGTTTTGTACTATGGGTATAAACACGGGGTCCACTTAATCCACTTTAATCCACTTCCCTGAAGCCTGAGCCTGGAAACTGAGGAAGATAGATACAGGAAAGATATTAGCTAATGTGACTACAAAATTCCATTTTGACTTTTGCTCACTGATGTCCACTTTAAATTTCTGATTGCATTAGAGAAAAAATAAAAAAATGTATCTTTTAAGATAAAAATACTAAGTTTATAATTCCATGCATGCCCTGTGACTGGGCCCCCAAGTTGCCAGAAACAAGGGAGTTTCCATTACAAAAACTGGGGTTGTGAAACTGAGGCTTTCTAAAAAATATCTTTAAAAATAGTCTGGCCTTTGAGAAACCAAACCAACCAAACAACCAAACAACAACAACAACCACAAAAAAGAACCTCTGAGAAATCAGACTTTTTTGCCACAGGGACTCTGGGGATAGAGTTAATCATTCCCAGCCAAATATCAGCCAAGATTGTTGGTTATACTTAGACACCTGGCTTTCATACTACAGAAGGGTAGACTGTCAGCCCATTGACTGACAAAACTCACTGTGACTAGGGGCAGCTTGAATTAATGTTAGAGGATTTACAAGAGGTCCATGCTTTAAAAAACATCTTGCCATAGTAAAAAATAATTGGTACCAGTCTCTGTTCTCTTGATCCCCTTGGTTAACTACTCTGCTATCAGTATTGACTAGGACTTTTATTCCCATTCTAATTGGATTAATGGCAGAGCCCTGCACCTTACATTAAAATAGGATGAGTCCATGATTTGACTCATTCACTAAGACAAGTGGAGAATTGTAATAGGGTCCCAGACCTTAGTAGGCCCTGAGACCTTAGCACAACTGACTCCATGATGGAAGTGCCATTCAGGCTGTAAGACTCAGCACATAGACAGCACCACCTGCCAAAACTAAAACAAAGGTCTAATCCATCAAAGTCCATACAGTTCTGGGAAAGTCTCAAAATGTACAAACCTTGCTTTTTAGCTTCTGTAGTTCTGCTTCTGGCTAACCGTTCTTGTTAACTGAAGTGTGTCAACCCAGAATGTTTTTGTGCTTAAAAAAGCTCATCCTGAGAAAGGCTCAGGGCTACAGTGGGATCCTGAACAACCAGGTTAGTTGCTGGCCAGCTAATAAAGACTTTCTATTGGCTTCAACCCCTGTCAGAGAAGTCTTCTCTGGTGGCTACCCTACAACAAAGATTAGCTGAGACATCCATTCTTAGACTTTCCATCGGGAGACAGTTGTTGGAATAGTTGGACCAAAGACTGTAAACCACTATAATAAATCTCTCTCTCCTCTCTCTCCTCTCTCTCTCTCTCTCTCTCTCTCTCTCTCTCACACACACACACACACACATATATTCCTCTAGAGAACCCTGACTAATACAGGCCACTTATGCTTTAAAGCCAGATCTCCATCTCAAAACAACAACAAAAAAAGAGAATTAGTAAGCATTAACAAAAATACTTACTCAGCTTTACCATGTAATCCGATTTGGATCCATCTTTAATTTTCAGGATAATCGATGTTTTAGGTTGAATATAACTGTCTATTCAATGTGTGACAAACCTCAAAGTTACCAAGGTACAAGGGGCTTACTTAAATAAAAAAGGGATGTGTCACATTTTATTCCTAAAGTTAAGAATTTTTACCTTCCAGACCTTGGGTTTTAGGGACTTAGAAGACATCAACTTTAATAATTGGGGTTGGGGTGGGTATCAGACTGGGATGTTTTACTCAAATGTGCCTGTTCTGACATTTATTTATGTATTTATTTATTTGAGACAGGATCTCACTATGCAGTCCTGGCTGACCTGAAACTCACTACATAGATAAGGACCCCTGCCTTGTGAGTGCTGGAATTAAAGGTGTGCACTACCATGCCTGACCTAACTTGATATTTCATATAAGTTAGATTTCTTCTTCTTTGTAACAGGCCCTCAGACTTCAAAGTGCCCCAAGACCTTAGTACAACCAACTCCATGATGGAAGTGCCATTCAGGCTGTAAGACTCAGCATGCAGACAGCATACCTGTTAAAACAAAAACAAAGATCTTATCCATGGAAATCCATATAGTTTTGGGAAAGTCTCAAAATGTACTAACCTTACGTTTTAGCTTCTGTAGTTCTGCTTCTGGCTCACTGTTCTTGCTAACTGAAGTATGTCAACCCAGAACATGGTTTTTGTGATTAAAAGCTCACCCTGAGAAAGGCTTGGGGCTATACTGAGATTCCAAACACTCAGTGTAGTCACAAACCAGCTATTGGCATGAATCCATGTCCAAGAAGTCTTCTCTGGTAGGTATCCTACAATATTCTTAAAGGCTGTTTTTTCTTTTAGATGGCAGCTGCCATTTTGGCTTTCCACACACAGAATTTTAAACTGGTGCTTATTCCATGGCTACATTCCATATGGACTTAATACGTATCTCTGGAGATGGAGCCCAGACATCACTTTTCCTGATGTACCGTGGGAGACTCTGATGAGTCAAAGTGCCCTCTCCATTTATACTGTCATTATTTTTGACACAATCTGATTTTATATTATATTTTGTTATTATTCAAGTATATATCAGTTATTATATCTTATAAACAACTTCTCATTCTAAAGGGATTTTTTTTTGCTATTTAAATCCTATTCTAAAATTACCATTACTGAAATGTAGAACAGCACGATTACATGGTTTCATTGTTTATTGCCAGTATTTTCATCCCAGAGCTCTCCCTATCTTACTTGATATGAGAGTAGTAAGATGAAGAAAAGGGGCCCCACAGAGGAAATGGATCTGTGATTCTGTTGCCTTAGTAACAGCTCTGCTTCTCATCTCTACTGAGTGACTCAGCTCAGGCAGGGACATTGTGCTTGGCAGCCAGGAACAGGTAACAACCTACCTTTCTATTTGTTGTTCAATGCTAAGAGGCTGAAACAAAGAGATAAAGATCGTTGCCAGGGAGACTGAAGCTATCAAAACCATAAGAAGGAAAATGTCGAGTATAATTACAAAATGGATGCTAGATCCATTTTGTTCCACCTACAATCATGGATTGAGACTCTTATGTATTCATTTGAAGGATTTTTGTTGTGAACATACAAGTGATTCTTCCTGCACAGATAACCACAAGGGCACAAAGACTGATCAGAGAAAGTGAAACAGGAAAAGTAGAGAACCCAGACAGGATAAATGGGAGAAATAATGATTTTTAAAAATCATGTATTTATTTTCAAGGCTTGTTAACATCCACGTTCTATTTTAACCTATTCAATTACATAGAATTGTCAAGCGAGCCTTACCTGAAAGAAAATACAGCTTCTTTTCTTTTTGTTTATTAATAATTCCCATTAGGACATATCTGAGCCCCAGGAAGCTATGCTGCTCTCTGGTAGCTCTGCCTTTATTGCATGGTGTTGGGGTCCATGACCAGACAGTAACTCTCATATACTGAATACATTTTGAATCAATATACATGGAGAGAGACAGACAGACAGGTGACAGGCAGACAGAAAGAAATGTTGGACTAGCTTAGATATCACTTCCTCCAGGAAGCATCAATTGGCCATTTCTGAAAGTTTTGTACAAATAAATAGTCCTACTATGTGCTTCCATGATGTCTCATATTTCATCTAACACAGAGACTTAGTGGGAACTTGGCACTCTAGTATAATCACTATTGTATCATAGTTGCCTCGTACAAAATCCTAGATATTAGTAGATATTCAACAAGTATCTGTTGCACTAAATAAGAAGGCTCAAATACAATCAGTAACAAAAGAAAGCATTACTGATGTTACTACAGAAAACCAAAGCTCAGAAGAGACTACTATGTACAAGCATATGCCAAGAAATGAGAGGAAATACATATTATCCAAGACAATATAACTGACCATGCCTGAATCATGAAGTCATCTAAAAATATGAACATACATAGTAGTAGTTAGCAAAGAGATTGGATGAATAATGAAAAGTCTTTCATCATCACAGAAAAGCCAAGTGTTTTTGTGCCTTTGCTGATGAATTCTTCCAGTCATTTAAAGAACTAATACCAGCTGGGTATAGTAGCATACTGAGAAGGCATATTTGAGGCCAGCCTGGTATACACAACAAGTGGATTCCAGGAACTTGCTGGCCAGCCAGCGTAGCCAAAATGGCAAGTTTGAGGCTCCCAGCAGTCCTATCTCAAGGGAATAAAGGCAGATAAGGGTAGAAGACAATTGACATCCTCTGGGTGTATGCACAGGCACAACCCCCCACACACACACATACATGCATGCATGAATACATCTCTCTCTCTTTCACACACACACACACACACACACACACACACACACACAGTTTAAAAGCAAAAAGAGGGCTGGGGATCTAGCTTAGGGGGAGAGTGCTGCACAAGGCACTGGGTTCAAATCCAAAATTTTAAAAAAAAGAGTCTCAGCATGGTATAAACAGGGTACAACATTGTAAAAAAATTCACAGAAATAAATCTGAACACCTCAGATGACAAGAACAGATAAGAAAAGGAGACTCTCTACCATAAACTGGGAAAGCATGCAGAAGAATGAAATTAAACGTCTTTTCATCCCATACATAAAAATCAACTCAAAAGTGATTAAAGACTTATACTGGGGACCTGGAACTAATAAAAGAAAACATATAGAAAAGCTTCTGGACATTGGTTTGGCAGATCTTTTTGATATGACCCCCAAGTCACTGGCAACAGAAGCAAAAATATACAAATGAGATTGCACCAAACTAAAGAGTTTCTGAATGATGGACAGTCAACACAAAAACAGTCTCCACTACCAGAGAGCATGTGACAGAGCCGACTCGCTTACTTCATAGCAGCCAGCAAATAGGGGTGGGTGGCAGGGCAGTGAATAAGGGTATGCCCTCAGAAACCATTTCCTCCAAATATGCCCATCTCCTAATAATATCATCATACCACAGAACCAGGCAATTATCTACTGACAAGGTTAGAGCATTTACTACCCAGTCACTGCCTCAGACTCCATCAGAAATTCTCTTTGAGAGAACATTTGTAATATACCATATACCACAATCAGCGTCAATATCCTAAACATGGAAGGAATTATACAACTCAGCAGTGATAAAATAACTCAATTAAAGCCAGGCGATGGTGGTGACGCAGGCCTTTAATCCCAGAAGGCAGAGGCGGGCGGATCTCTGCTGGTTCAAGGTCACCCTGGTCTACAGAATGAGTTCTAGGACATCCAGGGCTACACATAGAAACCCTGCCTAGAAAAATAAACAAACAGACAAACAACAACAAGCAACCCTAACCCTAACCCACAGACACAAAGCCATCCCCGCAGCCATACCTTCCTGCAGCAATGGACTGCATCCTCAAACTGTGAGCCAAGTCAAATCTTTGCAATCTCAAGTATTTGCTTACAATGATGAGAAAAGTAAAACAAAGACCCACAGATTGTTAACTTGTATGGAAATATGCTTAAGCTCATTAATTATTAGGGGAAAATGCAAATTAAAGCCAGGATGAGATATAGATTCATATTTAATAGAAAGGCCACTGTCAAAAAGACAAAAGATAGAACAGGGGTTGGGGAGGAGGTGGAAAAAGGTGAACTCTTAGACACTGATTCTGGGAATGTCAATTAGAATAGTCATTATGGAAAACACTATGGGGTTTCCTCAAAACATGTAAAGTAGCTGGGCCCCATAATGTAGGCCTGACATCCTAGATACTGGGAGGCTGAGGCAGAAAGACCACAAGTTCAAGGCCTTGGATAATTTAGTGAGACAGTGTCTCCAAAGCAACAACAAAATGGTTTGAAGACACAGCTCAGGGTCAAACACTTGCCTAACATGTGAGACAGTAAGTCCAATGCATATATATGTATATATCTACCTGGAAGTATGCTATAAGGGGAATGCCGCTGAGGGCTATGTCTTGCCATGTGGTGAGCTGCTCTGCTCTACCATGCCCTTCTGCTATGCTTTACCTGACCACAGCCTCACAATGCAGACCTAGCCATGGACCCAAGCCACTCAAATCAGGAGCCAAACTAAATCTCTCTTTATGCCGTTTCTCTCTGCTACTTCTCAGTAAGGAGAAGTCTAAACCATATCTGCTGTGTGATATTTTGTCACAGCATCCTTAGTAGCTAATATATTACACTAGTATCCTAAATTTTCATCCAAATTAACTTATTATTCCTATAGACTTTCAGTAACCCTCTCTTAGTGATGAAAGGGTTGAATGAGGAAGTGAGCATGCAACTACTGGGTACAGGTTGTCAATTGACATACGTGTTTCATGCACTGCATAAAAACATCTCTTTCAGCAGTGGTGGTGCACACCTTTAATCCCAGCACTCAGGAGGCAGAGGCAGGTGGATCTCTGTGAGTTTGAGGCCAGCCTAGTCTACAGAGCAAGTTCTAGGACAGCCAGAGTTACAACAGAAAAACCAAACAAAAAAAAAAAAAAAAAGAGGAACATCTCTTTCAACAATAGACCACACATATGTGATGTTAGTTCTGTAAGATTATATCATCTGGCAATGACAGATGAAATCACCAAATAGTACACTTTTCAAAACATATTCTTCTTACTAAACACATAAGCGGTATTTTTTATAAAGGACTGAGATATATGAAGGCCTCCCTAGTGTTACAGGTAAACCTGTAAAAAGTTCAATAAAATGTTCTATGATTAACACTCTAGATCTTACTTCAAGAGGGAAGTGGAGGAACTGGACAGGCAGACTTGAAAGGTGTGGTTTCAAGGCACATACTTCAGAACTGGGAAGGCCTGGGTTTGGCTCTTCTTATTTTCATTTGTAAATGGAGGAAGATAAATGTCTATAGCAGACAATTGCTGGGGAAACTTACTGCACAGAAACTGACCATGATCCATAAAAATTAATTTCCCTGACAGAATTTGCTCCAAAACTACAAAGGGCTATGATAACTAAAAAGTATCAGAGAGATCTTTGTATCAATGACAATTTTTGTTCACCTTGCCAGTCACAAGAAGTTAACCTCAGAGAATCAAGTAATTTCCTTTGCAAGAATCAACTTGGGTAAGATACCCAACTTATTACATGATAATAATATTCACATGAAATAATGAAAATTCTAGCATAACTAGTGATGCACAATACATTCTTATCACTATAAGCTTATCCTCTTCTCATACATACACACACACACCCCTACTCAAATCTAAGCTTTTTGTTTACTATGGAAAGTCTTCCAATCTTAGAAGATACTGTAGACAGATATGAACACATCTGTTGCCCTAAAATTTTAAAGCAGGCTTCACATTAAGTTCCAAATTCCCTGGATCATATTATTAGAACACATTTGCCATCAGCATAACTTTTTTGAAGTTATTTCAGAGTATGCAAAAGATGTATTTGTCAAAGTTGAACACTGTTTCTCACACAAACAACATTTATATCAGAAAGCAGTGGCCACAGATTATTTTCCCATCAGAAGAATAATAAGGCCCTGGCTGACTACCTCTTTTGGCCTTTCATAATAAAAACGAATAACAGATATATTCAACCATGCTGAAATACGCGCGCGCGCGCGCGCGCGTGTGTGTGTGTGTGTGTGTGTGTGTGTGTGTAAAGCTCTGTATAAAACATTCAGATGGGAAAACAAACAAATAAACAAGCAAAACAGAACAAAATAACAATTCCCTCCCAGCTTTAATGGCCTTCAGCAGTCCAGAGGGTGCAGTCACTATTTGTTACACTAGGGGCAGCAGCGTATAAAGAATGGCAAGGTATTCCAATTATGTTTGCATAGCACTCTGCTAATTGACCAAATACTAATACCTATTAGACATTTGAAAGATCAATAACTTGGTTATATTTTCTCATTTTAAGAGGATTTCTTGGGAATTTTTTTGGTGCTGGGGTTCATATCTTTGTTGTTTTTGAAGCTAAAAGAAATTATGCTTCCACCCTTAGCCACTTCCCCTCTGGCAGACTCCATGATGATTCCATCAGACTCAGGCATGTGGCACAATGAGAGATTAATAGAATGACCAGCAGAAAGAATAGAAGGTACCAGGGGTAAAATTCAAGGCCTTTCTGAAGAGTGAGTCCCAACAAACACTGTAGGAAAAATCTGTTTTTCTTATGTATTTGTGAGTGTGTGTGTGTGTGTGTGTATGTGCGTGCACAGTGACTGCAAAATAATTGTAAGATTAATAGATGCCTGTATGCTTAGTATATGCTCATCTTCCATAAGAGCTTGCATTTTGAATAGCAATTTTGTTTTTTTATCTCAAAGTTAACCAATGAAGCACCTTCAGCTTCAGTTTCCTTGGTAACAGACCTCTGCTTCCTGTCTAGACTTCTGGTCACAAGAAGAGAGAAAAGGAAAAATACAAGAGTAGAGTGAGCAGGCTAGAAAATGGTATCTTTTCAATGCTCTCCCACCTTCTACTGCAGTCTATTTATCTGCATTGTTGTTCTCTCCAGCCCCCAACAGTTTAGCACAGTCTGTTGGTGAGTCCAGTGAGATGCCTTCATCTCTGCAGCAGCTTGGCACTGACTAGTCAAATCCTCAGCAGAATGATGTCTTTCTTTGTACCCCACCCTGCCTCTCTTTATTTCTGGAATATATTATTCTTATGATTAACCATAAGCTTGGTCCACCTCTTTTGCTCTCCTGCCTCTTCCCTTTCTGTCTTACTGAAATATGTGAGGGCATAGAAGAGTCATGACCCACAGAAGAGATAGAGGCAGATACTGCTCATGGCATCCCTGAGTGCTGGCTTTCTAACACCATGCTTTGGGCACTCCCACTACTGCATCCTCATTGAACTCTGAAGGGAAGCTTCGTTTTTAAAATCTTGACTTAATTCTTTTTAAAAAAAATGGTTTAATTGAAATACAATTACATCACTTCCCCTTCTTTTTCCTCTCTCCAGCCCCTCCCATACCCCCACTCTCAAATTGATAGCCTCTTTTCTATTGTATTTGTACCACACACACACACACACACACACACACATTTTGTTGTTTGTGTATATATGATTTCAAGGCTGACCATGCTCTCTATTGAGCACCTAACAATAGGGTTCATCCCTGAGAGAGGATAATTTTCCTTTTCCCAACAGCCGTGTAGTTCTTTGTCTAGATGGGATTCTGAGAAATTCCCCACCCACTTCCATGTAACATGTCCACTGATAATGCCATTGTTCTGGTTATGCAGCCATTTCTAGGAGAGGTTATTTGACAGCAGACTTCCTAGCATTCTGGCTCTTACAATCTTTATGGCCCCCTTCTTCGATGTTTCCTGAGCCATAAATGCAGGAACTATGAGGGAGACGTATCCATGAGGGCTGGGCTCCCCACAATCCATTGATCTCTGCATTGCATTCAGTTGTGGTTTTCTGTGATGGTCTCCATTTGCTGTAAAGAGAGGTTTCTTTGATGAGGGATGGTTGCTGCACTTATCTGTAGGTTTAGGATAAGATTTTTAGAGTATAGAAGGAATTATGCTAGTCTAGCAAAGTGGTGGTAGTGAATTCTTTTCTAAGGTCTATGACCTCATTAGTTTGAGCTGGCTAGGTTTCCAGTACCAGACCTGGTTTCTCTCCTGTAGAGTGGGTCTCAAGTGGCTCTTGGTTGCCATCAACATGTGTGTCACTTATTACACCTTTGTGCATATCCTTCCACGCTGATAATTGCAATGGTTCACAGGTATTGCAGCTGGGTAGGACTGTTTAATTGCCCCCCCCCGCTACTCCCCGCTGCTCCTCCTGGCAGCTTGCACAGTATTTTCTGGAACAGTGAAAACTAGACCACAGAAAAAAAGGCTTTCAGGTCACACCCAGCTAAAGTTATCTGAGTCGTGTCCTAAGTGTGTGGGGTCTTCAGCAACAGGGGCCCACCCTCAACCCCTGGAAGGCATCCAAAGGCTACATCTATAATCTGTATTGTTTGGGGAGCCACTTGGACTACCCTGACCAACCCTTTGAAAGGAGGTTTCTCATGTCTGGTACTGGGGTTTTTGTTGGGCTGATAGTGTTCCCCACAGACTAAGTGGCTTAACTTTAACTTCTTTTAATACATGCACACACACACACACACACACACATATTGTGCATAATTTTAGGTAAATATAAAATCATATGATTCCTTAAGGCTTTATCAAACAACCTTGCTCTCTGAAGAGAAGTTTCTTGCTGGAGCCCCGCCCCTTCTCCTCCAGCCCACCATGCGTTCTCACTTGAAATCACCCCACCCTATCCTTCCACTCCTCTAGCTCTATCACCGACTCCCCCACACAATTGTCCTCTCTGTGGTGTTTATGATAGCCATAGAGGGCTTTGTAGAAATCCAACTTTCTAGCTGGTATAGTGGTGTACCGCTGTTATCCTAGCACTGGAGAGATGGAAGCATGAAGATTGCAAGTTCAAGAACAGCCTAGACTACATAGTGCGACCTTACCTCACACCCCCAGTGTGTGTGTAATTAACACACACAATTAAAGCCTTAGTGTGATGGTACATAATTTTAATCCCAGCACTTGGGGGGTAGAAGGAGGAGGATTGTGACTTTGGGATACACAACAAGATCTTGTCTCAACAAAACACATAAATAAATCCAACTTATTAGGATATACCTCAGTGTTAGCAAGCCCCAAATATGTTGTTTTCATGGCTCTACATTTCCGGGATCTAATTTTTACTGTGGAGAGGAATTTAAAGGAGAAAGCTGGGGCGTCCCCAACTTCCTTCCCACCCCAAATTCTAAATGACCAAGGCACCTCGAATCATCCAATCCTCTCCCTGCTTTTGCCTTTCAGAGGCCCCAATGTCCATATTCCTATTCTGGTACTGAGACCCTAGAGTCTACTCCACATCATCAACCTCCATCCACATCCACAGATAATAACAACTAACTTTCCTAAATTATCTTGGGACAAACATGAAAAGCTTTTTAATATTACATTTAAATTTATTTATTAGTGTGTGCATGTGTGCAGGCACCTGGTGTGTATGTGTGTCTGTGTGTGTGTGTGTGTGTGTGTGTGTGTGTGTGTGTAAGGGGGTAGATTTTAGGAGTCACTCCTCTCCTTCCACCATGTGGGTCCTAGAGATTGAACTCGGGTCCTTAGATTTGGCAATAAGTGCCTTTACCCACTGAGCCATCTTGCCAGCCCCAAACATGAAATTTTAAAAGCATACTAATTTGAATCTGTGTCAATGAAAAGAAAAAAAAATATATATATATACACACACACACAGAATTAGATGAAACATTGGAGTCTACACTCAGCTTAATTTATAACTCCAGGAATTTCCCTTTTAAATGAGAAAAAGTAAAAGTAAATTAACTGCATTTTCAAAATTGTACAGCAATACAGCAAGGGCCAGTGAGATGGCTCAGTTGGTGAAAGCACTTGACCCCAAGCCTGATGACCTGGGTTCTATTCCTGGCATCCATGTGGTTGAAGGAGAAAGCCAACTCCCAAAAGGTGTCCTTGGACCTCTTCACATGCGTCATAGCGTACATGTGCACGTACATAAGTGTGTGTGCACACACAAATAAATGTATAAAAACTGTACAACAAACTTTTTTCTTATTTTCATAAGTTCTTTGAGAATTTCGTACCATATGTTTTGATCATATTCACTCCTCCTCCTCCATCTCCTCCCAGATTCCTCCCTTCTCTACCTACCCAGCTTTAAAACCTATGAAGTCTAATTTGTGCTTCCCATATAGTCTTGTGTGTGTGGTTTTATACCAGAGCCTTGTGGACCTACCAGAGGCCACAGCTGTAATGAAACTATCTCTTCCTTTCCCAGCAGTAATCAACTGCCAATAGCTTCTCAGCTAGCAGAGCTGAATTGAGCTTGCATAATTCTTGTGTATGCTGCCACAACAGTTATGAGTTCATATGTGCAATTGTCCTACTGAGTCCACAAATCACAATTTCCTTGTAGGTACCCACCACCTCTGGCTCTTACAATCTTTCTGATCCTTCTTCGGCAATTGATCCCTGAGCCTTGAAAAGAGGGGTGGTGGTACATATGTTCCATTTAGGGCTGGACATTTTGCAGTTTCTTATTCCCTGCACCTTGACCAGTTGCAAGTCTCTGTGTTAACTGCCAAATATTACCACAAGTAAAAGCTTCTCTGATGAGGTTTGAGAGCTGCATTAATATATGGGTATACCAATAAGTCATTAAAAATCAGTTTAATATTGTGTCCACTTAGCAAAATAACTGTAGTAGGCTCTCCCCTAGGGCCTATGACCTGTATAGCCATAGGTTCTTGGCCTTGATAGTGGTGCCAGTTATGAGTTTCAACTTGTGGAGCAGATAAGTCCAATCAGAAAGTGCTTGATTATTCCCGATGTTTGTGCCATGATTGGACTTGCGGGCATGTCTTTATAGCTTGCAGCATTCACAGCTAGGTAAGTTTTGTGCTTCTTTTTCTCCCCCAATAGGGAGCATAGAATCTTCTAGTACTATGGGAGCTAGCTAATACAGATGAAGCTTCCAAGTAAACACCAGCTCGATTCCTCCATGTTCTACGATTCAAGTATATCGTGTCTTCAGCAATAGCGACTTACCATCCAGTTCTGGGGGGTAAACCAAGAGAATTGGCAATAGCCTGAAATGCTTGGAAGGCTGTGGGACCTCACTGGACAGCAACTCTAAAAGAGGTAACTGTTTCCTGGCAGTGGCATTTGTATTCATTAGCCTATAGTGTCTAATAAGAGTGTTATCACTCTGTTATAGGGTAACTCTGTTTTAACTTTTTATATGTATATGTGTGTGTGTGTGTGTGTGTGTGTGTGTGTGTGTGTGTGTGTTTTTAGGGTATCTTCTACAGTAGCGGTTTCAATATGACCTTTTCCAAGGCTCTTTAAGCTATTATCCCTACTCATATTTCTTGCTCTACCCTGCCCTACCACCCACCCCACTTTAACCCTGTTTCTTTATTCCCCTTTAACTTTTATATCACTGAGTTATATCTCACTCCCTTGACTGCCCCCCAACCCATGAGCCTTATTAACTTTCTAATCTGTATGGGTATTCCAAATGAGGCACATATATCTGAAGATTCAATGCTAACATCCACAAATGAGAGAAAATGTGATGTTTGTCTTTCTGGGTCTGGGTTATCTAACTCAGAATGCTTATTTCTAGCTCTACCCATTTACCTGTGAATTTCATGATTTTTGTAAACAGCTTAATAAATGTTCATTATGTAAATGTACCCCACTTTCACTATCCATCTTTCATCTAATGGGCATCTGGGCTGTTTCCATTTCCTGACTGCTGTGAATAGGGCAGCAATGAACGTGGATGAGCAAGTGTCTCTGTGGTAGGATATAGAGTCCGTTGGGTATGTAACCAAGAGTGGAATGGCTGGATCATGTAGTTGATCTATTTCTGGCTTTTTGGGGAGCCTCTGCATTGGTTTTCAAAATGGCTGTTCCAGCTTGTACTCCCACAAGCAACGAATAAGTATTTTCCCCTTTCCCATATTATAACAACATTTATTGTAATTTTTTTAACTTAATCATTCCTATTGGAGTAGGATGAAATCTCAAAACATTTCTCTAGGGACTAAGGATGCAAAACATTAATAAAATGTTTCTTGGCCATTTGTATTTCATCTTTTGAAAACTCTGTTTAGTTTCATATCCTGTTTTGAAATTAGGTTCTTCTTGATATTTAGGTTTTTTTTGAGTCCTTTGTATATTCTAGATACTAACTTTCTGTCAGATATGTATCTGGTAAATATTTTCCTATCCTGTTTGCTGCCTCTTCACTAGAATGTTATACAAGATCTCACTATGTAGCTCTAACAGTCCTGTAACTAGATACGTAGACTGGGCTGGCATCAAATTAATAGAGATCTACCTGACTCTGTCTCCCACATGTTGAAACTGAAGGCATATGCCACCATGCCTAGCTTTTTTTTTTGTTTGGATCCTTTTGAGACAGGGTCTCATGCATCCAAGCCTGACTTTGAACTTGCTATATATAGTCAAGGCTGGCTTTGAACTCCTGATCCTTCCACCTCAGCCTCTCAGTGTCATCATCATGTCTAGATGATAAGGTTCTGGGGACTGAACCCAATAATCTCTTAATTGTAGCCAAGCATTCTACCAAGTGTTGTACATCATCAACAAGCAAGCCTTAAGGAAAAAAAATAAAAGGACAAAAGGTGTAATATTTGCCTTAGTAAATGGAAAAACAATTGTTAGCCATTTGGAATAGAAGTGTTTGATAATTATCTCATGAGATATAATAAAATAACTATTTTATTCACAATTTTAAAAATAACAAAATAACAAAAAATATTACAGAATGTCTACCTGATCAGAAAAGAATTCATTACAAAGGAAAGAATCCATAATGTAAACTACTAATTGATTTTTTTGGGGGGACAGAGTCTTACCACATAGTTCAGGCTGGCCTCAAGTTGACTATGAAAAAGAAGATGACCTTGATCTTGTGATTGTCATGTTGCCCTCCTCTCAAGTACTGGAAATTACTGATCAGTTTGATTTGTTAAGTAGTGATGAAGATGTGAAGTAACCAAAATCTTCATATAGTATTGTTGGGGATGTAAACTACTATGTTTATTCCCTTTGAAACACTATTTGCTAGAACCTACTAAAATTAAGAATATATACAGTACATATAACTAGATAGACAGTCAACAAGAATATATACATGTTTATCACAAAATGTGCCCATAAATATTCAAGTTATGCAATTAATCATCAACTAGATACTTCTCAAATGTCTGTCACCAATAGAATAGACAAATAAAATGTGCTATATTTATAGAATGGAAAACCACATAGTAGTGAGAATGGATGAAACTACATGCTACACGTAATCTGGAACACAATGTTCCCCTAAAAGGAAGCAGGTACAAAAGCATGAGTGCACACTATATGATCTCACTTATTAATCTTACTTATTAATCATCCAAACACAATTAAAACTAACCCATGGCCTTAGAAGTAAAGATAAGAGAACAATACACTTTCCTGAAGGGAGGGTCACCTTCTAGTATCTGTATAGCCATTTTAAACCCAGAAGGAGATCTATCCACAGGGTAATAGGACAAGGTGGAGAACCTGATCTTTGCCAAGACAGCCACCCTGAGTTGATGAATCCCTATAGAGAACTGCTGGAGGGTTAAGAGGCTTTGGCCTCCAGAAAAAAAAAAAAAAAAACGGTATTCTATTTTATCTTCTGGCCGTCATGGACCTGCTTTTTCAGGCCCCAAAGACCTTTGTGAAGAGAGTTAATCAAGTCAAATGAAAAATTAGTGAAGGATATTAAAAATTAGAAAATAAGACACTACATCACTCTAATGCTCAGGGAACATTGCTGTGGAAGATGGAGCAGAAAGAATGTAAGAGCTGGAAGGTGGACAGGGGTGTTGTGAAATGCTGCTGTCTTCTGGACGTGACATGGCCACTGCACCTATGAACCCCACAGTATTAACAGCTACCTGCACAAGACCTTCACAAGGTTGGGGCCATTAGTATTGTATCATGGATGAAGAAGGAATTTATTAGGCCCACCACTGTACCTATGGAAACATCCCTAATTAAATGCAGTGGGCTGCAAAAAAGACATGAAAGTATTAGGGGAACTTGTTGCAAGAAAGGGGTGTTGGGAGGGGGGGATAAGACAAGATAATTAGGGGTGAATATGACCAAAGTACATTTTATATTTATATATGGCTGGATGAAATTTTGAAAGAATAATTTTTAAAAGAATATGCCTTTCCATTTTCTGGGTTTTTTTTTTTGTTGTTGTTGTTTGTTTTTAAGACAGCATCTCATATTTTGCCTCAAAACCCTGAAACTCAGGACCTATGATCTCAAAAATATTGTAGAGTCATTCTTAAACTATCTTAATAACTAGCACCTAACTTCCCTCCACCCCTAGGAATCTCATTATCAAATAAATGGTCTCTTGCTACACCTGCAGTTTTCACTCTAAGTTAGTCTTTACATTCTCCACATGGCCAGGCTAAGCATTTTCCAAATCTTTGCATTCTGCTTCCCCTTTGGATATAAATTATGTTTAAAACCCATTTTTGTCATTTCATATTTTTATTACAAGTATTTAAGAAGAACCATATGCCAGGCGTGGTGACATGTCTTTAATCCTAGTACTGAGAAGGCAGAGGCATGTGGATCTCTTTGAGTTCAAAGCCAGTCTGGTCTACATAGTGAGTTTCAGGCCAGCCAGGGCTAGCTACTTAAGGAAACCTCATCTCAAAACAAAACAAAAAGAAGAGCCAAACTACATCCCATAGTTAGATACTTCTACTATATATCGATATTCATCGCGATTAAGTCTGTCTTCCATAAAACACTAGACACAGACACAATTCGGCAAAGTTCTTGTTCACTTTGCAATTAGGATGACTATTCTTCTAGTTTACAATAAACAATCTTCATTTCCATCTGAAACTTCATCAAAATGGCCTTTTCTCTTGATATTTCTATCAATACTTTGATCACAATCTCTCAAAAAGCCCTGAGAAATTTGGAGTGGTTTATTTAGTTCTCATCTTTTGAGTCCTTATCAGAATCAGCCTTTCTAGTCTCTTCACAGCAATACAGATTCTTTTTTTTTTTTTTTTTTTTTTTTTTTTGGTTTCTTGAGACAGGCTTCTTTTCATAACTCTGGCTGTCCTGGAACTCACTCTGTAGACCAGGCTGGCCTTGAACTCACAGAGATCTGCCTGCCTCTGCCCCCCAAATGTTGGGATTAAAGACCTGTGTCACCACCTCCCAGCACAATACAGATTCTTAAGCTGCAACTCCAAACAATTCCAGCCCTTAGCTTTCCCAGTTTTAATCCTGTTCTCATGTTTTCAGTTATTTGCAATGACAAAACACCATTCTCTATACCAGAAATTGGGTGATTTGTAAACAACAGATATAAATGGAAATAAAAAATTTCTAAAGTTCTAGAGGCTGTTGTGTCAACATGAAGGTCCCAGTGTGTTTGCTGTCCAGTAAGGGCTACTGATGACCTCAAGATGGTGTCTTATTGCCTCATTTTCTAGAGGGGAAACATCACATGGCAGAAGGGACTTCTTCTACAAAGGCAATAATCCATTAATGAAGGCGGAGTCCACGTGGGGTCTGATAATCTTCTAAAGGATTCACCTTGTAATACTATGCTATGAATATCAAGTTACAATATAAATTTTGTAGGGAACAGAAACATCCAAATTATAGCATAACTTTAGAGGTCCCATCTGCTAGTTGCAGCTCCATTCAAAGTCAGGGCTTCAGCATTTGAATTTCTTGGCAGAAAGCACAAGGATTCAGTCTATAATAAATTATGCTGCATAGATTTGATGCTACATGTTGTGTGAGAGACTTTTCCTGGGGAGATGAAACACACCCCAGAAAGGGAGCCCACGACAGTCCAAAGTAATGATTGCATCAAAGTTGAATTTGGTGAAACAGTGAGTTTTTATTGGGATACTAACCATAGCAGGGATGACACAAAAGCTTCTGTATCACTGAAAAGTCCACCCCACAAGGTGATGACTCAAGAGAGCTGCATCGTGTATAGGTTATATGTTCTATTTTACCTATAGCATACAAGGGACAAAAAAAGCTATACCAACTAGCAGAGTGCCACAAGTTAATGTCATGCGAATCATTATCCCTCAAAGGAAATCTGTAAAACAAATCCTCTCCCTGATTCTACACAGGAAAGTACGTGTACACACACACACACACACACACACACACACACACACATACACACACACAATGTTAATAGGTTGGAGTGGCTCAGCAGTTAAGAGCACTTGTTGCTCTTGTAGAGGATCCCAGTTTGGTCCCCAGCACTTACAACATTGGAGGCTTACAACCATCTGAAACTCCAGTTTCTAAAGGATCCAACTCCTTCTTCATGCACATGGTGCACATATACACACTTGCAGGCAAAACACCTGTATATACACCAAATAAATAAATCTAAGGAACTTTAAGAGAGGGAAGGAGTGACAGCAAAATAGCAGATGAGAAAGCTCTCAACTTTGATCCATCCACAGAAACCTCCAGAAAAACAACCAGAAGTTGTTTGAACCAACTTTGTGGGATCTCTGGAAAACAGTTTATATATGTTTGTATAAGCAACTAACTGATGATGAAAAAAAATCTTTAAACAGAAAGTTTTAGATACTTTTATTCACTCTTGCCCATTTCTCCCCAGGAGTGCCAGCAGTCATAATATTAAGCAATGGCATTCCGGTTCTCAGTTTTTATCATTAAAGAAGCAGCAACAGAACAGGCCTTAATTTGAAAAATCATCCCATATAGATATGTTTTAACCTGGTAGGCTTAGATACCTGAAGAGTATGCTCGCTCATCTTTGTCTCTAAGTCAGAGTGCAGGTGAAAAAGCAATGGGCACTGTTTATGAAAGGGAATAAGACCACAAATTGGAGATGACAGATCACCCAGGGATAGGAGAGTCTTACTGGAGACAACAGAGACCCAGAAAGCCAAATAAAAAATACAGATATCAACAAGAAAGAAGACCCCATAGACAAGATCATTAGTGTTGTGGGGTATTCACCAGAGAAAACTGCTCAGACATCGCTTTAAGCCAATAGAAAGTCATTAGTCAGCTGGTGACTACACTGGGTGTTCAGGATCCCACTGTAGCCCTGAGCTATTCTCAGGATGAACTCTTAGGCACAAAAACCATGTTCTGGGTTGACATACTTCAGTTAACAAGAACAGTTAGCCAGAAGCAGAACTTCAGAAGCTAAAAAGCAAGGTTAATGCATTTTGAGACTTTCCCAGAACTGTATGGACTTTGATAGATTAGGACTTTGATTTAGTTTTGGCAGGTGGTGCTGTCTGTGTGCTGAGTCTTACAGCCTGAATGGCACTTCCATCATGGAGTCAGTTGTGCTAAGGTCTGAGGCCCTGTTACAGTTAGCTGATCTCTCATTATAAGTCTTGGAGGCAAAAAGACAGGAGATGATATATTTAAAGTGCTGAAAGGGGGGAAGCCTATGAAGAGACAGTTTTATATCCAGGAAAACAGACAGTTACTTTGAAATCAAGAAAAAAATAAGATATTTCCATATTTTAAAAAGTGCTAAGAGAACTCTGTGCCACTAGTCTTCTCCTACATGAAATGGTAAAGGCTAAATGAAAGGTTGATAGATAGTAATGCAAGGTTATAAGAATGTATTAAATAAGTAAATTTGAACGATCTAAAAAAAAGAATATGAAAACTTGTACACTGAAAATTACTGTGGTAGCTAATCTTGCTTGTCACCTTGACTACATCTGGAATCAACTAAAACCCAAGCAGCTGAAAATACCTGTGGGGAATTTTTCTTGATTGGATCTTTGGAGGTGTGAAAGACTCCACCCAAAATCTGGTATGAATGTAAAATAGTGTAACAATTATACAAAATATTTAGGATTATCTCAAAAGAGTAAATGTAGAATCATAGCTGGGTGGCGGTGGCACACGCCTTTAATCCCACTACTCAGGAGGCAGAGGCAGGTGGAACTCTGTGAGTTTGAGGCCAGCCTGGTCTACAGAGTGAGTTCCAGGACAGCCAGAGTTACAATAGAGAAACCCTGTCTCAAAAAACAAACAAACAAAAAACCAAAACAACAACAACAAAAACCAAACAATAAAAACAAAGCAAACAAAAAATAAATGTAGAGTTATGGAATGATTTGTGAAGTCCATTACTGGATATATGCTGGGTCTTGATATATGAGGTGGAAATAATCTGAATGTCCACCAGAAAACGGATAAACATAAAGGGACATAGATAGACAGATGGGTAGATAGATATCAGTCTAAAAAAGAAGTAAAATGATGATACATCTTACAATATGGATGAACCTTAAAAATATGCTACATTTTGGGCTGTGGAGATGATCCAGTAATTACAATACTTGCTGTTTAAGCACAAGGACCTGAGTTAGCATTTCTAGCATATGTGTGAAAAGCCAGGCATGGTGGTTCATGCCTGTTATCCCGGGGCTGGGGAGATGGAGACAGGTGGAGTAGCTAGCTAACCAAACTACCCAATTAAGTGAGCTCCAGATTCAGTGTGTGTGTGTGTGTGTGTGTGTGTGTGTGTGTGTGTATGTGTGTGTGTATGTATTGAGGACAGAGAGGGTGTTGGGTTCCCTGGAGCTTGAGTTCCAGACAGTTGTGAGCCAACCAACATGGGTGCTTGAAATTGAACTCTGGTCCTTGGCAAGAACAGCAAGCATTCTTAGCTGCTGAGCCATCTTCCCAGCCATCTAGACAAGTCTTTAAAAATTAAAACAAAATCAGGTTAGGGACAGTAGATCATGCCTTTAATTCCAGCTTTCAAAATGGACCCTAGTGGTCCCTTTTGAAGAGAAAGTGTAAGTCCTCAATTGGTTTTAATAGAATTCTCTAATATCTCATCTAGTACCACATTCTGGAAAAGGAGATTATTATTATGAGCATAGATTTCATTTTAGATGTGTTGCCTACATGTATGTATATATACTATGTGCATACTTGGTGACTTTGCAGGTGAGAAGAGGACACTGGATCTCTTGGAACTAGAGTTACAGACGGTTGTGAGTCATCATGCGGGTGCTGGGAATTGAACCTGGATCATCTGTTAGAACAAGTGTTCCTAACCTCTGAGCCATCCCTCCAGCCCCTGGAAAAAAGGATTTTATCCTAGATAAGCGACAACAGAAATTTTCTGGTGTTGACAGCTGTTGGAGTATTTAATAAGTCCCAGTGAGTCCCTCTGTAAATTTTTTTAAGCTGGCCCAAGGAGCCATTGAAGACAAACAGTTAGGGAAAATATTATGCATACATACCATAGACAGCCTATAATGAACTAGATTTAATCTTTCCACAATGGAATATGTACTTCAAATCATCATGTTATTGTAATACTAACACTCAGGAGGCTCAGGGAAGCGGATTGCCATCTTGTTTTGAAAATAAAGAAAAGCTAAAAATGAAAATCAAAGTGTTAAAATTTAAAAACTTTAAGTAAAAAGGGGCACTAACAAAAGCAATTCTGAACATGCTACGTGGATGAGCCTTGAAAGCATTAGGTTGAAGGGACATACTATCTGATACCACACACACCAGGGAGGTGTCTGTGGTAGTCATCTCTACACAGTCAGAAAGGAAACGGCTGGCTGCTAGAGATTGGGGCTTATCATCTTAGGAGTACACATTTTAAATTTGGAAAAATGAAAAAGTCGGGAGATGGGATGGATGGCTACAACAGTTGCAATGTGTGTCTCAAAGTGGCTAATATGGTAAAACTTTTTATTATGTATGCTTTACCGTAATAATAAAAAGAATTAACAATATCTATGTAAAATTCCATAAGATTTGTGTTGTGGAATTTTATTTTCAGTTGTGTTTAAAATAATTGTTTTTGTGCAGTGTTGGAAAAAGGGATGCATAGGCCTCGGCATTCTGTATGGTCTGCAGGTGTTGGATTTCTGTGGAGGATGGTTAATTGCTTATGATCTGCACATGGTATCAATAGAACGCCAGATCAGGAGTTCTGAATCAATAAAAACACCTTATCTCGGGGTTCCACTGTCCAGTATAGTGCTTGCCATGACGGTAGTTCCCTCTGCTGAGGTCTGGCAGAGTTTACATCTATGAATATGGCTCATTGTCTTTCTTGGTGAGCCACCCCAGCAGCAGCTTACTAATACATACTTGTTTGGGATTTTTCTAAAAATCTAAATCTGATGTGTGAGTCCCATAATGCCCCATTTACTTTGGGAATTTCTATTTAATTGCCTTTAGTTTCTACACTGTGAAAATAGTATTCAATGTTATTTATTCAGTCAGTATCTGAACACAGTGCTGCCCTCAGAGCCTTACCCTTAATAAGTGTTCTGTAACTCTTATTGGTGTACAAAGACCTAAACTACTGTTTTATTTTTATAATTTCCAATTTTCTTGAGAATAAACAAATTAACTGGGCATGGTGGCATGCTCCTTTAATCCAGGCACTTGGAGGCAGAAACTGTCTATGGGTTTCAGGGACAGCCTGGTCTACGGGTTTCAGGGACAGCCTGGTCTACATAGAAAGTTTCAGGCCAGGCAAGGGTACATAATGAGACTTTGTCTCAGAAAACAACATCAAAAGAAAAGAAAAAGACAAGTTAAAAGGCTTTCAGGGCTGGGGAGATGGTTTATAGGATAAAGTGCTTTGCCCATAAGTGTAGTTGTACACCTCAGCTAAGAAGACATGGTGGCATTGTCATAGGTGCAAACTCTTCCAGGCCTCAGCAGAGCAAACCACCATCATGGCAGCACCATACTGGACAGAGGAATTCTGAACACCTGAGCTCAGGTGTTTTTATTGATACAGAACTCCTCAGGTGTTCTACTGATAGCACTTGCAGATCATGACCGATCAAACATCCCCCACATAATTCCAACATCTGCAAACAATACAAAACACCAAGACCTAGGCAGCCTCTAGTGCACAAAACAATTATTTTATACATAACTAATAATAAACTTCCACAACACATAAGCTTGAGGATGGGAGTTTGGATCTTAAAGACTCATGTAAAGGCCGGGCAGTCCCAGTGGCTGCCTACAATCCCAGCACTGGGAAGGCAGAGAAGGGATACCCAGAGTAAGCCATACTTGCTGAGTCTGTGAACTCTAGGTTCAAGTGTCAGGTTCTGCCTCAATATATAAAGTGGAGAGCAACCGAGGAAGACACCCACTGTGAACTTAAGGCCTCCACATTTATGAGCAAACAGGTGTATGCACATGCATGTGCACCTGAACACGTGTATATGTTGCATGGATCTTTGTGGAATAAACACGCTAGCACCAATGAGAGTGAAGAGAGATGTCACCAGTGGACCAAAGCCAAGATAGCTCCTGAAAGGCTTTGATGCTGGGTGAGTGCAGTTTATATTCTCATTTTATATTCTAAGATGACAAGATGGGGTGGGCAAGCAAGCAAGAGTTTACAGAAGCTGGCATTGCAGTCCGCAGGTTGTAAAGGGCAGCCACCCACTATTTCAGCTATTTCTCCATGTCATTCTGTTCCAGGTAGCAAGTGAGGTCATGCTTGGCAAATAGACAGTACAAGCAGTGCTTTAAGTAAGCCACTAAATAAAATATATCAGTAAAGCAGAATCTAATAACTGGTATTTTCTAACTTACTCTATTTCACATGCACATGCATACCCTCTAAATCCTCTCATATACCCCTCCTTGCTCTTTCAAAATGTGTGGCCTCTTTTTCACTAATTATTATTACATGCATATATGTAACCTATCTGGAGACCATTACTGACAATCACAGCTGATCAAAAGTCAGAGAGCAAGACCATGTGATGACCAGTTCCAACTAATATACATATACAACACAACTCATGTGCCTAAATCCCGCACAAGATAAAAAGAGCATCTAACAAAGGCTGCATTCAGCAAAATTGGGAGTGATTTACAAAGTGCCGAATTCTGTACTAGCTTTTCTCAACATATGGTAGGAGATCCTGGGATTCATTTCTTATTCTCTACCAAAAATTTCATAATGGTGGAAAAAAGTCCTATAAATGAACAGGAGCATTGATCTCACAAAACATAAAGGAAGCCAAGAGCACGATACCTGGGGGGAGACTTTTTTCACCTGAGGGTCAAACTTCACAAACCTCAGGAACATTGTAGGTGTGAAGAAGCCTTTCTGAGCACCGTCTGTGCACTGAAAGGCCTCGGGCCTCCATGAACATCAGCAATCTCTAACAAAAGCTGTGAATTGCATGTATGTGGTGAGCCTTAATCAAAAGGGCAAGCTTAGTGGTCAGAAAATCCATAAAGTAAGTCATTGAAGACATACTGTGTATATTGTTTCCTACTAATTCAAACCTCATGTATTTTTTGGATCAAACTCTTCACTGGTTTCTTCACCTGTAATTTCTACTTTTTGTTATCATTAGAATGGTCTTTAAAAAATAACAATGGGTATAATGTAACCATAATAAATAAGCTATGAATAGATCAGGCTTTAGAAAAGGGTGCCCATTCCTCTGTAGTGAGCAGTATGTTTCTTCCATTTCCTGAAGAAAGCTAGTTCAGAATTTAGCACTCTGCAAATCAATCCCAGTCTTGCTGATTGAAGCCTTTGTTAGATGTTCTTTTCTTCCAGTGCTGACTGTATCCCATGCTTTACTTCTTAGCAGTTATACGTACTTATATAGTTTTTATGTGTATACTTTTCTTCCATATTAAGCCATTACTTTTTTTGTGTGTGGGGGGGAAGATCATTATAGATATTTATGTGGCATTTTGGACAAGAATAAATGTGAATGTTGGCAAAATAGAGTCAGGAAGCTTCTTACCCAGGCATGGATGACAGGGCCATTTATTTAGAGAGGAGAGACATGCCTGCCTAAACATGAACCCAACAAGGACAACAACAATAGACATGCCAAAGTAGATTGGGAAGAAGACCACAAGGCCCCAACCGTACACAAAGAACTACAGGCAACTAAGGAATGCTGGGAGAGTGGAAGAAAGTCTTCCCCAGGGACAGCAATTGGTTATCCAATACCACATGGTGAGCCCTGAAAACATACGTAAAAGTAAAATTATATGAGCTGATCAGGTTTTATTTATGTATTTAGAAATAAATAAAAATGTAAATACATTTAAGTGTGTGCGTGTGTGTGTGTGTGTGTGTGTGTGTGTGTGTGTGTGTGTGTGTGAATAATTAAAAAGAAGCCAAGAAGCCAGAGAGCACAGGGTGCATGGGAGGGGTTGGAGGGAGGAAAAGGAAGGGGGGATGATGTAACTTATAATTTTGAAAAACAAAAAGGTATTGTAAAAAGAAGCCAGTTCTGTCTATATAGAATATATAAATAAAGACAAACACAGAGATAGACTAGAGACCTTTTTTTGTTGTTTTTTTTTCAAGACAGGGTTTCTCTGTTGTAACTCTAACTGTCCTGGAACTCACTCTGTAGACCAGGCTGGTCTCAAACTCACAGAGATCCACCTGCCTCTACCTCCCCAGCGCTAGGATTAAAGGCGTGCACCACCACTGCCTGGCTACTAGAGACCCTTTATGAACTTAAAAATAGGTTCTCAAGAACCATAGAAAATAAGGGTAGAAATACATGAATTAGGGACTGAAGGGAGAATTCTAAGTCTGGAACACTTAAGGCAGTGTCATATCCAGAACACCCCGTGAACCCTGCTAAGTCTTAGATAACTAACCACTGTGGTAGACATTTTTGCTCTTTTTATTACTATTGTTATATATATTTCGTCAACAGACGTGTTGAATGCTTGCTGTATTGTATGTTGTTTTAGATGATTAAGGATATAAAAAAGGACAAGCAAAACAAGAGCCCGGTTCTAGAAAAGCTCAAAGCCTTTTGAGAGGACAGGCATAGGCTTGATGGCTTTGAGAGGACAAGCATAGGCTTGATGGGAAAGACTGCAAGGTGAAGGATGACTGCAAGTAAAAGTGTTTTCTAGACATAGCAGGATAATTGCACATATGAGCTCACAGAAGTAGCGACAGCATGCTCCCCACCTGCACAAGCTCAAGACAGACAAATCCCAGCATGGAGAGGGAAGGTGGGCACACAGTCCCATCCCTAGCTGAAGAGCTATGGATAACCAGAGGGAGAGTTGGTCTTCTTAAGGCTATGGCCTCAGGTGGCTTAACCCGGTTTCACTGTAAGGCCATACATCAGTGAGTACACGAGTAGCACAAATTAGACTTGTCTTTTTAAAAAAAAAAATTAAAGAGCACACAAAGTCAGGTGGGTAGGAAGGGGGTGACCTGGGAGGGGTTGCGAGAGGGAAGTGAATATGATCAAAATATACTGTACGAAATCCTGAAAGAACTAATACAATTAAGAAATAATAAAATAACAACAAAATAGCAACAGTAGTAGGAAAAATAAAAGACAGGTACATGGATGGAACCAAGGAAGCACTGAGTAGAAATAGCTTGCACTGCATGAAAAGAAGGACAGTCTCTTACAAAGATGATATTTGAACTGAGTATTAAAGTAGGATTTAATGAGCGAGACCAAAATGACAATGATTTTTTAAAAAAAGTCATTTATGTATGTATTTCATGCATGAGTGCTCTACCTGCATGTACACCTGCATGCCAGAAGAGGACATCAGATCCTATTATAGATGCTTGTGAGTCACCATGTGGTTGCTGGGAGTTGAACTCAGGACCTCTGGAAGAGCAGTCACTGGTCTTAACTGCTGAGCCATCTCTCCAGCCCCCAGACAATGACTTTTCAAAAAAAAAAAAAAAGAAGATTGGAAAAGGCAGTTCTAAGCAGGAAGAAACTGTAAAAAACAGTAGAAAAGAATAATTTTAGGTATTCAGGACATGTATAGGAAAGTACCAACAGTAAGATATAAAAAACTATCAAAAGTTCACAGAGGCTGTTTTCTGACCACTAGAGAAAGCATGTAGAGTAGATTTTTATGTTCAGATTTCTGGGATAGAAAGGTACCAACAGTTAGCAGGGAGGGTACAGATGATGAAGCCTAAACAATGGTAAGGACAACGTTAAGGTTTGAAATCTCTCAGTCTTGTACACCTCATCCAGGCAGTTGGACTAAAGGTCTCAAGTTCTTAGCAATTGTTCATTCTGACAGAGACATACAGAAGACCTAAGATCACCCACCAGAAAGGGAATCAGCAGGTAATTCCAAACTCTTCATCCTCCTTCAACATCTAGGGAACTGAATCATAGCAACCACTTTTATACCTCTTTGATTTTATTGATGTTACACATTCTACCTGGATTGCTTGCTTCCCTCTTTGCTCTCTGGTACATCCATGCTTTAAACATCATCTGAAATGTCATCTGTCCTCTGCTGTGTTTCCTGAAACATAGCAGGTACTTTCAAACATATTCTTGTACCCATATGGTTGCCCCTGCTTGTTCAATACAAGACTGAGAAAGAAAATATGTTCCTGCCAGGGAAGCAGGTAGGCAAACTGCAGATCTACATCTCTCCCTCCATTCCTGCAAATCTAATCCCCCCAGTCTCATCCCCACCTCTGCAGAAAAAACCTGTGGTAGCCTGCCCCATTCCATCTGTAGTGGATCCCACAAATCTTCCACTCCAAACTCCCTCTCCCCACTCCTTGCTTTGCTCCAGTCCCCAACCTCAGCAGGCAGCATCAACCCTGGTCAGAGAAACAGGTAGGCTGACACAAGATCTTCACTTCTCCCTCAGCTACTCCAAATCCAATCCTCCAGTCTCATCCCCACCTCTGCAGCCTCCCCTCTCCACCTGTGCCCATCTCCAGTGGATCACACAGACCTTCGTCAAATTTTCTTCCAAGCGACATTACTTTGTCCAGCCCCCAACTCCAGCAAACAACTCTGGGAACCCACAAGCCACTCTGACCAGGGAAACAAGTAGGCTAGCTTCAGATCTTCACCTCTCCCTCCATTCCTCCATGTCTTATCCCCTAGCTTCATCCCTAGCTCTGAAGAAGACCTTCTACTATGGCCTTTCCTCACACTCTTCTCTATTTCCAGGGACAAACTTTAGATCCTGGTGGAACACCCTGCTTTCCTCCCTCTTGTGAAGCCCCTCCCCCACCCCCAGCCAATCCCTAGTCCTATGTCTGGGATGCCAATACCCAGGAACACATTTTACCTAGAAACCCTAGTGCCCACATCTATCGAGACGACAGAAGGCTTCCTTACAGGCAGCCCACAACCATCACACTCTCCTAAGAACCAGAGAGGAAACAGAAACCAAGGAACAAAATACCCACCCAGATATCAGCACCTACAATTACATCTTCCTAATCCCAGATGCCAAAATGATAGTGTAAAAAGACAGTAACAGCCAGATCAATATTTCTCCACTAGGTAGGCCTTCCACAGCAGGCCCTGAATATTCCACATAGCTGAAGCACAAGAAAAAGACCTTAATACAGCATTTAAGACTAAAGGTCCTTAAAGAGGAAACAAGTAACTCCCTTAAAGACATCTATGGAAACAGAATCAAATCAGTGGAGGGAATGAATAAAACTGTTTAAGATCTGAAACCCAGGTCAAAGGCACAGAAAATATTGTCAACAAAACCATAAAAGAAAATTTCCCTAACTTAAAGTAGGAGCTGCCTATCAAAGTGTAAGAAGCATACAGAACACCAAATAGACCCGGCCAGAAAAGAAAGTCCTCTTGGCACATAATCAAAACACTAAATGTACAAAATAAAGAATATTAAGAGCTGCAAGGGGAAAAGACCAACTGTATAAAGTTAGACCTATTTAGAATTACACTTGACTTCTTAATGGAAAAACTAAATGCCAGAAGAGCTGCAGACTCTAAGAGATCACAAATGCCAGGCAAGAATACTATACCCGTCAAAACCTTCAATCATCATAGATGGAGAAAATAAGGCATTTCATGATAAAACCAAATTTAAGCAATCTAAATCTATCTAAAAATTCAGCCATACAGAAGGTACAAGAAAGTAAATATATATAATCCAAACTATAATCCAAAGAGGTTAACTACATCCAAGAAATCACAGGGAATAATCCTAGACTAGCAAAGTCAAAATAAGAGAAACACACACACACAACAACAAACAAACAAACAAACAAAATAATAGAAATGAAAAATCATTAGTCATTGTTATCTCTCAACATTGATGGTCTCAATTCCCCAATAAAAAGACACAGAATGGTTTAAAAAATGGATCCATCCTTCTGCTTTATCCAAGAAACACACTTTAAAATCAAGGATAGACATCACCTCAGGACAAAAGGATGGAAAAAAGATATTCCAAGCAAATGAACCTAAGAAAGAAGCTGATGTACCCACTTTAATATCTGATAAAATAGACTTCAAACCAAAACTTTTCAGATGGACACTACATACTCAAAGGAAAAATCCATCAAGAGGACATTGCAATTCTTGACATCTTTGTCCCTAATACAAGCACACCCAAGTGTGTAAAAGAACCTCTACTACAGCTTAAACCACATATTGACCCTCACACACTGATAATGGGAGACTTTGATATCCTACCCTCATCAGTAGACAGGTCTTTCAAACAAAAAACTAAACAGAACTACTGGAGATAACTGCCATTATAAGCCAAATGGACCTAACAGGTATGTACAGACTATTTCACCAAACACAAAAGAATATACCTTCAACTCAGCACCTCATACATTTTTTTTCCAAACTGACCACATATTTGGACACAAAGCAAGTCTCAACAGATATAAGAAAACCAAAATAACACTCTGCATCCTATCTGACCACCACAGATTGAAGCTGGATATCAACAACAGGAAACTTACAAATTCAGGCAAACTAAACAACTCACTACTTCTTGAAAAATGTATCAATACAAAAGTTACAAAAGAAAATAAAAACTTTCTAGAATATATTGAAAATGAATAGACAACATACTCAAACATACAGAACAAAATGAAAGCAGTTCTAAGAGGCAAGTTCATAGCACTAATCGCCTACATAAAAAAATTGAAGAGATCGCATATTAGCAACTTAACAGGACACCTGAAAGCTCAAGAACAAAAAGAATAAATTATGCCTAAATGGAGTAGATGGCAAGAAATAATCAAACCGAGAGCTGAAGTCAATAAAATAGAAACAAACGAAAATACAAAAATAAAACCCCAGTGAAACAAAGCATTGGTTCTTTCATAAAATCAATAAGATTGCTAAACCCATATCCACATAAACTAAAAGTTAGAAAGAGAATATCCAACTTAACATAATTAGAAATGAAAAGAGGGATATAACACTTAGGAAAGCCACAGAATCATACTTTAAAATCCTGTATTCCACCAAATTGGAAAAATCCAAAAAATAAAAAATAAAAAGGGTAATTTTCTTGATACATACCACTTTCTAAAGTTAAACCAAGATCAGATACACAATTTAAATCGACCTATAACCCGTAGTGAAATAGGAGTCATTAAATGTCTCCCAACCAAACTTGCAAAGAGATAATGACAATACTCTCAAATTATTTCACAAAATAGAATCAGAAGGGACACTGCCAAAGTCACTTTATGAGGACACAGTTACTCTAATTACCAAACCACATAAAGACCCAACAAAGAAAGAGAATTACAGAACAATTTCTCATATGACCATAGATGCTAAAACACTCAATAAAATACTTTCAAACCGAATCAAAGAACACATTGTAGTTATTAGCCACTGTATGGATTCAACAGGAAGACACGAGGTGTATTCATATATGCAATTACTGCCAGACCTTAGCAGAGGGAACCATTATCATAGCAAACACCATACTAGACAGTCAAACTCTGAGCTTCTGAGCTCAGGTGTTTTTATTGATCTCCTCAAGTGTTCTACTACTAGCACATGCAGATATTTAGCAATCAAACACACCCACAGAAATCCAACACCTGTAGACAATAAAAAACACCAAGACCTAGGCAGCCCCTCACCCAAGTGTGTACAAAGCAATTATTTTATACATAACTAAAAATAAACTTCCACAATATTTCCCTTTTTCTGTATAAGACAAAAAAAACTGTTTTATACTACAACACAATTTAACAGTACACCAACAAAACTGTTTACAAGAGGAACAATTATGAAGGTTGCTAACGCACAGGAGTACCAAGTGAAACCAAACACCTATCAAGCTTTTCACAATGTCTTTGGACAGCAGAAAAACATCATCGATGTCCAATTATCTGGAATTTACTCATGATCTTTTGGGCTCCTCCAAATGAGGAGGTCACTTCTCTGGCTCTGCCCTCTGCAGCACACACAGCTTGGCCTCCAGGTTCTGACTGGCTCCACTCCACTGCTGCTGCTGTTCTTCGTGGTCATCCCATGGTACTGGCATCTTCAGAAAGCTGGGGTCTTCTGCTGCACCTGGGCTGCACTTTCATCAATAGCCTCTCCTGGGCTCTCTTAATGAGGCCAAGCCTCAACTTCTCTACCTGATCCCTTCAGTCTGGGACTTCAATTGCCAATGATGCTGTACCTTTATCAGTGGGCTCATCTGGACTCTCTTCATGGTGCCAAGCCTCAACTTCTTTATATGACCCCTTCAATCTGGGCCTTCAATTGCTACTGAAGCTGCACCTTAACCAATGGCCTCTCCTGGCCTCTCACAGTGCCAAGCCTCAGCTGCTCTCCAAAGACCACTTCATGCCTTCAAAACCAGCACCAGCTGAGTGACTCTTATAGTACCAAGTGCGGCTACCAGCACAAAATACAACCTCAGCTAGTTCTGGAAGACAGCTTCTGTGTGCTGACCCTGAGGAAACACTTTTCAGATTTTAAGATAAAGTTTGGTTTGCAGGAAAAACAACTGGTAAGTTTGTCTGCAGGAAGAGTTCTCATGTGGGGTGGAGTTCTCATCACCATAGCAGATGTGTCTTGTCAGGACTGCCTCACCTCACCAGTATCTGGACAGGTTTGCACAAAACAAAACAAAACAAAACAAAATGGACTCTGTGAGGTTGGGAGTTTCTTTTTGTTCTTTTCTGTCTCCACTTTGGATGTGCTGAGTTGATGTCAGGTCCCAAGTTGAAGGTACCACTTGTATCAGTTTGCTTCTGTGGTGGCTCACCAAGGAAGACAAGGAGGCATTTTTCATAGGTGCAAACCCTGCCAGACCTTAGCAGATGGAACCACCATCATGTCCAGTGCCATAATGGACAGTGGAACCCTAAGCATCCCAAATCAGGTGTTTTAATCGAGACACAATTCCTCAGGTGTTCTATCGATAGCACGTGAAGATCATGAGCAACCAAATATCCCCCACATAAGTCCAACACCTGCACACAATACAAAATGCCAAGGCCTAGGCAGCTCCTAACCCAACAGTGCACATAACAATTATTTCGTACATAACTAAAAATAAACTTCCATAACAGTACAGTCCATAGAACAACAGACCGTAGGTATAGAGTAAAGGACTATAGGGAACAGATACATCTCATTAGGAAAGGGAATTAGAATAGACAGTTATAGATCAATGGGGGTGTGCTGGAGTAAGAGAATCAAGTGGCCTGGGGGAGGGGAGAGGGTGTGTTAGGAGGAAATAAAGTGAGAGACTGCTAAAATTCAGAGGCATTCAAGGGGTGGTATTGAAACCTAATACAGTAGATTCCTCCTAAATTATTTACTTATATCTAAATGAAATCACAAAATAATGAGGGAGACAGTGTCCTAACTGGCCATCACTTGTCACCAAACAAAGCTTCCAGTACCAGGAATGAGTTATATTTAGTTGAGTTGTTGGCCAAATCAGCCCCATGGAACCCTCAAACAACCCAGGCTATTGCTAAGAATATAGGTTGCTCTTGACAAACTGATAGCAAGGCCCATTGTTGAAGAAAACACCTACATGACACATTGGACATGGAGACATTGAGCTGATATATATATATCTATCTCCATATCCTTCACCCCTACATTCCCATGTCTCTGGTACAGGAAGGTTCTCTGCATGCTCTCAAAAGAGAAATGCAAACACCAAGCCAGCCACAAACCCTTTATCTACAATGGTGTCCTGCCTGCAAGATAGGCTAAAGCAAAACTTGTGAAAGTAACCAACTAACAGCTGATTATATTTAAGACCCACTCCATAAGATGGAACCCATATCAAACACTGCTTTGGTGACCAAGAACCAGAGACTAGATAGCCCAGGGACCTATGGTCAAACCAAATAATTCTAGTCTAGAAAAATAAAAAAGCAAGACATGTACTGATAAAATGACTCCTAATCATATTCTGCTATATTCATAGATCACACTGCCTTATTCAGCCATCATCAGAGAATTTTCCCTTGTCAGCAGATAGAAACAAATATAGAGACCCAATGCCAGACATTATACAGAGAGAGTGAGGGACCTTGGACACTCAACCCTAAAATGGATATTTCTATTAAATCCCTCCCCTCAGAACTCAGGGAGTCCTAGGAAAGAGGAGGCAGAAAGAGTATAAGAGCCAGAGGGAATGGAGGACACCAGGACAACAAGGCCCTTTAAATCAACATGAGCAAAGCTCATATGAACTCACAGATCCACAGGGCCTGAGTGGATCTGTACCAGTTCTCTGTGTATATATTATCATTTCCTCTTTAGTGTTTTTATGGATTCTTGAGTGTGAGAACCGGTGGGTCTCTGTTTCTTGTGCCTCCTCTTGGCCACTTTTCCTTTTGTTGGTTCTTCTTGTCCAACTTCGACGTGATAGTTTTTCTTTTATCTGTTTTTATTTTGTTATATTTTAAAAAATAAGTGAATGAAAACCTAGCCACTAGGATAAAGGTTAACAACTGAACTCTCATTTGTACCCACTAGGATAGGAAAAATCATTTTTCTCCAGTAGAGCAACAGTGGCGCGTGTGTGTCTGTGAGTGCTTTCATTTGGTTACAGATTGGTGGACTCTTTCTTTTTGGCTGTTGCTTTGTTTTCTTGTTTTTGGGTGGTTTTGTTGTTTTATTGGTTTTTATTTTTGAGAAAGAACTTACAGTTAGGTAGCAAGGGAGGAGGATATGGAAGGACTTGCGGGGAGGGGGCTATGACAAAATATTTAAATTTAAATTGTTTTAAATAATAAAATATAATAAAATTTCTCAAAAAAGAGAATATCTTTGTTTACAGAAATTTAAGAACTATAGTTAATGCCTACATTAGGCTAGGCAAACGTCTGACTTCCCATAATAGTAAGATTTTTTTTTATTGTATGTATTATCTTATTATATGTGGGTGTTAGCTTTTAAGGCTTTCATAGGCATGCTCAATCTGTATAACCATGGAGGTTAGGCAGAGAGTAAGAGATTAGGGGGAAGGGAAGGATTTCCACAGGAAGGGCAAACAGAATATGTAGCTATTGAGAGACGGGTGAAACTGGAGCAGAAGGATTAAACAATTGGAGTGAAAATCTTATAAGGAAGGAAATATGGACAAGGACAACTAAAAAAAAATAAGGGCAATCTGAGAGGTCATATGGAAACCTACTATAGTAGTGTGGGACTGCCCTAAGAGCTAAGAACAAGTCTAAGCTGGCTTCGAACCCCTGTATTGTCCCTAGGGATTGAAAAGGGTAAGCCGTTAGCTGCTCCTTTTCCTTAGCCTGGCAGCTTCACAGAAGCAAAGAAATGTGGTTGATACCTTTGTCTGCCCTGCAACTGGAAACACAGGGAAGCTTGAGCTCCACATGCCCATGAGGCTACTCCTAGTATCCTTGCCTCAACCAATGGGTACCATTCTTGGGGGTCAATGACCACTCCCCTGCCCACCCTACAAATGTACTCTAACGCTGCATTAAAGTTGAGACCACTGCCCCCCCATGTGCTTGTCTCCCCAGTTTGTACTTGTTAACTTACCAGGGTTCCCCGAAAGATAGGAAGGGAATGCAGTAAGAACGTGGCCCTCCACGCCTTGCTCCAGCGGTGTGGCTTTTCCTCCTCGAGGCCGCAGACTGCGGATGGGCTGTTGCTCCTCCTCCCCGCGGAAGAGTTGCTGCTGGGAATACACATGTGGTGAGGATTTCCTTTACAATAGATGGTGCCACAACGTGGTTGAACGTGTACTCTATACCTATCTTCTGAGAGGCACAGCTGATGCGGTAAGTTCCCCCTATGAGAACAAGGGCAGGTGGCCTTGGCTGGCAATGCTATGTGTTTTGTCTCCACAATAGAGACCTACGGGTCAGATATGGTTCAGCCACATATGTCTCAGCCACTTTGTGAGGACAAGGGTTCCTCTATCTCTTGTAACTTCCCTCTCTGAGCCCCATTAGGGCTCTTCTCTTCCAGCCAACAAGCCTGTTAGCTAAAATGATCCATAAAGCCGTGGGAGGAGCAGCTCGCTGAGGGGACAAGTGGCTCGCCTTGCTTCTCTGCCTTCCACTCCTCGCCTCAGCCTCCTAAACTGTCCGGCCCCAAAACAACAACCATTAAGCGATTTTTCTTGTTTATTTCTGCTTTGGTCTAATTTAAACCTTTAAAAATCTGCGCTCATTTACAAAGAGACAAAATGTGCATGCGCAAATATGGGAAAAACAAAAACAAAAACGGAAGTCCACAGTAAGGGTGGAACAGACTTCAAGGTGGGCGGAAGAACCTACCCTCTCCTAAAAAGCTGAATGGTCAATCCTAGGCCACTTCCAATCCCTACTGCAGGCAGGCAGATATGCCCGCCTTCCTCAAGCGGTGATTGGTGAAAATATGCCTCCCAGTGAGGACGTTGGCCATTTTGGATCCAGCCACATGGTTTCAAAATAAAAGCCCAGTGACTTAAAAATCTTATTAAAATTTGCCCTGCCGTATTCATATCATGTATTGCCTTACTCATATTAATAACAAAAGCACAGGTAAAAGATTTTAAACTTTAAGTGTAACTAAAGCAGTATTTTATCTCTGGCATGCAAAAACAGAGGTGTGCTGCCCCTCCCCCCAACAGATGCCGGAGTGGTTTCTGTGCGCACTTGTGCAACATAGGTCATCATGCAAGCAACAGAAGCTGCTGCCCCCTGCCGTTCGGAGTAGACTTTTGTCCACAGACACAGAGGTTGAGGGCAGACACTCGGACCCACCCAACACAATCTGTGGCTGGCTATAAAACACAGATGCATACATTAAAGTTGAGAAACCCCCCCACACACACACACAAAAACACATGTGCTTGTCTCTCGGAGATTGTCTCCCCCAAAGACAGAAAGGGAATGCAGTACATACTGTGGCCCTCCACAGCCATGCTCCCACAGCCTGGCTTTTCCACCTGGACACAGCAGAAGAGCTGCCAATGGGACATGCGCATGGGTGAGGATTCCTTTACAACACAGTAGAAGCTTCTTAATATTTATATACAAGTGAAAGAAACATAAATGTAATCACCAAACAATAGGAAGAGAAAGTCCCAACTACACATCTCTTGCCACCAAAGAAGCTTCCAGTTCTGGGATTGGGTTACATTTAATTGAGGTGTTGTCCAAATGGGCCCCAGGAAAACCCCAAACAACTCAGGCTTTTGCCAAGGTGAGAGGTTGCTCTCCAAAAGCTGATGGTAAGGCCCTATTGCTGAAGACAATTCTGGCCTATCTCATTGAACATGAAAAAGTCGAGCTGGTGCCTAACTAGAACCTTCATCCTTACTAATTAATGTCCGTAGTACTAGAAGGTACTCTGAATGCTACCAGAGGAAAAAGGTAACCACCAATCCAGCTACAAACCCTGTGATATACAATGGTAACCAGCATGCAGGATATACTGCAAACATGGGAATAAGCAATCACTCTCTAATTGGATTTACAGCCCATTGCAGGAGATGGAACTATGCCTGATACTATTTGGGTGGTTAAACACTTAGGACTAGATAGGCCATGGACCTAAGAAAAAGCCAAATACTATTGTTCTGCTAAGGGAACCTAGCAATAAAATGACCCCTCATGAAATTCTGCTACCTATACCCATAGACCAGTGTCTCACTCAGCCATCATCAGAGAAGCTTCCTCTTGTAATAGACGGAAACTAAGAGATCCACAACTGGAATATGTATAGAGAATGAGAGACCTTGGAACATTCAGTCCTAAGTGAGATATCTTAAACTAACTCTCCCTTTAGGGCTCAGGGAACTGTGTGGAAGAGGAGGCAGAAATATTGTAAGAGGCAGAGGGGCTGGAGGAAACTATGAAAACAATGCCTTTTAGACACAACAGGACCAATGTAGTAGGAATGCACAGACTGTGGCAGTATACACAGGGCCTGCACAAGTTCAAGCCAGTTGGAGCCCCAGCACTGAGAGGTGAGTGGACACCAGCTCCCATCCCTAACCAAGAAGCTAACTCCAATTGAAAGCTGCTTAAAAACAAAAAATGAGTTTTCTCCAATGGCATCTCACCAAACCCACAATTAAGGGTAGACTCCATTTCCAGCAGTAGATGGCCAACACAAAACAAACTCAATGGTCGTTTCGTACACTTTTTGGGTCTCATATTAGTTTGATTTGGCATTTTTCCCTTACTAGTCTTTTGCTTGTATATTATGAATTCCAATTTTGTGTTTTTATGGAGTGTGTGTATGTGTGTTTCTCGTACTTTTTAAAAAATTATGGTTTGTTTCTTATTCTTTTTTATTTTTTCTTTCTTTTTTGGCTTTTTGTTTGGTTTGTTTTTTTCGAGACAGGGTTTCTCTGTTGTAACTCTGGCTGTCCTGGAACTCACTCTGTAGACCAGGCTGGCCTCGAACTCACAGAGATCCGCCTGCCTCTGCCTCCCAAGTGCTGGGATTAAAGGTGTGTGCCACCACCACCTGGCATTGCTTGTTTCTTTTAATTGTCTGTTTGTTTCCTAAAGAGAGAGAGAAAGAAGGCATGGAGTTGTGTGAATAGGGAGGTAGAGAGGA
Source organism: Cricetomys ansorgei (assembly GCA_026225945.1). Taxonomy (NCBI): domain Eukaryota; kingdom Metazoa; phylum Chordata; class Mammalia; order Rodentia; family Nesomyidae; genus Cricetomys; species Cricetomys ansorgei. Next base: position 2,226,232 of record JAMJFZ010003656.1, on the reverse strand, counting down.
TCTAGGAGGAGTTGGGGGAGTGGGAACCATGATTAGCATATATTATATTAAAAAATTTATTTTCGATAAAAAAGATATTTAGAAAGCATTCACTTTTTATATTTTTTGAGAATATCATATATGAGTACACTGAATATACATCATTTCCACTGCATACTCTCCTTACTCCCCCAACTAACTCTCAAGTTCAAGACCTTCTTTAATTATTGTACACACACACACACACACAAACAGACAAAACCTGAGTCCATTTAGTGTTGGTCATATGTACATGTGTTTAAGGCTGACCACATGAGTTTGGATACCTTATCACAGGGATTGTCTTTGGAGAATATTGATTCTCCCTTTCTTAGCAGCCATTGATAGCCTGTATTCTCTTTCTCTAGGGGTAGGACCTTGTGAAATTTCTCCCATTTATGCTGTCATGTAGAATGAAGGGGTCACTACACAGGTCTTGTTTAGGGGACCACATTGTTGAGATTTCATGGGTGCAGGGAAACTGCACTTGTCCCACATTAGGCAGCCTGGCCCTCTGGTTCTTACAATCTTTCCACCCTCTCTTCTCTTGTTACTTGAACCTTGGGTATAGGGATTATGTCGTACCAATTAGGGATTAAATGTATCAATTGAGGATGGGCTCTCTGCAGTCAGTTGTTCTTTTCATTTTGACAAGTTGTGGCTTTCTGCAATGGTCTCTAGCTGCTGCAAAAGAAGCATTTTTGATAATGTATGAGAGCCACATTTATCTGTAAGTATAAGAATAAGCATTTAGAATGAAGTCAGAAATTACACTTGTTTAGGAAAAGAGTGGCAGTAGGTCCTCTTCTAGGGTCTATGACTTCTCTGGCCACAGGTAGTTACCTTGGTTTACAGTACCAGGCAGAATTGCCTCCTGTTCTCAGGCCTTAAATCCAATTAGACAGCTGTTGCTTATGTCCAAGATAAAAGTACCACCATTGCACCATTGGAGGATATCTTACTATGCTGGTCATTGTTGTTTGTAGACTCTACACTTGGTTAGGACCATTGGTTACTTTTCTTCCTTAGAAGCTTACATAGCACCTTCTGATTCTGTGAGAGTTACTCCTCAGGGAGGAGGCTTCTAGGTCAGTAGCAGCTCAATTCATCCAAGTCCTATGACTGCAGTGTGTAGTGTCTTCAGTAATATTACTTTTAAGTTCTAGGAGACAATCAAGGGCAACAGCAATAACCTATATGGTTTTGCCATTCTCTTAGACCTCTGTGACCAACAAGTTGAAGAGTGGTTTCTCTTGGCTTGGCACTGGGATTTTTGTTTGTCTGTGGCTCCTGTGAGGAACATTATCACCTTTGCATGTTCTAACCCCATTCATAGAACCTATGTCCTATTATGCTTCTCCTTAAAGCTCCCCCTCCCCTCTGGTTCCTTTCTACTCAAGGTTAGATACTATACTCAAGTCTAAAGGTTTGGAGCTAGGCTCCATAATAAGAGAGATCATGCAGTGTTTGTTTGGGTTACCTCCTCAATATAATACTTTCCAGTTAGATCTATTTACCTGCAAATGCCATGATTTCATTTTTCTTTATAGCTAAAAAGAATTCTATTCTGAATATGTGTCACATTTTGATTATCTATTCATTAGTCGATGGGCATCTAGGCTGCTTCCATTACAGAGTTACTGTGAATAAAACGACAATGACCATGGATAAGCAAGTATCTGTAGAATAGGATGTCAAGTCCTCTGGGCATATGCCAAAAAAATGGCATATATGGGTCATATAGTAGAGTTACTTTTAGATTTTTGAGAGTTCTTCATACTGATTTCCGGAGTGGCCTGCAATAGTTTTGTGATTCCACCAACGGTGAATGGGGTCACCTTTCCCCTACATTCTTGCAAGCATTTGTTGTCAGTTGTTTTCTTGATCTTAGTCATTCTATCTGGAGTAAGATGAAATCCCAACATAGTTTTAATTTGCATGTCTCTGATGACTAAGGACATTGAATAGTTTTATAGATATTTCCTCAACATCTTTATTTCCTCTTTTGAGAATGTTCTCTTCAGTTCCATAGCCCACTTTCTAATTGGGTTGTTTGTTTTCTAAGTGTTTAGTTTTTTGGTTTTGTTTGTTTGATTGTTTGTTTAGTTCTATAGACTAATCTGCTATCGGATGTATAGCTGGCAAAGATCCTCTCTCTCTCTGGGAACTCCCTCTTCATTTGATTGTTTCTTTAGCAGTCCTATTTGTCATCTGTTGCTTTAATTCCTGAGCAAAGGCATCTCCTATACCTATATTATATATAGTACTGCCTATGTTTTCTTCTAGAAATTTCAGTGTCTCAGATTTCACATTGAGGTCTTTAATTCATTTGAAGTTTTTGTTGTTATTGTTGCTGTTTGTTTTGTTTTTATGAGACAGGGTCTCTCTACATAGTCCTGGCTGTCCTGAAGCTTACTCTGTAGACAAGGCAAACTTCAAGTGCCTCCCAAGGGTACCACCACCCTTGGCACTGGAGTTGACTTTTGCACAGGGTGATAGACGTGACTTTTGCCATACCATTTGTTGAGATGCTATTTTTCCCCAGTTTGTATTTTTGGCATCTTCATTAAATATCAGATGGCTGTAAATGTTGGCCCCTGAGCAAAAAATAGTACTAGAGGGATTACTCTATCAGCTTTCAAGTTATACTATAGATCTATTGTAATAAATACATCACAGTGTTCCCACAAAGTAGCCATAAATCAAGGAAAAAGAAAATCCAATCCTTATGCTGTATACTCCAGGCTACCTTGTCTGTGAGATTTGAGGTTCTCCTGTCTCTACCTCCTATTTCGCTGCAGGAATGTCTGCTTTACAGATGCCTACCACTGAATGTTATGAGGGCTCCAGGAATAAAACTCCAGTCATTTGGCTTGCACAGCTAATGCCTTTACCACTAATTTATCTCCTTACTTGATAGTATGAGTTTTTTAAAAATTATTTTTAGATTTATTTTTATTTTATGTGTGAAGGTGTTTTGCCTGCAAGCATGCCTGCATATCAGATATGTGCAGTGCCTGTGATGATCGAAAGGAGGCATTGGAACTGTAGTTACAGATAGTCTTGAGCCATCATGTGGGTGTAAGACATTGAATCTGGGTCCTCTGCAGGAGCAACAAGTACCCTTAACCACTGAACCATTTCTTTAGCCCCCAGATTTTTTATGAGACATGATCTCACAATGTGGCCTACACATCCTGAAACCTGCTATGTAGACCAGTCTGGCCTTGAACTCAGAGAGATCTTCCTGCCTATGCCTCTGGGATTAAAGGCATGGGCTACCACACTGGGCTTGGTAAGATACTTTTATTAGGCATATAAATTATTTATAAATGAAAGTATTCTTTCTTAGCCTGCCATGGAACACCTTAGCTCTAATTCCAAGTTTATATACTCATGAAATAATATTTATAACACTCTGAGTGAGAAAAGATTGAACTTCAAAATTTTATATATACCTAACCAAAGATCACTAGTGAACTCCCAATATCACTATACACTATTTTAAGAACACCATACAGGAAGAAGATATAAGCAAATAATCAAAAACATCACGGGAAAGCTGTTAAAGAGTGACCTAATTCCCACTACCAAATGGCCTGTTCATCAAATAATTTTACTGATCTGTTCTATCAAATTCTATAAGAACAGGTATTTTATTTAAATTAACATAAAAACATAGACCAATTTCACAAGAATAAGGAATTATAGCACATCTGAAACAGGATTATAAGGCATCTTGAGGACAGAAACTGCTTAATGACATTCACTCTAGAGTGTAGGTAAGTATTATGGCCAACAAAGGAGAAGGATAATAACAGTAAGTCTGACCCATCAGAGTGCCCAAAGAAATTCCACCTGTCTTTCTCAACTCTGATTTGACAGACTATTGAGACTATCATTAACTGCTACAGCTTTTAAAAGAAATAGTTGATAACATGTATAAGAATCTTGACAAAGTTCAAATTCAGAGGTACACAAACAAAACAAAAAGACACGAGTGTGGGAATGAGATTAGTGAAGCAGGGGTGGACAGGGGAGGGAGGGAGATAAGAGTGGGGGGGAAGCGACAGCAGTCAGAATGCATGGTATATATGTATGAAATTGTTAAAGAATGAATTTCATTTATAAAATGTTCATATACTTTAATCAAATACTACCATTCCTAAAAACCAATACTAATGTTTGTGCATTGGATGTAGTGATTGTGCAATTATGTAAGTATACAAATGATCAATGCATTGTGTATTTAACACAAGTTAAGTTTTTTAATGAGCTTATAAATTAATTGTTTCCTTACAGTATTTTCATATATACTTTGTTTTGATTGATTCTCCACTCCTCTCCCATCTCTCTGACCCTCTATTTCCGCACTGTGCCCCTTTTACTCACAATATTCTCTTTCCACTTTAATATCTCATGTGCTCTATTGTTTTCCATGCCTCATCTCTTGAAGCCTCCTTTTCTCTATCATGAGTTAATTTTATGTTTTATAAACTATGCTTCAGTAAGCTGCTAGAAAATTCATATTAAATAGTATAAAATGCAGACAATACTTTGAGTACTATAGTCACTGCTGTGCAACTAAGTAGTTGAAAGAGCTAGATTACTGAAGTCTATTCAACTATATATTATCTGAATAGCTACTTTTTGCCAGGTTGATACCAGAAATGCAGATGTGAATGGCACCATGACTCTGAGGCTGGAGGAATTCTCACGCCGGTAGGAAGTCAACCTAAATACAGAACGAGTTCATCCATGTAGAACAGGAACTGTGGAAAGGAGTTAGAGGAGTGCTCCCTGAGAAAGTACCACATAGAAACCTGGGGCTAGAAATTTGTCTGTTCTCCAGACAGCATGGTCTCTCAGGGAGACAAGAATTATATAGCCACCAGAGAGGGATGACAAAGAGGAGAGAAGGGAGAGGAGGAAGAGAAAGGGAAGGGAAGTGAGGTAGGAAGGGAAGCTACCCATTCTCAAGTACTCACCTGAACCAGGAAGAATACAAGGGAGGTCTTGAGTTACCATGTGGGTGCTGGGAATTTCATCTGGGTCTTCTGCAAGGGCAATAAGTACCCTTAATCACTGAACCATCTCTCTAGCCCCCAATTATTTTTTTTTTATGAGACACGATCTCTATATGTCTATATAGCTCTAGATATCCTGAAACTTGTTATGTAGACCAGGCCGGCCTTGAATTCAGAGAGATCTTTCTGCTTCTGTCTCCTGAGTTCTGAGATTAAAGGTATGGACTACTACTCTGGGCTTGTTAATATATTTTATCAGGCATACAAATTATTTATAAAAGAAAATACTCCTTGTTAGCCTGCCTCAGGAACCTCAGCATCCACTTAAGGATCCTTCTCAATAACCCGTGAAGCTCCAGTTTCTTCCATTGGGTCACTTAACATTCTTCCTCTTCGCTACTGCAATGGGTGGGTTTTAACTTCACTATTGCCAATGGGTGGGTTTTAACTCCCCAGTCCTTTCCTGAGCATGAGCAGAATAGGGTGGGAAAATTAGGAAAAAATGTAACTGAATACAGCAAGCTCTTCTATGAGCTCCCTTTGCTAATGATTTTAGATTCCTTTAAAGTTGCTTAGGGTCTGGTCGGGGGAAAAGACATGAAATAATTCACTCAGTACAGAGTGTGATAAATTCTGGAAGGGGAGATATTCAAAAAAAAGGGGGCCAGATCCAGTGTGAGGTTTGGGAGGGTTTCTCAGGGGTGAGAATCTGAACTCAATAGCCAATGCAGCAAATGGGTGCTAGATATAGTACTGGAAATTTGAGTTACTATAGATTCATTTATTACATTGATTGGGTGATTGATTGATTTTGCATGGAGAAGGAGCATGTGCGCCACAGGACATGTGTGGAGTTCAGAGGGCAACTTGCAGGGGTGTTGGTTTTCTCTTTCTACCATATGGTCTTGGGGATTGAACTTAAGTCATCAGACTTGGTGGCAAGAACCTTTACCCACTGAGCCATCTTTCTTGCCTACTGTATTTCTATTTTAAATACTTTCCAGAAAAACTGGAAATCATCTTCAATTGTTAAGAGATGGTTAAACACATCACAATATACCAACATTTTCTAACTCTATACAGCAGGATTTTCAGCACTTAGCACAGCAATACCACAATGTCACACTGGTTGGCAATCAATAAATATTCATTGAATTAATGAATGAATCCAGACTTGGCAACAAATATCACAGAAAAAGAAGGGTTTAATAGATATGTTGGCTAGTTTTATGTCAACTTGACATAGGCTGGAATCATTCTGAAAGTGGAAAACTCAATTGAGAAAATGATCCTACCAGATTGGTCTGTAGAAAAACTGTAGTACATTTTCTGGACTGGTGATTAGTGGAGGGTGGAGCTCAATGTGGGTGGTGCCATCCCTGAGCTGGTGGTCCTGGGTTCTATGAGAAAGCAGATACAGTAAGCCATGGGGAGCAAGCCAGTAAGCCACACTCCTATATGCCCTCTGCACCAGTCCCTGCCTCCAGGTTTCTGCCTTGAACTCCTTCCCTGACTTCCCTCAGAGATGGTCTGTGATGTGGAAATATAAGATGAAATAAATCCTTTGCTCTCAACTTGCTTTTGGTCATGGTGTTTTATCACAACAACGGAAACCCTATTTAAGAAAATATACATACTACTTAAAGGACTGCTATAGCTAACAACATAAAAACCTACAAAAAACAATAATATGAGTGATATATCTTTATAACAAACATTTTACAGACAAGGAAAAGGAAGTTACTTAACCACACTAACATAAAATAATGTGGGTGAGTCTGACTTCAGAACACATGTCTTTATACTGCCAACTCATCCCAATAATGGACAAAAACTAAATATAGTGGTTCATATGAAGAATAGGCAAATGATCAAGAAATATAGGAAAAGATATCCAATCCCATTAATAATCAAATAAAAACAAGTGAAAGCAACACAGAGATACCACTTTTAGTGCCTTTAGTTTCAACACTGATTTATGCAATGAACAATAGAATTAGTGATTGTCTCTTCTTTCTCTCTCTCTCTCTCTCTCTCTCTCTCTCTCTCTCTCTCTCTCTCTCTTCCTCCCCCCTTGTCTCTCACCAGCAGTGGGGACATATACCATATGAATAGGGCAAACTGGCACTGTCAAAATCGAAATCTCTTTATACCTTTGTACTGGAAATTATTTAAGATCTTCTTTCTTTTATATGTGTATGGGGGTTGGGGGAGCCACAGAATAAATGTGGAGGTCAGAGGAAATGTTGTGGAGTTGATTCTCCCCTTCCAATTTTACATGACTTCTGGGAATTTAATTCAGGTTGCCAGGCTTGTAGGGCAAGCAATTTTACCTACTGAGCCATCCATCTCATAGACCTAGGAAAATTTTTTTTGTAGGAATAGTCTCACAAATGTCAAGAGTTATTTATTATAATGTTATTCCTAAAGTAGAGGGGGAAATCCCTGGGATTATTTTAAATTTTCATAAATGAGGAGTGTTTAAATGAATTATAATACCTTTGGATTCTTTAATATTGTAACTCCATTGAACAGTGGATTTATATGGAAAGGCTTCCATTGTTTATTAGCATTTGGCCATGTGGAAAAAGGAAATGGCACATAATATGGAGACTATCATTTTATTTATGTAGATATAATACTAATGATAATAAATTGCTACAGAGATGACATTACCTAGTTATAACATAGTCCCACTGCCTTAGGCTTGAGAAAGGAATGGAGAATAAAAAAATAAAGAAAAAGATTAAAAGGCATCAGGAATGGGTACTAGAAAATGGAGGAGTCCAAAATGTTAACTACATTCTGAGAGGTGAAGAGTATGGGTTCTGACAGCGCACTGCCTAGTTTGTAGCTGGGCTATGTACTTTCTCGTTGGTAGTTACCTTCCTTCCCTCTCCTAAGCTTTAGTTTCTTTATCTATAACAGAGATAACAGTACCGCTGTCTTAAGGTTCTTATGAGGCTAAACTAATCAATGTAAAGCTATGAACAGAGTGAGATTCAGAGTAAATACAGTCAATCAACACTAGCTGTTATTTTCTCAGACTGTGCCACATGCCCATACATTTATTGAAGTGATACACTATTTGAATGGACACAGCTTCCCATGGAGGCTGGCAGCTAGAACTCGTAAGAGTGAGTGTACTCTAGGTCTGACTTCAGGGTACTCTCTTTCCACTTGTACTAGACTTTCTGGGCTTTACTGCCCTCCTTTATTGCTGAAGGAACTAAACTTCAGAGAGGTGGTTCCGCTGAAGGTGCCCTAGCCCTATGCGGATGGTCTGATCTCAAAATCAAGTGAGTTAATTTTACAACGCCAGAAGGAGGAGAGAAAGAAAACAGAAAGGGAAGAGACAACAGGGGGGAGTGAGAAAGTGAAAGGAGACTGCTGTGGCCTTTTATCTTTAGCAGAGGCCCTACATCTTATGGCCAAGGCAGAAGGCGGGATGGGTGGAGCTGAGCCAGAGGCAGGGGTAAACTCTGCTTCCTAGCTCCAGGGCACTCACTGTCTTTGGTTCGTCCTCAGTGCAGGGCAACAGGTAAGAGCTGCTTTCAGCCCCCCTCTCTGGGCTCCCACCCATGCTGCAACAAGCTGACTGTGGTTGACTAGTCCTGACTTTGGACTTTCACAGAAACTGTCTCTTTTGCTTTTGGCTTCCTTTCTTTCCCCTCTCTCCCTCTTTTATTCACTTTCAGAATAATTCATCTCACTTACTTGCTGACATTCATGCTGTCTCTTACTTTTCCCTCAATGCACTTCTCTCTTCTGTCTCCTTCCTCCACTCTGTATCTTAGTGTCCTTCTGTTTCTGTCTTTTCAGTATCTTCCTCTCCTCTGTTTCTCTTGAGGGAAAAGCATCTTAACATTTCTTCTGAAATTCTCCACCCCTCCCCTCACTCTACACTTTACCCTTTCTGTCTGCTTAGCCTTGCCTTGTAGGGGTCAGATCTAGTGAAGGAAAACAAGGGTTTTTTTAGTGGGGGGGCTTAAGAATGGTAAGGCAGGATGGGAGGGATTGAGAGGTTGAATAATTATTAGAAATGAAGGGTAGAAGTTGGAAGAGGAACATTGTCATTGTGCAGAAAAAGCCAGAGATTTGTAATATTACTCCTAAGTCACTGAGGGACCCCAGGCAGGTCATTTATCCCCTGACAAAAGGGCCTGTCCACAATTTCCACAAATCTCTTAGTTTTGGTTTTGTGATCTAAATTCTTTTAATTCTCTTATGATTCTCCAGTGGTAGGAAAGAAGGTACGAGGAGGTAATGCCTGGTACTTCCAGCTCCTGGGAGAAGTGATGGATTCTCCTCCAGACTTAAATGATTCTTAAAGGCAGGCCACAGAGTCACAGGAGACAGGGGAAGGAAAAGCTGCAAGAGTGGTTTCTGGCTTCTCTGTGGGGATGGAATCATGGCTGCTCTTTTTGGTCTATGGGACTGCAAAACTGGGCGCTGACAGAAAAGGGAATTGTAGAGATGCAGGAAAAACCTTTGAGTAATGATGTCACTTGGCCTGGAAATCCACCGATATCTCTTTAATTTTGTTTGAAGATTACTGGCAATATTTTCTATGCAGTAGGCTGTATAAATCATTAAATGGTGGAATGAATTAATAAATGCTCAATAGTGCTTCATTCTACTTTAGAACAATTGGGGAAAGTATTGGTCATAAAAGATAAATTGACTGAAAAAATACATCGACTTGGACACGTCAATGTATATGGAACATTTACAATAGTGAGAGCTCTGTTAATGTTTGAATATCAGAACCAGAAGGGAAATTATAATTTTTCCTATCTAACCAATGTCTGTGGAGAAACCAAGGTCCAGAAGGTGTGGGTTTCAACAGACTTGGCCTGATATATGCATGATGTGACTCTGATATATTCATGATGTGACTCCTTGGTTTCAGAGTGTATGTTTTATTTTTGAGAAAAGATCTGCTACTTAGTCCTGACTGGAACTGTGCATCCCAGACTGGCATGGAATTCAGAACCCTCCTGTCTCAGCTTGCTGTGTGTGTCAAGATGCCCAGCTAAGAGTCTATGTGCTTAATACCCTCAACTGCTTGAAATGCTTCCTGAATTCAATTTTATTCTGTCCTGTTTCATATTAAGTAGTGTTCTAGAATGGACAGAGTCCAAAGTAACTGCACTACAAAGTTATGGTCATAATGATGTCTAGGAAGATCAGGGTGAGACAAGAGAAGCTGTAATTGGAGATTTAAAATAACTCCAGAATTCTATCCATGTCAAGAAGTACTCTGTATTTTCCCCAGAACCTAATCATGGCCAATAGCCCCATACAGATGACGAATATACTAGACATTTTCAGGTTTTGTACATGGAAAGTAGGCCTTAATCCATCATTCCAGGCCAGTACTGTACTATACCTGTAGTCTTAAGGGCTTTCCTCCTCCCTACATACTTCAATGTTGTTGCCGTTGTTGTCAGTGTTGATGTCATAGAAGGAGCTTGTAGGAGCTTGTAGGAACTTGTAGGAACTTGGCCCATCCATCTTGACTCACTACAGATTGCCAGAGCCAGCTTTGACCAGATGCTCAGACGTGATTCCAGGAAGGGGTTCTTCTTCTCTCCCACACCCTGGGCTCATTTTAGGGAGTGGCCAGACCCTAATGGCGATAAACTCCAGGGACATTATCTATGGTCTGCAGGCTCAGCCTTGAGTGCTTTAGCCTTCATGAGAAGGCAGGCAGAAGGGAGACTCCTATTTTCAGATATGAGGTAGGCACTGGGTCCAATCAATGGCCTACCATGTGTTGTAGGCACAATTACCTCACATTTGACAACTGATCAAAGCCAAGACCCAGAAAAGCGAAGTGCCTTGCCCAAAAATATTTAACAAAGAGGCTAGGAAACCAGAATTTAAATAAGAAAATCTAACTTTTTATGCACCAGGCACTGTGCTGAAGGGTTCACATGTTTGTTTGTTTTTTCCCATTTAATCCTTCCAACTAGCTTTCTACTTTTTCCTATTACAGGGCCCATATGCCCATCCCTCAAACTAATTCAGGCTGCTGTGACAGCATGGGAGAGGGAAGGAGGATGGTCTAAGATAAAATAAGATGTCTGGGTTGTTTTGTAAAGTAAGAGGTGGGTGCTTGCTCTGTGAGATTAGGGAGATGAAAGAAATTACCAGCAAGATAGGCCTATGAATTCCTCCTACTTCCTTGTCCCTCACATACTAAGGTTTTATACACTGAGGGTGGTCTTAGACTTTGCTCATAGCTTTCTTGGCAGAGCTGAAGCCTCATCTTCCCACTTTCCCTCATATCTCTCCTATTGTACTGTCCTTCATTTTGTTCCACCCTTTGATTCTGGCTCAACAATTGGCTGTTTTTCTTCCAATCTGTTTCTCATTCTTGTTCTCTCTGTCTTCCATTTCAGTGTCTCTCAATCTTCTCTCCTTATAGGCCTCCTACTCCCCTGTACATACCTATCAGTTTCCTTTAAAATATAGATTTCTTATTCTAAATTATGTGTATGTGCATGTCCTGTATATAGGTATGCACTATGTGAGTGCCAGGCCTGCCCTGTACACAGGTATGTATATATGAGTGCCAGGTCTGTCCTGTACCTAGGTACATATGTGTGAGTTCTAGGCCTGCCCTCTACATAGGTATGTATATATGAGTGCCAGGCCTGTGGAAGCCAGAGGCATCATATTTCCCAGAGCTGGAGTTCCAGGTGAGCCACACAAGTCCTGGGAATAAACTTGGAAGAACAGTGCTTACTCTTAACCACTGAGCAACCTTTTCTGCCCCTTTCACTGTCTCTTGATCTTTTGATTTTTTAAAAAATCCACTTCTCTTTTTCATTCACTATCACTCTCATCATCCCCAGTAGGGCCATGTTCCCCTTCCTGTTTTTATTGTCTAACCCTCCCCCTTTATCTTGGTGTCTTACTTGGCCCTTTCTGGATTCTCTTCTCTCCTGCTTTCAGTCTTTATGTATTACTCTAGGCTACCTGATATCCCTTTTATGTCCCTGTGTCTCTACCCATATGTTCCTGGTTTCTTTCTCTTGTCTAATGATCTTTCCCCATTTCCTGCATTTGCCATCATCCTCATATCTTGCCTTTCAGCATCAATCTTCCTCTCCATGTGGGTTATCATCTCTACCTTGTCCCCCTTCCTTCTCCGTTTCTGGTCTTCCTCCTCCACCACCACAATTTTGCTTTTTCTCTGCTATTATCTTTCTGAAGTTGTCTTGGTTCTTCCTCTACTTCCTTCTCTCCCCTGTTGAAGATCATAGTTATTCACTAATTTACTCCAAAATTCAGCCAATGACTCATTTGCTTTGTCCTTTTCTATGAATTTCATCCTTGACTTTTTAAACCAGCCCCCTTCTTTTCTCTATCTTGGACTCTGTATTCTTCACCGATTTACATAGATTAGGTCTTCCAGCCTCCTTGGGTCCCATTTTCACCTCTTCCTTTATTTCTGTTTAACCAAAAGTCAGGAGAAAATCCAAAGATATCAAAATACCAATGGTACATAGCCTGTAGGGCCCATGCCTACCCTTTGCTTCCTGGATCTCTATAAGTTGACAGCTGGCTTCAAACTCCTTCTCCTTCTCTGGTAGAGCATTCTCAGGACACAACAAGACTGTCCTCAGGAGCTCTGCTGAATGGCATCTGTTTGCATTAGTGGGCAGAATCTTCTGTGGTTGAGGATAATAGCCTTAGGAAAATAGTGGCCTCAAGTTTAGATCAAAGGGTTGACTGTCAGCTGTTGCTTTGCACAGACAAGGCACTTCAGTGATCCGCACGATCACTGAGCAGCTGGTGGCAGAGCTAGTCAGAATCTAACTTCTCTGGCCTCTAGTTGAACTTTCTCCCTTTTCCCTTTGTCTAGTGGTGCTTCTCATTTCTCCCTAATATTTTAATAGTAGGAGTCCTTTCTGAGAAGGATAATAAGGGGATCTCTGAGGAAGACAGCAAGCTTTGAGTGTAAAACTAAAGGCAAAGAATCAAACACAGGCATGCCCTTTTGGCCTTTGGCCAGGCCTGCGTGATGGAATCTCATCTCTTCCACAATTTCTACAGGACTTTGGGCTCAAGATGGTGGCAGCAGCTGTGTTGCTACAGTCCTGCCCAGTGCTTTCTCGGGGCCCAACAGGCCTCCTAGGCAAAGCGGCTAAGACTTACAAGTTCCTATTTGGTACTGGACGCTGTCCCATCCTGGCCACCCACGGACCAACCTGTTCTCAAATCCACCTTAAGGCAACCAAGGCCGGAGGAGGTAAGAAGAGGTTACTGGCAAAAGGAAATGTCTGAGTCATAAAGACAAGGTCTGACTATCATTACCTAATAGTTTGGAGACTTAATGTGAAAAATGTCAATGAAGCATGAACTGACCTAAAAAAATAAGATACCCAGGATGTGCCTTCTGCCAGGGTCCCTACAGAGTCTTACTTCTATGTTCTTCACACACTGTACTTCAGCTATGCTGAAGGAGGTTAAAAATGCTCAAATCATTTCCTTGTCCTACGATTCCTTGCCTTTGCTCTTGACATATGACTTTCTCCTATACTATTATCTCCTCTCATACTTTTCACTCAAATCTGAACTTGGGCATTATTGCTTGTGCAAAGCCTGCCTAGACCACTAGCCTACCCAATACCAACTCTTGGGCACATCCCTTGTATCTGCTAGGTTTCATCTGTCTTGTCCTCTCTCCCAGCCCACTGTCCCAAGGTGTTGTCAGTGTGTGCTATTCCTCCCTACTTACGAACTTCATTAGCAGTGAGGCCAGAACCATTTAACTCCATGTCTATATCATAGCCTGCAATAGGACTTTGGGATACAGTAGGTCTCAGTAATCACTGCTGAATCAAACTCATAGCTAAGAACAAACCTCCAATTACTCTCTTGCCTGTGTGTAGACTCTCCATCTTGGGCCAAGAGCCATTGTCCTTTCATGCTGTCGGAACTCCAAGATGGGAAGAGCAAGATTGTGCAGAAGGCAGCCCCGGAAGTCCAAGAGGATGTCAAGACTTTCAAGACAGGTTGGACTCAGCCTCCACCTTATCCAACCTCTATTCCTAATGATGGAACCCACTTTATCATACTCTTGAGCTAAGCAAACCCAAGGGAAGCTAGTAAACGTTCCGTGATGGGAAGACTTAGCCTTTTGCAGAAGAGCCACAGCAGGCACTTGGTTAGACTATGCACCAAAGTATATCTTCCCTAACACATACACATGTGCAAGCTCCCATCACTTTTAGCTTTCAGTCTAAGATGGGCCCTCCTCTCTCCCGAGTGGCTAAATGGAACCCAAAAGGCTGGGATCCCAATTTAAGCAAGACCATATTATGAGAATCTGGGTTTATATGAAGGAGAAACTGCAGAAAATAGATATATCCTTTAGTATTCACACAATATAGTCTATTAGTTAGCCTTTATTCCCTGAAAAGTACCTTACACTATCAATTTTGTTCAAACAAATTTAAATAAAGTTTTGTTTTCAACAAAACAGTCCTTATAATGGTAAAGAGTTCAAGGACAATCTGGGCAAAGCACCCAAGATAATTATACTTAAGAGATGGTCACACTATTGACATCTTTCACAGGCCACTTTGAGTTAACACTAAGAACAAAAAAATTAAAGATTTAAATTTAATGATGTTCAGAAAAGAAGACTAAGGTGCAGCGATCTCCCAAGTGCAGAACCTAGGGTATGTTTCCTTGTTACTTTATGTAAAGAGGAATCCCAATTCGGAAGTGTGAGTCCCCTTAAAGAAGGCTTCTGGACTTTATAGGAGCTGCTACTTGGGAAGTAAAGCTTACTTTGCAGAAGTGTTCTTGAGGAGGCTTCTATACTTTCTAAACCTGAATTTCTATGCCTTACATAGAACCTAAAGAGGACAACAAATACTGACCCCCATCCCTCTTCATGACAATGAATTTCCATATTCCCTCTCAGACCCGCTGAGCACCTTGGACTCTACCATCCCAAGCCAACCATTCCCTAGTTTCCAGGATCCAGAGCAGACTGAAGGGGCGGTTACACACCTGATTCAGAACAATATGACTGGTGAGTTTGAAGACATGGAAATAAATGTTGGTGGACAGGAAAGTGGTCACTGAAAGGTGTATGATGCAGGAGAAGATAGGAAATGGGATGATTGTTAAACCAAAGAGACTTTGAAATTAAATTTGAGTGCTGGTGTTGCTGAGTCTGTGCCATTTGTAGTGAAGTCACTTCACCGAGAAGGGCTCAAACACTTAGCTCAGTGTTTATGCTAAGGAAAAGTAAAATGACAGATATAATAATATAGTGGTTTTAGCTTGTTATGAGGTCTCATTAAAAATTAGGCTTACCTCCATTATTTCTTTTCCATATTTCCCTCTAAGTTTTTCACCCTCCACAAGTGCCCTTTCCCTCTCCTATATTCACTTTTCATAATGGAATTTGCTTTATTTTTCTAGTATAGAAATAAGAAATTATTTTTAACAGATATAGGAAAATAAACAGTAAACTACCATGTGCCATTAACTTTTTGTTATATTTTCTCTCAGACACACCCTCCTATTCACACGCGCGCGTGCACACACACTTGCCCAGAAAGAGAGAATTTCCCATCCACTCTCTTCATCATATTAATGTTGTCTTTCCAAAATATGACCTTATTACCTCCAGAGTTTATTGTTTTGCTTTGTTTAACAATGTGAATGCATATCACTTCATGTCCATCAACACACATCTGCATAATGATTATAAATGGCTGAATTGTGTTCCATAGTGTAGACACACCATTAGTCATTCATTCAAGAACCTATAATTCAGGCTGTTTCTATTGCTTTTATAGTCTTCCTGTTTAGACTGCATGTTAGTTTTACAGCCACACGAATACATCTAAAGAAAATTCATCGCTGTATCTTTTCCAATTTTCAAACCCATGTGTCACTTACTTGCTAGGCATTTACTTGCCATACGTTTCATACCTCAGTTCCTTCATCTGTAAAATACACATACTAATAGAACTTAGTGTATAAAGTTGATGTGAGAAATAAATGAAATAGCATCTTTAAGGTAGCTGGAAGTAGGCTTTATATGTACTAAGCATCCATTAATGCTGGCTATGATAATATAATAAAACACTAGCGATTTTAATTACAACCACTATTATTACTATACTTCTATTTGTAGTTATGTTATCACATACTAAATATTAGTGTTGTCATCAGATGCTCACCACTGTACAAGGAAAAGAATTCTAAGCTCCATTCTAAATATGAAGGCATTAAAACAAAGAAAGAAGATTATTTTCAAAAGAGTTTTTAAAATTAAATGTTTGGTTGACATTCAAAGTAGTCAGTTTCACATGGCACCATCATACATATTGGTTGGTATATTTTACTCTTGTTTGTTCCTCTCTCACCTGGCTCCCGTTCTTTACCTAGTTAGTCCTCTTTGTCTGCTTTCCTATTACTTCTCTTCTATTACCTTCTCTACTTCCAACATCCCTTAAGGTCTCTTCTCCCACCTATGATCTCCTTTCTAGTTTTTAATCTACAAATACACATGTACAAACACATATACTTATACACAATTTTAAATTTAGGCTATATATATATATGTATATATATATATATATATACATATATATATATATATATATGAAAGAATATATACGGTATTTGTCATTCTGTCTGGTTCATATTGATTAACACAATGATTTTCTGCTATATCCATTTTACAGAAAATGTCATGAATTCATTTTTCTATAGCTGCACAAAATTTGTTTTATATGAAACAGATCTTCATTATCTATTCATTTGTTAATGGACATTTAGGCTGGTTCCATTTCCTAGTATTGTGCATACTGTAGCTATAAACATGGGTGTTCAAGTATCTTCGTGGTATGCTGACTTAGAGTCATCTGGGTATATATTTAGGAGTGGTGCATCATATATTGGTTCTATTTTTAGTTGGTTCTTTTAAAAGTTTTACTTTGATCATATTTAAATTATACATGCATTTCTCTATGCATGCACACACACACACACGTGTGATAGTGCCCTTGAAGGCTAGATGTGTCAGATCCCCTGGAGCTGGAGTTATAGGCAGTTGAGAGCCACTTGCTGTTGGTGCTGAACCAAACTCAGGTCCTCTACAAGAGCAGCATGCACTGCTGGGCTGCCTCTCCGACCTCTGCTATTTTTCTGAGGAACTTACGTACTGATTTGCAGTTGCTGGGCCAGCTCACATTCCCAGCCTTAATGTATAGGAGTTTCTCTTTGCCCACAGACATGCCAGCATTTGTTGCCATTTGTTTTCTTGACTAGTCATTCTGACTGAAGTCAGATGGAATTGAAAAGTAGTTTTAATCTGCATTTCCCTGATGGCTAAGGATGTAAAATATTCAGTGTCCATGTGAATTTTCCTTTTGAGAATTGTCTATTCAGTTCCTCAGCCCATTTACCAATTGGATGATTTGTGTGTGGGGGGGTGTTGTTGGTGTTTAATTTTTGCAGTGCAGAGGATTCTTAGCTGGCTCAGGGTCACATAACCATCAGGAGAGAAGAGACATGACTAGGAACTAGATCTAGCAATATTCCTTTCTCTGAGACTAAAGTAGTAACTCCTAGAAGTCATCTTGCACACTTACTCTGGAAGGAAAGATGAGGCGATGCTAAAAGTAGAAAGCTTGAATAAATTTGTGCTTAAGTTATTGTTAATGAGTGAGTAAGCAAAGGAATGGTTGAGTGAAATAGCAGAGAGCTCCTATGAACCAGGGCTAGGGAGATAGCTCATTGGGTAAAATGCTTGCCGTGCAAACCCAACAACCCGAGTTTGAGTCTCCAGAACCGACATAAAAACAATATGCAGCAGCACGTGGTGATAATTTCAGCATGCCTCTACTGAGAGATGGACAGCAGGGACAGGAAAAGCCCTGGAAGCCGAAGGGCCCAATAGTGTGCTGTACATCATAGTGGACAAGTCACCATGTCTCAAAGGGGGAAGAGAGGACTGACATCTGTGGCTGTTCTCTGAACTCCACACATGCACCATGGCATGGACACACCTGAACGTGTGCACACACTTAGGCACATACACAAATTGTATTAAACAATAGAAGAGGAAAAAGAGAGCTAATGAGAACCAGTAAGAGAGTTGTTGAGAAAATAAATGAATACATGGGAAGAAAATTCGAAAACTCAAAATCAACAACATGGGTAAAATAAATACTAGCCAGGAAGAGATTTGAGTTGAATTATTCTCCTACCTATTTTTACTCCTGCAGGAAACCAGGCTTTTGGTTACGATCAATTTTTCAGGGACAAGATCATGGAGAAGAAACAGGACCACACCTACCGAGTGTTCAAGACTGTGAATCGCTGGGCTGATGCTTATCCATTTGCCCAACACTTCTCTGGGCCATCTATGGCCTCAAAAGATGTTTCTGTCTGGTGCAGTAATGACTATTTGGGCATAAGCCGGCACCCTCGCGTCTTGCAGGCCATACAGTGAGTAGTAGAGGGAGGACTAGGAGCTTTGGGGCACATCTAAAGATCTAGAGCCACATTAGCAGCAGACACCTTGGTTCTACCACCACCTCTTTTGTATAAGGTCCCCCCATTATATCTACCTCTCTGACATAAGCTCAGTCAGTCAAGACATCACTCTTTGTAAACTACTGTTTGTCTGGTGTGAAGTATGACAATAATGCCCACGGATTCCATGAGCCAGAATCCAAAGTGTAGAATGAGTGTGTGCATGAGAGGGGGAGGGGGGTTGGTGGTGGTGGAGGACTTCCTTTAGCTTTTCCAAAGTACTCAAGCTACATCTAATTTCTACCTGCATCCTAAAGTGCCTCCATCTTTTCTCTACTTGGTCACCAAGGACACCATTTACATGGGACCACTTAAGTTAGCACTTGACCACATTAAGGAAAGGTTCCATATTTGCTGAGTGCCTAACAAGGTTTCCTGTTTGGTTTTTGTTTTGCTTTGTCTTCTGTTTTCTTGGGGCCAGGGAGACCCTGCAGAATCACGGTGCTGGAGCTGGTGGCACTCGCAACATCTCAGGCACCAGCAAGTTCCACGTGGAGCTTGAACAGGAGCTGGCTGAACTGCACCAGAAGGACTCGGCCCTGCTCTTCTCCTCCTGTTTTGTGGCCAATGACTCTACTCTCTTTACACTGGCCAAGCTTCTTCCAGGTAAGCACAGGGTCTGAGATTTGTTCAAGGTTGTCCTGCAATAGAGCATCCAGTCTCACTTGCTGCGCCCTCTGTTTTGAGTTCATGTGTGCTCCCCCTGTTCTCCCCTTTCATCTGCTATACACAGTTTTAACAATGGAGGTGACATCTCTATTTTTACTCCTTCCACATCTAGGTTGAGGGCCAGCACCTGGGAATAGCCCCTAACCTCACAAACTAGTAATGCCATACATTCATCATTTTCTAACACACATAGTCTTCTGTCTCCACAGAGCTTTTAAAAACTTTTTTCCTCTAAAACCTCTACCTCCATCCTTCACTATTAACATATGACCCACATCTTACTGCACAAATAACACAGAAACCACTGAATAGCTTCCTTACTTATTGACGTGAAACCTATAAATCTATCTGTTCATCAATCTTTCTTCATTGTTTCCCTTTACAGTGAAGTCTATTTCTCCCCTTCTGCCTAAAGGCATCCCTTCACTTGTACACTAGAACCCACTTTCCTCTCTCTTGTCAATGTCACCCCCTCATATGCCTTCCAGCAGTCTGAACCTCAGATGGATACAGTGTCCACATCTATGTCAATCCTAGGCTCATGTAAGTGCTCAGAGAGATGCCACTAAAATGTCACGTTCCTTAACTTCTACTCAGTCATCTACTCAGAACTTTTCAAGTCTCTGGGGAAAGTCCTGCCAAATCCCCCTCTCCTCCCTCCTTCCAGCAGATGCCCTCACCTTCTACTACACTGAAAGCAGAAGACACCAGACAGCAAGGTCCTCAACTCCTAACCACAAAACACCTGCCAGTTTCCATGCATTGCTGCTTCCACGCATCTCACTCTTTGCTTCCTGACACAGTACAGGATGTGCCTTTTTCCTTGTTGGCTAATCTTTCTACTGGTGTGCTTGCCATTACCCACTATCCACTCAGGAACTTCTTCCTCCAACTCACTCCTCAGTGTGTGTGTGTGTGTGTGTGTGTGTGTGTGTGTGTGTGTGTGTGTGTGTGTCTGCGTGTGCGCGTGCACTAGTCTGTCCTCCCCAACATCCATCCACCTGTCCCTCAGTCCCTCCATATCTTCAGCCTCTCACTCTCTTTAAATATGTTTAAGATTCTTGCCTCAGCCCCTGCCTCTCTCTAGCTACTGGCCTCTCTCCTGCCTATTTGAGGCAAAAAGATACTTGTTGTCTACTACTTGACTGCACACATCACATCACATCACACTACTGCCCGAACACGTTTTCTAAGGTCATCAGAACCCCTGATAAAGTCAATAGCTTGGGGATTTCTTTCTGATCAATTCTTTCCTCCCCTCAACCAATACAATTGGTTCTGCTACCACCGTTCCGGTCTCACCAACATCACTTTCTTGATTTGTTCCTTCCCCGCTTACAATCTACTCTTCATATATTCAGAATAACATTTCATTATATAAATCTTTGTCGTTTCCCTGTTCAAAATTCTTTAATGTATTCTTATTGACCCTAGGACCAAATGTAAACTCCACTTCATGGTTTCTAACTAACCGAATCCTAAAAGTCCCATGGTAGATCACATCTGTAATCATAGTACATGGAAGGCTGAGTCCAAAGGACTGCATAGCTCTGGGTTACAAAATAAGACCCTAACTCAGAAAACAAACAAACAAAAAACCAAAACTGAATTCTATTACACACATATCTTTTAAACCTCATCTTTTGGCATCCCTCTCTTAGTTTTTCACTCATTTATAAATTAGTCATTTGTTTATTCATTCATCAAAAATATTTCCTTAGAATTACTTGTGCCTTGCATTGGGAGCAAGGCATATAAAGATAAGATTTGGGCTTTGCTCTCGAGAAACTTCCAGCTAGGCAAGTCAAGTTCTGGAAGAAACTATGATTCATTTTTCTCAAATAGAAGTTATCCTTTACTTTGTTAAAGGCCACAGTTCTCTGATGTCTGTGAAATTTGAAGGTTCTATGGAATACACAGATCCCTTTTCCACATTCCATACCTCCCCACCCTCCCAGGATGGCCCAGTAAAAATCTCTTCATTCTTTATGTCCTAGAGAAAACCCTTTCCTGGTGCTTGGCTTTCTTTGCCATACAGTGAAGTGGTCATGATCTACTCTTTTTGTTGTGAACTGTCATGATCACATGAAACCAACAGTGAAAACTGATAAGCATCCATCCCTATAATTATAACAGATGGGTGCTATCTGGAAAAGATAAAATGTAAAGCAGACCAGGGAGACTCTAGCATCAGCCCAAGTCTACAAGCATTTTCTGAGATTAATCCTTCTCCAAGCTTTGATTTTCCAAGTGTTGGGGAGAATGAACTTTGTCATTGAGAAATTCAAACTTCCCAGAAAATTTCATTTTCTTCCCCCTCAAGACAGTCAGAAGCCACAGTTATGCATCCTTGGTGGGAGGAGTATAAGAGTTCCGGGCCAGAGGAGTTGTGACAAGGGAGGAAGAAGTGTGTCACAAAGGTCTCCAAAGAGGGAGGAAGAAAAACAGGTCTTCAGAGGGGAGAAAGGATATAGTTTTTCTTCTCTTGCCAGGTCATACCTGAAGGATAAAGTATGAGTACTGAGACATAAACTTAAGAATTACACATCTGTTTCCTTAGGGTGTGAGATCTACTCAGATGCAGGCAATCATGCTTCCATGATCCAAGGTATTCGTAACAGTGGTGTAGCCAAGTTTGTCTTCAGGCACAATGACCCAGACCACCTGAAGAAACTTCTTGAGAAGTCCAATCCCAAGGCACCCAAAATCGTTGCCTTTGAGACTGTTCACTCCATGGATGGTATGTATGTACATATGTATGTGTTTGAGTGCATGTTTACTAGTTTGATAACTCACAAAACATGATGCTAATAGCAACTGACATTTATATGGTGTTTAGTGTGCTATGCAGCTATTCATAGTGTACATGCATTAATCAATTCACTAAATCCTAAAATGATTCTATGAAGTAGGTTCTATTATTATTATGGTTATTATTAATTATTGCAGGAGGAAACTAAGAAATGAACAAGTGGAGTCATAGGGTCACACAGGTAGTAAATGCCAAAGGAGAGGTGGCTATTACAGTCTTGTATATAAACAAACTAAAATTCACAGAGAGCATCAAAGTATGTCTGAGTGCCTCATAAAGTTGATGGCAAAATGATTATTTTAATCCTAGGATAAGTAATCCTAGAATTATTTAATACTTTCCTTAATGATACCCTTTCCATAAGGAATGATATATAAGTCAGTCACTGCAGTGCCTGGTCTCTACAGTGGCAAAGTTTACAAACTGTTGCCTAGGATCTCATGGTCTACCAGGAAACACAGGAATCAAAACAGGATTTAAGTCAGTCACATTTGGATTGAAATCCTACCTTTGATAACATATTATCTGCATGGATCTGGAAAATTCTCAAACTCTCGGAGCCTCAGTTTTTCTCTAGGTTAAAAGATTTGGTTGTAGAATTATAGGTGATGGAAGTAAGTCATTCCATTTATTACATTTAACAAAAATAAATGACTTCTCCCACCTCCTTTCTTGTAGCAACTGAAACAAAGCCCAGAGCTGTCTATTGTTAGTTCTGTGCACCAGAAGTCATGAATTCTAGGTATCTGTTTCTGGGTTTATTATTGGGAAGAGGTCCTCATTTCATCTCAAAGTGCTGTTTTTCCAACTCAAACAAGAGAGGATCCACAGTATTCCCTGGTTTATAGAACCACAAGCACCATAAACATGGAATCACAATCTGTCCATATTCAAATACCAGCATAACAACTTATTAGCTTGAATGAGTTTTTAAAAACCTTTATTGTTATTGTGTATGATGAGTATGTGGGCACCCATGACACAGCACACATATGAAGGTCGGAGGATAGCTCTGTAGAATCGGTTCAGTCTTTCCATCTTGGGTCTGGAGATATAACTCAGGTCACCAGGCTGTCACCAGCAAGCACTTTCACCTCCTCAGCCATTTCACCAGCTCCTAGTGCAAGTGTTTCAAATTGCTTTGTGTTGCAGTTAGCTTGTTTGCAAAATGCTGCTAATAATAATAGAATAGCCCTGAACACTAAATGAATTAACATATATAAGGAACTCCCTGCTGTGTCTGCTAGCACATTTCTACAATCATAAAGAAAGCCAAACCAGCCCATTTGCATAGTTTTAACATGGAACAGCTATTCAAATTTTCCTCGTGGATATGATGGGCTGCACTCACAGTAGTTACACTTGCAAATGAACTAACTGCTCCTTAATTTTTTAGTGAGAACTGCCTAACCTATCAATTCTATAGGTGAATTTCTCCTTCTGAAATGATACCAGAACCATGAACTGTCTTGTCTCAGGTTCCATCTCCTGTTTTTGGTTGTCCTCGTGTTTTCCTGCAACCCCCTACCCCACCATGGTTTTTATTCTTGGCCTAAAGCCCAATTCCATCTGAATAAGTTTCTTCTGTATTCCAACTCTCCTTGTCTCAGTAATTTCCAGGGAATGGAGGGATAGCAGTAGTTGTGTGTTCTTAGACTATTAAGAATGGACAGAAAGTCTATTCCGATGACATCTTAAATATCCTGGAAATGGTAAATAGGTATGGAAAACAGAGGAGACTCTGGAATAGCTTCTAATTTGAGATATTGTGACTGAGCCTGAGGGAGATGTTCCTCAACGAAAAACTACCCCTACAGAGACAGAAAATTCAATAATGCAAAAACAGAGAGACTTGGAATAAAACACAAGGGTAGAGAGAAAGCATGAAGAAGAAAGGAACACCCCGAGGAAAGGTGAGAAAGTAAGGAGATGAAACAGAGGGAGAGAAAAAAATAGAAACTAACATGGATCTGAACACAAAAAGAAGATAGTGACAGAAACCCAAAAAGATAGAATCAAAGAAGGCCAGAGAAGAATAAAAATGATGACATGTTATCAATTGTACCAGGCCAAGGGGCAAGTGTATCTGAAGTCGGGACTGTAGTGAGCTAGAGCACAAGTGATTTTTTTTCCATATTATTTAATCACAGGTATAATATAGGCAACTGCCACCTATAGATAGAAATGAACGAAGCTGTAGGAGGAAAAGGCAGAGGAGAGGCTGACAATGACAGAAACAGTTGTCAGAATGAAGTAAAATTAATGACAGAATTGGGAAATTCACGGGGTGGGGGGGAACACAAACATGAAGAACTGGGGTATGGGTGGGGCTCAAGTGGTTGATATTTGGAATACTCCCAAATGAGGGCAGACGCCTTCCTCCCTGTCTACAACACCTTTTTTCTCTAAGTCAAAGCAAGCTTAAATGAGAAGTCAATTCTATATAGGAGATGGAGCTGGGGCAGGGTTATGATTTCCTACTCCTTTCCCTTGGCTTTTATCAGGTGCCATCTGTCCTCTGGAGGAACTGTGTGATGTGGCCCACCAGTATGGGGCCCTGACCTTTGTGGATGAAGTCCATGCTGTAGGACTGTATGGAACCCGGGGTGCCGGGATCGGGGAGCGTGATGGAATTATGCACAAGCTTGACATCATCTCTGGAACTCTTGGTGAGTGTCTTAGTCGCGGTTACTATTGCTGTGATGAAACATCACAACCAAAAGCAACTTGGGCAGGAAAGGGTTTACATATTAGGTTTACATATCCTGGATCACAGTCCTTTGAGGGAAGCCAAGGCAGGAACTCAAACAGGGCAGGAACCTGGAGTCTGTAAGAGCTCATGGAGAGGCCATGGAAGGATGCTGCTTACTGGCTTGCTTCCCGTGGCTTGCTCAGCCTGCTTTCTATAGAAGCCAAGACCACCAACCCAGGGTGGGTATTTACCTTCAATGCCTGGGCCCTCCCACATTAATCACCAACTAAGAAAATGGTCTACAGGCTTGCCTACAGCCCAATCTTATGGAGGCATTTTCCTAATTGAGGTTCCGTCCTCTCAGATGACTCTCGCTTGTGGCAAGTTGACATAAAACTAGCCAGCACAGTTAGCAAACACCTTGGGCCTCCCTTTATGCAATCCAGAAATGCGGCCCCTTCCAGACCCATTTCTTCTTCCTGTGTACAGCTACAGGAGTTGTTTGGAAAGAAGTTTTAACACCAAGCTTTTATCCTACCAAATCATTTCTTTCCCATCCCACTGCAGGATGGGATGTCACTGAGAAAATCTGGAGAATTTTTTTTTTCTAAAATGCTCCCGAGCTGGACCAAACAGCCGCATTCAACTAGAATAAGAAGAAAACTATATTTTCCTGCCTACACCAGCCCCACATCTCACGCCTCATCCTAGTTCTTCTCCAGGCCCTAAGCAACTAAAGGTCCCCACCCTGCTCCTGCCTATCTAGTCACCACATATGGCAGTCCATGACAGTCCTATCTCAGAACCACAGCACTATCAACTCTGACATGGACAGGAGAGATGTGCAGAGAGAGTCTGGAGCCCCAGCTTCCAATGTACCTGCCTGTATTACCTGGGGGCATAATCCCGTCCTTCTGAGGACTGAGTATGAGGTCTGTTCATAACTTCCTATTGCTTGTTTGCAGGCAAGGCCTTTGGCTGCGTTGGTGGCTATATTGCCAGTACTCGGGACTTGGTAGACATGGTGCGCTCCTATGCTGCAGGCTTCATCTTCACCACTTCACTGCCTCCCATGGTGCTCTCTGGGGCTCTAGAATCTGTCCGTCTACTCAAGGGAGAGGAGGGCCAAGCCCTGAGAAGGGCACACCAGCGCAACGTCAAGCATATGCGCCAGCTACTGATGGACAGGGGCTTTCCTGTCATCCCCTGTCCCAGCCACATCATCCCCATCAGGGTGAGAACTCCACCATGGCCACTGCCTTCCCCACCTCCCTCTTCTTGGAGCCTTCCTATTTTCCAGCAAACTGATACCCACTCCTTCAACCAACACTTTGTTTTCCTATGACAACTTCCAGCAACACACACTTTACTGTCACCTTTGGTCCTTCTCTTGAAAAATTAGCCACTATAGATTAACCTGTCTCTCTTTTTTTTGCATCAGTCACTGCATCACTATTACTAAACTGATTTGACCCTCATAATATTGAGCTTATAACTTAGTGTTTTTCAAATTGTTTATAAAAAACTATTAGTGCACCCCAAAATCAGTTGAGTGGGTTATACTTAGCACTAAAAATAGGAGAAGAAAGAAAATGTTGGAGCATATAACACATACTAATTTCTTTCAGGTTTGTATGTACTCACATCTGATTACACTGTAAAACATACTTGTTACTAACAGTTGAGGTTAAAAATAAAATGAACAGCCATAAAAATGAACAGCTGGTAGTTTGGATTGCTAGCTGTGTTTAAATGTTTCTCATGTCTAAAATCAACCACTGCTCTCTTCTTAAAAGACATATATTTATGTGAGGCAGTTAAGTTAGGGTGTGGGAAGGACACTTTTTGTGACAATTTTATGGACGAGAAGGAAAAAGTAGTAATATGTCAGAATCCATTTCCAGTCCTGCTCATGTCTCATATCAAAATGCACAAATGCTCACATCTGTTTGTACAAAATAGTGTTAAATTTCCCTATAATCTATTCAGCCCTCCCAACATACATTTAATCATCTCTAGATCACCAATAATACCAAATTCAAATAAAAACTGAGTCATTAAACTGTATTGTTTGGGAAATAATCAGGACAGTCTGTACATTAAAGATATTTAATTTTTTTAATCTGAGGCTGCTTAAATACTTGAATGAAGAACCCAGAGATGCAGAGGGCCAAGTCGAGTCACTGGGTCTAACTATCTAATTTTTAAACTAACCTAGTGACAGCAACTTAGAAGTGCCCTGGCTTTCCAAACACCCCAATTTAACCAATGTGCTTGCTGTGCAAATAGTATGAAGACAAAGTTCCTGGTGGCATCTCTATCCCTTCTTCAACTCCCATTGCTGGTTCTGGGCTCCCCTTTGATAGAGATTCTGGAGCTGTCACTGCCTAAGCCCTTTATGAAAAACAACCCATCCCCAGATTCGGTGGTGTTTCTTGATCTGGTTCCCTCCACTTGCTTAATAGAGCTGCTGTGTAATGGTGGGCCTAGGGTGAACAGTACTGAAAGGTCTTTCTTTTGAGACCAGGTGGGCGATGCAGCACTCAACAGCAAGATCTGTGATATCTTGCTCTCCAAACACAGTATCTACGTGCAGGCCATCAACTACCCAACTGTGCCTCGGGGTGAGGAGCTGCTGCGCTTGGCACCCTCCCCCCACCACAGCCCCCAGATGATGGAAAACTTTGTGGGTAAGTCCTCAGCATGGGTGTCTACACTTTCCTACCCCTAAGCCCCAGGGTCCACAGAAGCTGAAAGAATAGATTCCATTTGATTTGGAAAATATTTCTAGAAGCATCTGTTGTGTAGCAAGCTCTATACCAGGGACACAAATGAATAGGAAACAGCCCATAGACTCACTAGTATCCAGTTTGGTTGGGGAAATCATAGAGACAGCAGTGGATACAAACAATGATATCGGGTGAGATCAAAGATTATCTATCAAAGACAGTATCTGGTAAGTTGTGGGAACAGAAGAGGGGACTAACCTAACCTTCAGGATTCAACAGAGGCTTCCTAGGGGAAGGGACCTCTGAGCTGAATCTTACTAGGTGTGTAGTTTTGGACTAAGAGAAGAAAGAGGGTTGATAAAAGATATTCCTAGAGGAGGAAAGGACACAAAGAAAAGCAGGGAAGAAGGTGAGGAGCAACTACATGTGTGGAAATAATAACAGCTGTGTGAGGCTGCCCCAAATCCCAGTACTTTGGAGTTGGAGTCAGGAGGATCCGGAGTTCAAGATCATTCTTGGCTACACAGCTACTTTGAGGCCAGTGTATGAGCTACAGGAGGCCAGGTCTCAAAAGCAACAACAAAGAACAGGAATTTCTGGAATGGAGGACAGTAGGATGGGGGTGGGGTGGGGGTTTTGATCTATGAGCTACAAAGACAACATAAACCAGGACTAGGTTTAGAGGCCTGTAGAGCTGAGCTGAGTAGTTTGGGTTTTACCCTGAAAGACAGCAATTTGGTGAATTCACCCAATGTTTATTGTATTTCTTTTGGGTGTATTTTGGAGATTGTAATTCAATTACAACATATTCCTTCTACTTTCCTCCCTGCACACCCTCTTCATTCTCCTTCAAATTCATGATCTCGGGTTTCATCAACTGTTACTGTGTGCATATATGTATTTGTATATACATGTGTAACCCTAAATATAACCTGTTGATTCCATATAATGTCACTTGCATGTATGTTGGCAGGTCTAGTTTTTAACAGAGAACCTGACACACAGCAGGTGCTCATTCTAAGTCTCTTGGATGAAATTTATGTAGACAATCAATGGTGGAGGAGTCAGATACAGAGTCTAATCTAATGTGATGAGCTGAGCGGCTATGGAGTGTGAGTAAAACCAGAAGGGATTTATAGGTGAACAAATCTTTGTGGTCCACATTGAACTACATGTGGATATAGTGCCAAGATTTTAGAATAAAGGAATTCCGGGAGCAATAAGCAGATAGGAAAGCAGAGCGCATGTATTGACAAATCATTCTGTCTAGAGCAGTTTCTCAACCTGTGGGTTGCAATTCCTCTGGGGGTTGAATGACCTTTCACAGAGGTCTGCCTAAGACCTTCTGCATATCACATATTTTCATTACAATTCATCACGTAGCAAAATTACAGTTATGGAGTAGCAATGAAAATAATTTTATGGTTGGGGGGTCACCAAAATACGAGGGGCTATATTAAAGGGTCGCAGGACTAGGAAGGTTGAGAAACACCGGGCTAGAGCATAGGCAGCATACTTTGAGGAAGATATTTAAGTGCTATTAATCCATTCATCCACTTAAGACATGAAACAATGTTGCCATTACTTACCACGTGCCAAGCACTGTTTTAAGACACTTTGCATGTATTAGCCTATTTAATACACAGATTAGAGATTTTTTTTATAATTTTCATTTTGTGTATGTACAAATTGAAGCATAAGAGTACTTATAGGTCCATGGTCACATAGGCAATAGCAGTCCTGACTCTTATCTCCGTGGTCATAGCTAATAGGCTTCTATGAGTGGATGGTTCAGACTCTTAGACCTTTTGGTTCAGTCTCTTTTATAGCTCTGGGATTCAGTTATAGAGCTCTCGGTGCCCAGATCTCTGGGTATCCACTTTTGCAGAAAAGATATACTAGAGACATCTCCCACTACTCCACCGGTCCCTTAATCCCACAGCCAACTCATCCTGAGATTCTGCACATCTCTTCAACCACTCTCAAATCTAGTCTCCTTTCTCTGCTGATCTTTCTTGAAAATATATCAATATTTCCCCCTCATTTCCTTGTTTCTTTCTCCCTTCTAAATTGTTCTTCATACTGACCAGCAGAGTGATTTTCCTAAAACCCAACAATATTTTTCTATTTCCTAAACCTCTTCATTGCTAGTTACATTTTCTAAGCCTCTACTATCCATACTCTGAAACAGTGACTTCTATAGTAAGGTACTCAAGATGAATCCACAGGCTGAGAAAATATATCAGAGTTTAATATGCAAGATGACAGCGACAAATGTACATAATATACAAATAAATACAGGTTGGTGGCACATGCTTAACCATCTATACTGATAAGGATGTTTAGCCCAAAATTTGTAGAGACCCCATGCTTTCTACATGGTTCTGTTTGTTCCCTGTCCTGCCCTCTCCTCTCCTCTCTCCTCTCCTCTCCTCTTTCCCCTCCTCTCTGCCACATGCATTTTATTTCTCTAGCTATGTCCAATAAATTCAAGTTCCCTCACTGCTTTGCTTTCTTAGCTTAGTCATCCATTATCCCCTCTGGCTTACTTCCCTTCATCTTCTGGTCTTAATTTATCCTTTCAACAGATGTTTATTGTGTACTTACAATGCTAGGTCCCTATGCTAGGGACCTAGTAATAGTCAAAAGACAAAACCCTATCCTTCTGGAGTTTTAATTCTAGTAGAAAGGGCTAATCAATTGTTTCAAAATAAACAAATCAAACAGCATTCTAGTTCAAAATGTTAAGGGAGAGCAAAGCAGAAAAGGAGACAAGAAGTGCCGCAGGCAGGCACTGGCTTGGAGAGGGGCCAAAGATTTGGAGTAGTAAGGGTAGGAAACATTGAGGCGACACTGGAAACAGATTTGAAAGAGACAAATAGGTTAGCTGGGCAAATATCTAACGGACAATCCAGAGACCAGTCCAAGGCAAACACCCAAGCACAGAAACATCCCTTCCTATATTTGGAGAATAAGATGGGTATGGATGGAGCGGTATATAGGTAAGTGGCAGAAAACATAAGAATAGGTTCAGTGGAGGAGAGAGATATGCATAGTTCAGTTGTATCCATGTTGTTAGATATAACAATTAGGCATTCTGCTTGGCTATTAGATATACAAATCTGGAAACTGAGACAGAGTTCTGGGGAAGCTAGAAATACAAATGTCAGAACCATGAGCACATAGATTGTTTTTAAGAACAGAAGACTAGACCATACCAGCAAGGGATGAGCAGGAAAAGGGCAAAAAATAGAGGCCAACCAACCAGCTTAAGTATTTCCTACAACTGGGTCATGTCCCATCATCGGGGACCCTTCACACCCAAGGAACGTGCCTCTACCCTGTCTCACAACACTGACATCACAGTATGATTACTTTTAGTGTCATCTTTATCAGCTTAGGATTTTCTAAACAGAGATTCACTGTTAGGCCTACACATGTCCTTTATGTAGGGAGTGGTACAGACTAGCACAGCATGGTTTTAAATCTTGTCACAGGAATGACTTCCTGTCTTTTATACATCTCAGCATCCAGACAAATGGTAGCATTCATGGGTCACACTGAAGCAAACCAATCTACTTCTGGACCCAATTTACCTCAATCAAGATCCTGGTGTATTTGTAGCAACAATGGTTTTAGAAGACCAAGTCTAATTCTTTCCCTCTTCTCTTCCCCCTTTCAGAGAAGCTGCTGCTGGCCTGGACTGAGGTGGGACTGCCCCTCCAAGATGTGTCTGTGGCTGCATGCAATTTCTGTCACCGTCCTGTACACTTTGAGCTTATGAGTGAATGGGAGCGATCCTACTTTGGGAACATGGGACCCCAGTACGTTACCACCTATGCCTAAGAAGCCAGCTGCCTTGGGTGCCCACTCCACCTGCACTACATTTGGGGCTGTGCTTTCTTCCTGCTTCCTGCTTTGTTGTGTGCTTCTAGCTGACTTGATCCTGAAAATAAAGAGCAACCTGAAGCATCTGTAGCCCTTTGGTGAACAAAGAACAGGCCACTGGACTATAAGGACTCACTCAGACAAGTCCCGGCCCCACGAGGAAAGCATATTACTTGTGGGTCTGACCACTCTATTTTACTGACAGGAAAGGCCAGATCTAGGAAGAGGAAAGAGATGCCCCTAAGCTGTACTGGAAGCTGTAGAAAAAGCTAAACCCATTAGCAGACTTGAAGTGGCTTTCCCAGTGGTTTCAACAAAAATACAGGGCTCTACTCTTCACTGGTAGACCTGGAAAGCTGAGCCTCAGGCAACCTCTGAAGTCAGAGTGGGTCTTAACTAATGATTGACTTCCTTGGGAATAATGTCTTCCCCAAACCAAGGAAATCTTCCAGAATGAGGAATGAACGTCTTTCTTGATCCACTATCCTCTTTCCCCCCCCAGTAGCGTCTTACAGGACTTACTAGGCTTTCTCAAGGTGAAAGAAGAGGTTTGGCTATATAGTACACAATGCCTTCATGGTAAGGCTCCCGACAGGGCACTAGTAAATCTACTGGCTGAGGTGGTCATCTTCCCTGAGACTTATGGTATCTCAGGCCCTGTAAACACACCTTCTTATTTGTTACAGCTGAAGAATACACTAGCTGGGAAGCTCTTGCTTAAGGACACACAACCCATACCATACCCACCTTCCTCACTGATCCAACCTCAGAGTTGCATATGATTTCCAGAGCTCACCAGACCCCTTTAAAGGGAGCTGCCCTCCGCCATGCTCCCTTGGCAGTATCTCACTGGATTATGGGAGGCCAGCAAGCCCAGTACTAAGAGAGCCTCTCTGATCCCACTTTCTAGAGTGCATCTGAAATAGCCACTCAACATGGTACACTGAAACAGACACAGACTTTATTTATGAACAAATACAGTTACCAGCAAGGTAGAAGGGTTTAAATTAGTTCCCTGTTCCTATATATACAAAGAGAAAAAAATAGAGACGTGAGAAGAGGGAGGAGGCATTAGGGGAAGAAGGGGAGGGAGGGAGGGAAAAGAGAAAGGAGAAAGCAGAGGGAGAAAGGAAGCCTCAAGGGAGAAGGCAATTTCAAAGGTCTGGACCTGTTATCAGGCCCTGTGTGTGAGGTGACCGTGCCAGATGTCCCTAGGCCTCAGTCAGTTCAGTTGGGCCTGCTCCAGAGAAAGAAGTTACAGCGGGAGGAAGGGTCACTGGGAGGACCTCGTGGCCTAGCACACATGTAGAAATGGCGGCCCAAGTTGGGCCCTGCTTTTTTCACAGTACGCATTACACATGGCTCCCTGTGGCCTTTACAGAGGGGCATGGGTGAGGGCCCACTCAGCATAGACTTCCAGAAGGAGGTCTGTACTTCCTTCTTGTCTTTGGCCTCTGAAACCTTGGCCTTCTCTTCCAACACTGGAGCCACTGTCACCACTTCTGGAGTCTTTGGGGTTGTAAGAGGCAGGCTCACCAGAGGCAGGCTAGGCAGTTCCCCATTAGGAGAAGTTTGGGGAAGGTTAGAGGAAGGCTGGAAGTAACTCATCAGGTTTTTCTGGTTTCTTTTGGAGACACTTTGACTTTTCCGAGGCCTAGTTGAGCGCATTCTGGCTTTGCTGGGCTGTTTCTGTACTTGAATTTGATGGCTGGGCTGTACGACACGCTCTTGTTCAACAGGAACTAGGAAGCGAAGAATCTTGAGCTGGGTGCCTGCAAACTCAGGGAGGAAGCGGGTGCATAACGCTGGGCACTGTTTTGCTGGCACACAGGATACATTTAACACAGCTCCCACAGGGCAGTGGTCAGAGCCCATCACTTCAGGGAGTAGGAAGGAGGCCTTGAAGATATCTATGACCAAGGTCCTATCTCCCAGTACATAGTCAAGTCGAGAACCATAGTTGAGATGGCGTGCACCACTGACCACTGACCAGCAGGTGAAGGCCTTCTCCTGTTTTGGATGAAAGCAGCGGAAGCTATCCATGAAGAGCCCTATGTGAGATCCAGCCTGGAAATCTGGGTTACCGAGCAAGCCGTCCATCCACCTACGTCCTGGGTCCTCTTCAAAGCACTCCTGGGGAAGGGAAAGGTAATAAAATGCCAAAACTAGATCCTTAAAACAGGAAAAGATTTAGACTAACTGCTTCATTTTACAGTTAAGAAAATTTGTTGTCCTAAAGAAGATTCCTGTTCAGGATCATATAGGCTAGGCCAGGCAGAGTTAGGCATTTCTTACTTTCTCTCTCTTCTTTCCTTTCTTCCTTTCTTTTTTTAGTTTTGTGTATAGGTGTTCTGCCTCCATGTATGTCTGCGCCCATGAACATGCTGTACCCATGGAGGCCAGAAGAGGTCGTCAGTTCTCAGAAACTGGTGTTACACACTGTTTGGAGCTGCTATGTTGGGAATCAAACCCAGGTCCTCTGCAAGAGCATTAAGTACTCCTCACAGCTGAACCATCTCTCCAAAGCTGACAAGCACGAGTTCTTAAATAAATAATGTTAGAAATCAAAGCCTGGGGTTAGAGAGAAGGCTCAGCATTAAGAGTGTGTATAATACTCTCGCAGAGGACCCAAGTTTGGTTCCAGCATCCACATAGACATCTCAAAACTACCTGTAACTCCAGTTCTGGTGAATCCAATGTACCCTAGCCTCTATGGGCAACTGCACTTATGTGCACATAGCCCCTCCCCCCACATGATTTAAAATAAAAAGAAATCTTTGAAAAAGTTCCTGTTTGTCTTTTTCTCTATACCACACTGTGCTTACCTTGCCATAAATGCCAAATATGAAGGCCTGTTATTTGCTTAGTCAAAGTAACTCCCAGAATTGCTTCTCAAAACATTTTAAAACAAAACCAAGCATGATGGTTACACCTGTAATTCCACCACTCAGGAGGCTGAGGCAGGAGGATTGCCATGAATTTGAGGCCACCCCGGGCCATATTGTAAGACCTTGTCTCAACAACCAACAACAGCAACAACAAACAACAAGAAAAAAAACAAGAAAAATGGTTGCCTCTACAGAATAGTAACCAGAAATCAGGAGTTAGAAGACTGCTGCTTTTCTCTTCAGAACCCCACTCTGTGCTAATTGGCTTATCTTGTGTGTCAATGTCCTCACTGACATCTCTCCTCCCTTAGGGGCTTAGGGACTCAGGCATCGGTGTCTCTTTGTGGCCTTTGTCTCTGGTCCCTGATGTACCCACCCATGCATTTATCCAGTTTACCTACATATATACCCACTGATTAGTGCAAAGACAAATTCACAGAACACCTGTTTGTGACAGAACTGATGCTGGGGAAAAGTGGATATAGCCTTGGTAATGAAGGATGATGCTTCCTTGGGGGAAATGATCTGGGAACAAGATGTGAAGGCCACGTGGCGGTAACTTCAGCAGAAGGGGCTTCGAACTGCAAGGACAACTTCTGTGATGGGCTAAATGACCTGAGGGGACACAAGACTGAAGATTCCAGTAGAATAAGACTGCCACAGGTCCATCAAGCAAAAGGTGATGGATGCTTGGACTAGCATGGTGCCAAAGAGGACATAAAATGAAATTGTGAGACAATTTGGAGATAGAAAAACATTATTGACTGGCTGACGGTGGGGAAGGGTAGAGAAGAACAAGAAGACCAGAAGAGCAGCTCTGGAGGGAAGCAGACACATTTTGCTGTTTTTAAAGGACTGTGCTTATCACCTTGCTGGTACCTTTAGTTCTTTTTTCTGGAAGAATGATATAGATGGGCTGGGACATTTAAAGCTCTGAACTAACTGGAGAGGGCAAAGCAGTATCTAGTATTACCACAGGAGGTTGAAAGGACAAGAGCTACTGATGCAGAATGAGGTTGGGAGTGACCAAAGGCTTGCACTTCCAGTGTTTATCTCCTTTGCACACTGCTACCACTTCATATTAGCCCTGCTAAAGAGCATGTTTCTGTGGCTCTCGTAAACACTAATCAAGGGATCTTCCCATGCCCCTCTCTGGAGCAACTCTAGGGATGAGTTGTACTATGCCAACACTGATCATGCCTTTAGTGTTGTGATACACAAATTTTGTTTTCGTCATGCTTTCCAGATTTTAACTCCTTCTTCAAAGCAAATCCTGGAAAGTATAAGTTTTCTTCACCCCAAGGCACACCATATAAACCAACCTTTCCCCACATTTATGTAGCCAGTATGAGACTCTTGTTTCAACCTTTGTCTGATCTTAAGGCATAAGACCCTCATTCTAGAAGCTGGGACCCAGTGCCCACATGGGCCTGGGAAGCAGGTACGCCATCCTCACCCTCTTTTCTGTTCTCTGTTGCAATTCCCCTGGTCCATCTCTAGCCCTGTAGCAAACCACTTGCAGGGGCCTATCCTTCCACTCTGCCTCTGTTCCCTGGGGACCAAACCTAGCTGTGTACCCAGTTTGCCTCCTTCCTGTGGACCCTTACAGCACCCCTTTTAGTCTGTCCTCTTTCCTGTGTGTCAGCCCCCAAAACTTCAAAATACTGTCTACTATGAACTTGCAGTAGCCACACACGGCAGGAATTCAAGTATGTTAATCACACTAAAGTTCCTGTCCTCCATTACAATCTCTTCATTCTCACACTCAGCCCAGTACCAACCTGCTGACAGTGCTCTTCCTCCCACCTCAACTTCATTAACTGGAGATTCTGGCTCTTGGTTCAGACCCAGGGCCAACCCAGCCCATTCGTGCCTGTCTCTCTAGATAATTCATGGCCATACTACTGGCTACTTGATGGATTCCCCTCTTCTACTGCACCTCCAACTCCCTGTGAACTCTACCTTTAAGTGTGAACAATATGCCCTGGATCTTTCCTGATTTGTCTCTTGGTCTTTTCTCCTAGCCCACCACTATTCCTCTCTTCCACCCACCAGCTGCAGAAGCACTATCATGCAACACATAGCCATCATACTTCCCTAAGACCTAGAAAGGGCCACAGAAACCAAGGAACAATGCATCCACCCAACAAAGACAAAACCAGATATCAGCACCTAGGATTACAATCTTCTTAATCCCAGATGCCAAGACACCATCATAAAAACACAATCAATAACAGCCTGGACAGTGTGTCTCCACCAGAATCCAGTAACTCTACTATAGTAGAGTCTGAGAAATGTCATAGAACTGAAGTACAGGACAAGGACTTCAAAACAGCTATTATGGACTTGTCCAAGGACCTTAAAGAGGGTATGAATAAATCCCTTAATGAAGTCTGTGAAAACACAAACAGTGGAATGAAATAATGAATATACTTCAAGACATGAAAGTTAGAAATAGAATCACTAAAGAAAACCCAAACACTAGAGCATCCAAGTTTACAAAAGAAACACTACTACAGCTTAAATCACATACAGATCCTAAGACAGTGAGGGAGACTTCAATACCTCACTCTCACCAGCAGACAGGTCATCCAGACAAAAACTAAACAGAGAAATGCTGGAGCTAAACGGTATAATAATATATATAAGTGACCCTCAAAACTCCATCAGTGAACTTCTACAGCTGATAATCACCTTCAGAAAAGTAGTAGGATACAAAATCAACAAACAAAACAGTAGCTTTCCTATATACAAATGACAAACAGATTGGGCAAGAATTCAGGGAAACAATACCTTTCACAATAGCCTCAAATAATATAAAATATCTTGGGGTAACTCTAGTCAAGCAAGTAAAAGACTTGCATTATAAAACTTCAAGTAAATGAAGAAAGAAATTGAAGAGTATATCCAAAGATGGAAAGATCGCCCATGCCCATGATTAAGAGGATTAATATAGAGAAAATGCCCATCTTACTAAAAGCAATCTACAGATTCAATACAATCCCCATTAAAATTCAGACACAATTGTTCATAGAAATTGTAAGGACAATATTCAGCTTCAAATGGAAATACAAAACACTCACAGTAGCTAAAACGATTCTGAATAATAAAAGAATTGCTGGAGGTATCACCCACCATTCCTGGTTGCAAATTGTACTACAGATCTATAGTAATAAAAACAGCATGGCAATGGCATAAAACAGACATATTGGTCAACAGAATAGAATTAAAGACCCTGACCTAAGTCCACATACTTACGGACATATGATCTTTGATAAAGAAGCCAGAAATACATACTGGAAAAAAAGAGCATCTTCAACAAATGGTGTTGGTCAAACTGAATGTCTGCATGTAGAAAAATGTAAATAGATACATATTTATCAACCTGCACAAAACTCAACTCCAAATGTATGAAGGATCTCAACATAAGGCCAGAAACCCTGAATCTGATAGAAGAGAAATTGGAGAATAGCCTTGAACGCACTGGTACAGGAGACAAATTCCTGAACAGAACATTGATACACAGGAACTAAGATCAACAATTAATAAATAGTACTTCATTAAACTGAAAAGCTTCTGTATGAGTACCATCACTTGGAATGCAGCATGCCTACAGAATGAAAAAGATCTTTACCAATTACACATCAATTGAGGGCTAATACCTAAAATATTCAAAACACTCAAGAAACTGCCTATCAGGAAAATAGCCCAGCTAAAAAATGGGGTGTAAACCTAAACAGAGTTTTTTTTTTTCAAGACAGGGTTTTTCTGTTGTAACTCTGGCTGTCCTGGAACTCACTCTGTAGACCAGGCTGGCCTCGAACTGGCAGAGATCTGCCTGTTTCTGCCTCCTGAGTGCTAGGACTAAAATGTGTGTGCCACCACCGCCTGATTCTAAACAGTTCTTCAAAGAAGAATCTCAAATGGCTGAGAAACAATTGAAATGTTCAACATCTTTAGTCATCAGGGAAGTGGAAACCAAAACCACTTTGAGATTTTACCTTACCAGTCAGAATGGCAAAAATGAATAAAACAAATGACAGCTCATATTAGCAAAGATGTGAAGTAAGGGGAACACTCAACCCTTGCTGATGTTGAATCCAAACTTGTCCAGTCATTATGGAAATCAATGTGGCAGTGTCTCAGGAACTTGGGAATAGATCTCCCTCAAGATCCAGCTACAACATTCTTGGACATATAGCCAAAGCACCCTATACCCTACTACAGAGACCCTGCTCATCCATGTTCATTCCTGCTCAATTCGTAACAGCCAGAAACTGGAAACAGTCTAGGTGTTCATCAACAGATGAACAATAAAAATTTACACACATTTACACACTGGAATATTACTCAGCTATGAAATCATAAAATTCACAGCTAAATGGATGGAGCTAGGAAAAAAGTCATGCTGAGTGAGGTAACCCAGACCTAAAATGACAAATACAGTATGTATTAATTTATATGTGTATGTTAGCTTTTAAGCCTTTGATGGGCATGCTACAATCCATATAATCCTAGGGGTTAGATATAGAGTAAGGGAGTAGGGGGGATAAAAGGATTTATCTCCTCCCAAGGGAGGAGAATACATAGTTATGATTATGGAGAGATGGTAGGGGGGGTTGAAGTGATAGGATTAAATGGAGAGGGGGTGGGAAGAGGAGGTTAACAAGGGAATACGGTGAGTAACAGCTAAAACTAAACAAAGGCCACCCAAGGGGTTATATTAAATCTACAAAAGTGAGAGAAACATAAATGGAACACCAAATATTGGGGAGACAAAGGTCCAACTACACATCTCTTGCTACCAATTGAAACTTCCAGTGCCAGAAATGGGTTTCATATAATTCAGTTGTTGGCCAAAGGAGCCCCATGGAAACCCTCAAACAATTTAGGATATTGCCAAGGCTATTGATTGCTCTCCACAAACTGGTGGTAAGGTCCTGTTGCCAAAGACAACACATACATATCTCATTGAACACAGAGCAATCAAACTGGCACCTGACCAGAGTCTTCACTTCTACTGAATAGTGTTCATGATATTAGAAGCTACTATGTATATTACCAAAGGAGAAAGGTAAACACCAACTCAGCTATAAACCCTTTGATAAACAATAGTGACCTGTATACATGATGTGCTGGTGCAATTGTGGCACAAAAGTCATGGGAGTAAGCAACCATTCTTTAATTGGATTTAAGGTGCAGTCCATGAGATGGAACCCATACCTAACACTGTCTTGGTGGCCAAGAACCAGTGACTTGATAGGCCAGGGACCTAGGGAAAACAAAATACTAGTGCTAAAGCAGTTGTTCTCAACCTGTGGGTCGTGACCCCTTTCGGGGCCGAACAACCCTTAGGGGTCGCCTAACACCACATGCATATCAGACATTTATATTTCAATTCATAACAGTAGCAAAATTACACTTATGAAGTAGCAACAGAAATAATTTTATGGTTAGAGGTCACCACAACATGAGGAACTGTATGAAAGGGTCACAACATTAGAAAGATTGAGAACCACTGTGCTAAAGGAATGTAGCAATATAATGACTCCTAACAACATTGTGCTCTACCCATAGATCAGTGCCTTGCTCAGTCATCATCAGAGGAGCTTCTACCTACAGTAGATGGGAACAAATACAGACACACACAACTGAGCAGTGTAGAGAGATCATGGAACACACGGTCCTAAGTAGGCTGTCTTCATCAAACTCCTCCTCTTGGGGCTCAGAGAGATATGTGGAGGAGGAAGAGGAAACATTTTAAGAGCCAGAGAGGATGGAAGATAGCAAGGAAACAGTATCTTCCAAACACACATATGAACTCACAGAGACTGAGGCAGCACGCACAGGTCCAAGCCAGATGGGGTCCAGCATTCAAAAGGGGAAATGGACATGATCTTCCATCCCTAACCATGAAGCTGTCTCCAATAGACAATAGCACACAAAGGAAAAATTAGTTTTCTTTAATGAAATCTCATTGAGTATGAGCAGGCCACATGTCCAGCACCAAGTAGGCAATACAAAACAAACACAATGGTACTTTTGTAGATTTTTGTCTCATAATGCTTTGTCTGAGCATTTTTTTACCTTATTATCTTTTGTTTACATTACATATTAAGACTTCTGATTTTGTTTTATGGGTTCTCTCTCTCTCTCTCTCTCTCTCTCTCTCTCTCTCTCTCTCTCTCTGTTCTTGTACTAATCTTTGTTTTTATGTTTTGTTCTATTCTGTTTTTTTCTCTTTGTTTTCTTAAAAGAGAGAGAGAGCTAGGTAGTGGTGGCACATGCCTTTAATTCCAGCTCTTGGAGGCAGAGGAAGGCGGATCACTGTGAGTTTGGGGGGGGCATGGAGTTGGATGGGTGGGAAAGAGGGAAAGATCTGGAAGGAGATGAGGGAGTTCAAACCATGATCAGAATATATTAAAAAAAAAAATCTATCTTCAATTTAAAAAAAGCTCCTCATTCCAGCGGTTCCATGCCTGAACCATTGAAGAAGGAATGATGAAAACCTCCACCGGCCTTGATGGGTTTCCCTATCCTGTGGGACTATCCTAAGGGCTAAGAGTGTGTTGAAGCTGGCTTTGGAACCCCTTGTCATCCCAGGGGATGAGAATGGGAGGCGTTCGGCTACTCCACACCTTAGTTCTGGTCAGAACCCAGCTACGTTATTAAATTATTATCAGATATTAAATACTGTCTGCTTCACAGAAGCAAAGAGATGTGGATGATGCTTTGTCTGCCCTGTAGCTGCAAACACAGGGAAGCTTAAGCTCCATATGAGGCTACTCCCAGTATCCTTGTATTAACCAGTGGGCATTCTCGGGATCAATGACCCCTCCCCCACCTGTACCCCTATAAATGTAACTATCCTCACTTTTATAAACGAGAGAGATATGCTCCTCTGACAACCTCTCCCGAGAGTCTGGTTCGCTCTCATTAGCTCTTAGTCCTCCCATCTGGGATGTGTTGACCCATGCCCTGTGCTTTCCTTGGGGGGTGGGGGTAGGGTTGAGCTGGTGGATGATAGCTCAGCCATGCTCCAGGGAGGGAAGCAAGAAAGAAAACAACACCTGGAGCCCAACGTAGTCAAGACATATCCAAAATTCAAAAAGGGTAGCAACTGTTGGCTTTTGGGTGGGCAGCCATCAGTCTTGTCTCCACGACTGAGGGCAGACAAATTCTTATTTCCTCCTTTATTTTTGGCCCAAGCTATGTATAGTGACTGACCAGATACTGCTAGCCACATGGCAAAGGTAACTCCATGGTTCCTCTGTCTTTTGTGCTTCCTCCTTTCTCTATTGCCAGCTAAGGCCTCCCCTCCTTCTAGCCTACAAGCTTTATCGCTTAATAAGGCTCCACAAAATGATCAGTAACTCAAGATTTTAAGCCAAAAAGCCATTTGAGTGCTCGCAACCGTGCTAGCTCCCAGTGGCCAGAGCCGCTGCAGCCAGCTCCTGGTGGGCTGCCACAGTGGCCTGAGCTGCCCTGTCATTGCATCTCAGCACCATCTGCTGCATAACTCCAATCTCTGGGTTCTCCAACCCTCGGTGGCTCCCAGCAAGGGTTCCAAAGGAGGGTGGGTCCCCAAGCCCTGAACACCCAGACGAAGGTTGGTCTGACACAAAGGCAGCCACCAGCTCATGCGGGGCGGCTTCACTGCCGCCCCATTCGGGCTGCAGCTTCCTACCACAACCTGGCCCAAAACAACAACCATTAAGCTAATTTTTCTTGTTTAATTCTGCTTTGGTCTAATTTAAAACTTTTAAAATCTGTGTTCTCATGCAAAGAAACAGAATGCACATGTGCAAACATAAATCCATCTCCCACCCCCACCCCCACCCCGCCCCGCCCCGCCCCTCCCCTCCACTGGGTTTCAGGGAAATGGAAGCAGCCTGCGGTAAGGACAGAAGAGACTTCAAGGTGGACGGGAGAGCCCACCCCCTCTAAAAGGCTGATTGGTCAATCACAGGCCACTTCCAATCCCTACTGCAGGCAGGCAGATATGCTCACCCTCCTGAAGGGATGATTGGTCAAAGTATGTCTGCCAGTGGTGTCCTCATAGACTTCGGCCATTTTGAATCCAGCCACATGCTTTAAGATCAAATGGCTGGCGATATAAATCCTTTGAAAATGTTTTACTTTATGACATGAAAATCATGTCTTACTTTATTCACATTACAATTTTATCCTTATAACAACAACACGGTAACTGATTTTAAACTTAAAGGGTAACTAAAGCATTACTTTATCTCCGGCGCAAGATTGCAAAAGCAGAGGAGAGCTGCGCCCGCCCCCTGCTGCTCGAAGCAGACTTTGTTCACAGACGCTCACAGAGTACACAGAAACTCTTCCCCGCCCAACGCCACCCACGGCTAGCTGCAAAATGCAGATGCATAACAGATCTTAAAACTGTAAGAAAAAGTTTAAAACCCCCTAAGAACAAATGATAGGATATTCATAAAATTTCTAGCTGCTTCATAATGCCTTTGTTATTTGAAATCAGCCTTAAAAGTGTGTTTACAGGTATTCACATCTCTAGCTAACTGTGAAACACCTGAGATTATGCAAAACTGATATTCTATAATTACACACCAGTCTCCTTATAACATCATTCTTGGGTTCTTTTAATTATGTGAAAATTTTCAACTAAAAATTTTAAAGCTCAAACTTAGATAAGAGCCATAATACTTATTATGCTGAGGTTAAATTGGTATTATTAAAATTGGTGACACACTAATACTATGCTTTAAGACTATAATATTTAATATCATTTATCAACTAATTTATAGTTACACGGGGTACTAAATTCCTTAATTTATTCAGATGTACAATTATACAGAATGCTAACTAAAACAATTCCAAAGCCAGTAGAAAGGTATGTTCTAATCCTTTCATGAGAACTCTATTTAACTTCCATTACTGTGTAATGGCAGCTATATTCTGCAGTTTCCCCCATTAAAGACCTCAGAACGTAACCCCAAAAGTGTGAGCTTAAATACAATACTTGCCATATTAAACTTTTGTTGACAATAGTCCCAGTGAAGGCTGTGAGAACATTTTTGATAATGCCTTTGTCCATCTATCTAAATACAGATTGCTCAGGAAACTTGACTGTTTCATTACTAAATTATTATCAGATATTAAATACTGTCTGCTTCAGAGAAGCAAAGAGATGTGGTTGATGCTTTGTCTGCCCCATAGCTGGAAACACAGGGAAGCTTAAGCTCCATGTGCAGATGAGGCTACTCCCAGTATCCTTGTATTAACCAATGGGTCCCATTCTTGGGGTCAGTGATCACCCCCTTGCCCACCATATAAATGCGCCCCAACACTGCACTAAAGTTGAGATCACCCGATGTCGTGTTTTCTCCATAGTTCCTGTGTACTCACTGACTTACCGGACTCCCCAAAGACAGGAAGAGAATACAGTAGGAACCACAGCCCCTCACGCAATGCTCCCACGTGGCTTTTCCACATGGAGACAAAGGACCGTGGATGGGCCACCGCTCCCTTGGGTGGAGGAGCTGCCACTGGGAACATGTGCCTGGGAGAGGATTTTCAAATACAACACTATCTCACTTTTAACATTGATACTTATGCACTGAAGTCTCCATAAAAACCCACAGGACGAGGTCTGGAGAGCTTCTGGACAGCTGAACACATGGAGGTGCAAGAAGGCAAACCAGGGAGGGCTTATCCATGTTCTGGGAGAATGGCCCACCCCAACTGCACGGGAATGGAAGCTTAGCACTTATGGTCCTTCCACTCCTTACTCTCCATGTATTTCTTCACCCAACTGCTTATTTGTATTGTTTTAAATATTTTGTATAGCTAATCATTAGACATAAGTTACAGTGGCTACCTGAGTACTTGCTTTGTTCTAGCAAATTAACTTAACACAAGGATGGGGTTGTGTGAACCTCCAATTTATAGCTCAGAAACACCAACTGTGACTTTTTTTAAGTGACAGTCTTGGAAAGTAGTCCTCAACATGTGGGATCTGACCGTATTTGGGGCAGACATATCATAACTGAACAGTATTAGAGGACAAGTAGTTGATGTCCACAGCTGAAAAACTGCTTATTGCTTGGAGATAAGGAGAAATTCTCATACCACTTGAGCTCACAGAAATCTCCTGTTGATTGTTCTGAGAGCAGTGGAAAAACAGGCAGTTTCTTTTTCTAGCATAGCTAAGCTTTATATGAGGATGGTCAAGATGAGAATTATCATATACATTCTAGGGTAGTGGTTCTCAAGCTTGTGTGGTATAATACAGTCTCTCTTAGGACTTTTAAAACAAACCAATACACTGGGCTTACACCTAAGAGATTCTGATTCCATTGTTTTGGTGTAGTACTAAGTAAGGTATTGATATGTTTGCTCTAATATGCAGTTCAGGGGTAAGGAAACATTGGCCTAGAGTGAATGAGAGGCCCATATAAGAAAAACTGAAAAGACGGAAGGCTGCTAATTTGGGTGAAAGTGAAAAAAGCTAGAATGAAAAATGCCTTTGCAATGAACTGATGAGCAACATATCTGGAGTGAAGAAAGTGTGCAGAGA
Source organism: Cricetomys ansorgei (assembly GCA_026225945.1). Classification (NCBI taxonomy): domain Eukaryota; kingdom Metazoa; phylum Chordata; class Mammalia; order Rodentia; family Nesomyidae; genus Cricetomys; species Cricetomys ansorgei. The sequence goes on along the minus strand of JAMJFZ010003656.1, from coordinate 2,181,367 downwards.
TACTGAGGATGGTAATGGAGACAGCACACTAACCAGAAAACACCTTGAATACCCGTCTCAAACGCTTTCTCTGCTTTACAGAGGTAAAAGGGTAGTTCGCAAACAGGAAAACTGTCCTCAAAATCTGCACCACACCCACAAAGGACTTTGCAGCCACAGCTCCTGCCACTTACCTCCCATCCTGTCACTCTAAAAAGGATACGACTTGAAGTTCCCTTATCTAAAGGTCTACTAACCCTTAAATATTTAGCTAGTTTTAGCTATCTGACTGATGTCTTTACTTGCCTAGGAATTTCATCTCTCCGTTATTCCAGCTTCCTATGGATGTCACCTCAGTCCTGAAGATACCACTCTAAAATTGGACAACAATATATCGATGGCCATTCACATACTGAAGGCTTAGGGGCCATGAGCTAGACTGGACTTGTCCCCTTGTACATGGGCCAGGGCCAGGCTAAGGTAAGGTCAGTACTGTCTACTGAATGAAAGACCAAAACTAAATAGTTTTAGAATAGTACTTCAGTGGAACTATATAAAATTTAAAAAGCTTCAACATAGTGAAGGAAACAATAGAGCGAAGAGACAACTACGGAACAGAAGAAAATATCTTCACACTACTCATCTGACTGGGATTAATATCCAAAGCACATAAGGAGCTCAAACAACTGAAGAACAAAAATAGGTCTGATTGAAAAATAGGCTAATACGCCGAATAAATATTTCTCAAAAAAAGAAGATATACGAGTGGTCAATATGTATATGATAAAATATTCAGTATAATTATCAGGGAAAAGTGAACCAAATCCAGTGAGGTAGGCAGTAGCATCTCCCTCTCACTGTAATTAGAACAGCTATTATCAAAGACAACAAATAAATACCGACAAGGACGCAGAGAAAGGGGAACTCTCATACACTGATGGTAGGAATGCAAATCAATGCCATCGTTTTAGGAAACAGTATCAAAGTGCCTCAAAAGGTTTAAAAGAAAACTACCATGTGGTCCAGAAACCCACCCCACTATAGGTAAATATGTAAAGAAAAATGAAATCGGTATGTCAAAGAAATTTCTGTGCCCACGTTCACTGCAGCATCGTTTACAACAGCTAAGATACACAAGCAATCCACATATTCATTAATGAACATGTAAGGAAAATATAGTACACATATAGGGCACCATGTTCTTTAGCCAGAAAAAACAACAGATTTTCTTCTGTCATTTGCAGCAAAATGAATAGAATTGGAAGACATGAAAACAAAGCAAACCTAGAAAGATGGATGTCACGTGGCCTCACTCACGTATGGAAGTCTAAAAAGTTATCTCCTGGAGCAGAGTAGAATAGTTGTTACCAGAGTCCAGGAAAGGTAGGAAGGAAGGGATAGAGTGGCTGGTTAATGTGAACGGTTGGATAGGAGGATAAAGGCCTAGTGTTCCATAGTATTGTAATAGTTACCAATAATTTATTATATATTTCAAACCAGGTCGTAGAGAGAATTTTGAATGTTTGCCCACACAGAAAGACAAAAGTTTGAGGTGACGGATAAAGTAATTTACCCCCTTTGACCATTATACATGTCAAAATATTATGTGGTATTCCACAAATATGTACCATTATCACATGCAATTTCAGAACAGAAAAAGCATGTATTTAAACCAAGCACTGTTTTCCCATAAAGGAAGCTACCACTGGTGCCAACCTCCCAATATAGGCTTGCTGGGCGAACAGAACAAGAGTGGGGCCTAGGATTAGAGGGAGCCTTACCAGACTGCCTGCATCACAGTGGTCAATACGTCGGTGGGCTGTATTCAGGTCCCCCAGGATTATCACATGACTGAAAAACACAATGTGGGACTGTCAACTGACATCCAAGAAAGAGGAGTCCCATGCACTGTTCTCTCAGGCCTGAGAGCTCAGAGCGGCTACCTCCTACTTAGGGGCTTTGCTACCAATCACTCATAGCAGTGTGCCTCTTCCACTCTCCCGTGTTGACACATTATGGATGCTTCTCACACATAACGAACCATATTCTGAGCTGCAAAGTTGACAATGTTCAGTATGACATAAACACTTCAGTGGTTGCTACCTTCTCATTCATCAAAGCTGAGCTCAGGCACCACTTCCTGAAGCGAGCACCCCTTGATTCCTCTAATCCACTCCCACTTTCCCGTCTATCCTTGGAACTAGGCACTTTACCACTCTTACCTAATTTTGTCCTCAGAACTTTTTCTGTGTGGTAGGAACACACACATGCATTTGACAGAAGAGAACACACAGCAGAGCTGCCATAGATGCTTATAGTAAGTAGAGAGCCAGGATAAGTGCTCACAGTACATGGCCTGTGTTCATGTCACTTTACTCTATCCTCAGAGTTCTTAAGACAGTGTCTGAAACTAGACCATAAAGGAGCTCAAAAGATGAAATTCTATGTCCTTTCAATGGACCACGATACAAGCCTAACCACCAAGATGAGTTCAACCAAGCCTGGCTGTCTAGATGTACGATACCTGCCAGCTGCCAGGAGCGCTTCTGCTCGGATCTGCAGCAGACGATAGAAACGCATCTTAAATGTCAACCGCTCAGGCTTCTCAGGATCCGCATGTGGACAGTACACATTGATTAGGGTCAAGGTCTTCTCCTTTCCTTCCAATGTGCTGAGGAGAAAAGAGTACCCCATCACCACCAATAAGAGGTCAGTTTCAAGTCTCCCCTTCCATATCCACACTATGCAGCTTCCAGTTAATGGTTTCTTGGGATGGAAGAATAAGGGTTTGGGAGACATAAATGAGCAGTATGAGCAGGTCTTGGGGATGGACTCGGGGTTAGGCAAGGAGGGTATAGTACCCAGGTAAAGTGGGTGATAATGCTGCCATTCACAAAGATAAGATACCCAGAAAGAAACAAATTTGGAGTGATGAGTTCTGTGCTAAGCTGCTTTTGAGGAGCCTGTGTAATTAGAGCTGTACTCCCAGGCAGGTCTCCCACTGTAGAGATAGGAACAGAAGGCTCAGGAAGCATGATTTGCTAGGAACAGTCAGCCTAGCTAGGACTAGAGTCCAGGAAGGCAAACTTGGGGACCTTTCTATAGAAATTGCATACCAATAAGATGAGCCTTATTCTGGATCCTAAGACTAGAACCAGTGATGGTCTGTCCTAAGAGGATATGGGCTATTACCGGATCTTGTGCTGTGTAAGAAGGGCCCGGCCCTCGCTATCCAGAACCCGGAGTTCCTCTTGGGTAAACTCATCCATGTTTCCATAGCAACCAACATCCCCATTCATAGTGGCAAAGAGGCCACTCAGGCCTTCTTCAGCAGCTACTGGGGTAGCACTGTCCTTACAAAAGGTAGCCACACCTAGGGACAGAGAGAGTATTCTGAATGGATTGGAAGCCAACACACTACTACACAGTCTGTTCCACTCCAACTGTCCCCACACAAGGAACAGTTTTGGTTAGCTTTGTTAAATGTAACATTTAAAAAATGTATGAACAATCCTCCTAGCTCATGGGCCATAGATGTCTCTGTAGAGTCTGAAGCAACTAACCCATACCCTGAGGACTCAGTTACATCTTTTAAAAAAGCCACAGAATGTTGTATTTTTATAAGAACAATAATCATGTATTTTGCAGACATACATGGCAAACGCTGACAAAATATAAGCTATTATTATTACTACATTCATGAATATGTCTGAAACCTTCTAAAGAGCCTAGAAAGTAATATTGTCCTCATTTTCTAGGCAAGAAATCTGAGACACAAAGGCAAAGTAACTTGCCAGATGACTAGTCAGGTAGTAAGCCATGACTTGAACCCTGGCAGGTGAGCTCCGGAGCCCACACAATCAACCATGACATTATCATACCAAGGGCCAAAAGGATATTTTGGTACATAAATACTAGGTTTTGAATAACCTAAGATTATGCAACTTTAGCTTTGGAGATGAAAACAGAAATATAGTACCTTCTCATCAAATAGTGAAACACATTTCTGCTACTTGCCTCCATCACCAACACTAACTTACATACCCCCAGAAGACCCCATTTACCAGAATAGCCACTACGGCTTCGGCTGAAGCTGAAATAGGAGTTATAGCCCTCAACAACAGCCAGGGTTCTGTCAGTACATCTCCTGGGGAAAAAAAAAGGTAATACAAAGTCAGAGGTAAAACCAGCATTTTGGATCCACAAAAGACTGGAACTCCAGTTATAGGCTAATTATTAGCATAAATCAGAGCCATAGTGGAGGGAGGAAAATAAGTGTTTATAATGAGAGGAGCTAGAAAGATGGAAAAGTCAGAAAGGGAAATGATATTCAAATTAGATGGGGAAGCAGGGAAAGCTGAGGAGAGTGAATCAGAGCTAATTAAGTCCTGTGGTCTAGGAGATGAGAGGAGCAATGGGAGGATGCTGGCAGTGGGGACCGGGATCTGATGAGAGGGAGGGAAGCAGGAGAGGGAAACGGGGATATGAACTGGGGATGGTGGGAAGAAAAAAAAGTAGGTCTAAGTTCGGGATAAGACATGAAACAGACGGAAAACACGATAGAGATCCTGGATTCTCGAGGGCTTACTGGTCACTTTGGTCTCCTGGAGACAGACAATATCGGCATCCAGCTTGTCCAGAATGCGTTGCAAGGCCGTGGGACAGTTGCTGGATTCCTGGCATGCCAGCCCTTGCAGGGGACTCCGGATTCCATTGATGTTCCAGCTTATCACGCGCAACATTTCGGCAAACTACACTAGTTCACAAAGCAAGTTTCGGCGGGGAAAAATACATTGCGGCCCGGAAGTGAGCTATGCCCGCCTTCCTCACACCTTTGCGCAGGCGTTCTCACCTGTTTCCTCCGCCCCTTCTGACGGCAGCACGCACGCAGGGCGGGGCTTCTAGTTCGGTTCTCACAGGCGGGAGACGGAGCTGAAAGGAAAATCGGGTTTGGTCGTACGTGCTTGTAACCCCAGTACTTAGGAGGCTGAGGCGGGGTCTGTCGTGAATTCAAGGCCAGCCTGGGCTGCATAGCAAGACCCAGTCCAAAAACCAGGGAAGAGTGAATGGGGAGAGGCACTTTTTTGGTTGGGCCCGTTTTCTTCTGGCCGCACCCTGGCCGGACGCCCGAGTTCGGCTGCTTTCCTCAACACAAAAAATCCGCTTGATGCGTCAGCTTACTTATAAATGAGATTTCGTCACTTTCTCAAGGGGCGGGTCTCCCAGAAACAAACTCAGCCAAACCCCTGACCCCCCATTGAGATAGAGCGGCCCCTGGTGGTGGCTGGGAGGGAGGGGCTCTGCCCCCCAGAGTCCTTTTGGGCAATTGTAAGGGAACTTTCTCAGTTCAAAAATGGAACAGGTAAGAACCTAGGTGCTAGGGTAAGACTTAGGAGGATGGCCTCTGTTCTTACTGAGTCTGGAAGCAGGAGACTACCTCAAATCCTCCCTGGATAGCCGTATTTGTCTTGGCTCTCATAACATGTAAAAGGATGAGACAGAAGATATACTCGGATTTGGCTCCATTTCTCAGATGAGCAAAATTGAGGCCTAGAAAATTTAAGCCCCAGAATAGCATTGTCTCTCAATGCAGCTATGGTTTTCCCGTGTACATTGTCTCATTTCATTCTTAGGCTAAACCAGGAAGAGGCACTGAAGCTAAGTAGAAGTTGAGTAAATTCGTCTCAATCTCAAAGAAGTGGTAGACCCACTTCTTAATCAGGTAAATGATTGGGTTTTTTTGTTTTGTTTTGTTTTGTTTTTTTAGTTAATACTTCCTGTCCACACACCTCTGTGTTTAGATCTTTTCCAGTGGGCACGGCAACACTCTATGATCCATTGTGTCACAGCACTTAACACAGTGCACAACTCCATTGATTTCTATTTCCGTTATCACTAGACTTCCAACAGTCTGAACACAATGGCCATCTCTGATATATCATACATGATGAGGGGATAAATATTTAGCAGATGGATGAGTAAACAAGGCAATAGCAATGGGTTCTTGATTTATTTTTGAGAGTACAGAAACAGAAGTAACAGGCATAGCCCAGTTTCCAGGGAAAAGTATAATTTTGCAGCCTAAGATTTTTCACTGAAAATTGCTACAGAGTTATTCACACTCGAACACACACCTCCTCAGAATTTCACAGCCTTATAACCACCATCCTCAGTGGCTGCTCCCTCATCCCCAGAGACACAAAGGTTACTAGTTATTGCCATCAGAAAATAGCTGTGTAATTAAGACAATTCTGTGCCTGGAGCTTTTCCATGCTTTGGGAGTTACTGGCTAAGGACTGGATCCCAGGAGTGGGTTAACTAGGACAAAGGAAATGAACATTTTCTTCAAGTTGGCAGATTGCTCTCAAGCAAGGGATTTTGCCCATATTGCACTGAAGTCAGATATGAAGCTCAGCCCCAAGTTAATGCAAATCTTCTTGCCTCAATAGCTGATTTTAATTTCCCCATTCTCCAGTGGCTTGTTAATATTAGTACTGACCTTTGAGGCAAGGTGAACACATGGTTGGACTGAAGAGAAAAGGCTCTGGGTGGCTCAGGGACTTCTTTGGCAACTACAGCAGCTAATATTTCAACACTGCACACACCCCTTAACAAGGCGCTTCCTCAGCCTTCCCAGGAACCGACGGATGTCTTCGGGTTTCCTATTTGATGCCACCTACTGGACCGGCTTTGGGGGTCTGTAAATGCAGTAGAACCATTGGATAATTAGCGATGGAAGAAAAAGCTGCTAAGAGAACAGGTAGGTAAGACAAAAGGAAAAGTAGACAGGAGTTTCACGGCTCAAAAATCCCTGCTTTGAGCTTTTTGGAAGATTTTCTTTGTATAGGAGTTTGGTTGAGCTATATTAAAGGGCATGTTAGAGTTGGGAAAAGATGATATGTATATTGAATCCACCTGTCAGTATTTTAGAATTCAGTTGGACTTGACTTTGTAGCATTCTGGTTTAAAGGGCAATCCCTACTATCTTTGAAATTCCAGTTTCTTGTTTTATTTTTATTTAGTTTTGTAAAGAGGGTCCAACCATGTTTCCCATGATGGCCTGAGACTTTCTATGTAGGCCCACACTGGCTGATTGTGTGATCTTCCCAGCATAGATAGCTTCCAGCTGTGCAGTACAATTTTGAATTAAATGTACAATAGAGACTATATCTCTGACCTCTCCTCCTGTGTATAAAGTAGGGTTGATTTTCTATGAAACCTCAACAAGTTCTTTAGTTTCTCTGGGTGTCAATAGATAAAATATAAAAATATAAAATGTAAAATATAAATTAAAGGCCCTAGCCTACTTCCCACATAGGTCTAGCCTGATGATCAAGAAAGGGGTCGGAGCAGAATCCATAGCTCTTAGGACTTTCATGTTGTGTCTGAAATTATTGCTCTTGCTTTTTATGTAGTATCCACAGGTAGTACCTCCCATAACCCTCTAGTGTTCTCCTTCCTGACTGACTATGGCCAATGAAGAGCCACTCCTGGGACTAGAATGCAGTGTTTTGCAGAGCAGACATGACCCTGAATATAGTTGAATAATGGGCCAGGGTAGTAGCTGAGAACAAAGGGATTCTAGGCTGCTGTCACAGAAGTCCTCATATGTCAGTCTAGCCCATAAGCATGTGATCAACCATTCGTCAACTTTCTAGCCTGTAGCAAATGCATTCACAATCACACATTTCAAGATTTATTAATAAGGAGTCCCCAGTTATGATTTTATTGCCCATATCTTGATGCTTTAAATGAGATTCCACTCCACACTCTCTACTCGGAGGTGGTAGCAGGTGCTATGGGTCTCCAAAAGTCACACTGCATAGTTTTCTTCCCTAGAGATAGTCCCACTTTAAAATTTATGGTTCAGCTTTTAGCCTTGAGTGTGAATCTGATACTGAGTGAACCCTGTGTCTTTATCTAATACATTAAACTTTCTTATAAGGAAGTTCATACTTTTATTTATTCTGTTCAATACCAAAGTTTTAAAACTTTTTTAGATAACACTTTTTTATCTCAGACAAATCAGCCCTTCCATCCATTCACTTCCCTGAAAGCCATGTTGAACTTGGATTTCTTATTGCCATGTTTATCTCATCTGTAGCAGAGAGATGTAGATGTGAACATGGTCACTAAACAAGTGTCCTCCATACCAGAGCCTGAGATGAGCAGTCAACAGATCACAGGGATCCAGGACCCATCCTCAGGGAGCCCAGAATCTAGTGAGGTAGCAGACCAGTGAGACTCTTGCTCACATAGAGGCACACGGTCAATATGAGAACCAAAGAAAGAAAAAGCCTTTCTCAAGGCTACAAGGCTGACTTTCAGAGAAGGTAAACACTAAATCTAGTCTTGATGAGCAAGACTGAATTCAGTGAGAATAAAAGACACTCCAGGCCTACAGATGAGAATGCTGTGTTTGGGGGCCCTATGAATCAGCCAGTAGTATTAAACATGGGAGTCTGAGGGATAGAAGACTGAGTAGGTAGGTTGAGACTTGATTTAGAAGAGGCTTGAATGCTAGTCTGAGGCATTTCTATATGGCTTGCTTTTTTCTGTTTTGGGACTCAGAATTGATAACAGCAGTGAAGAGTTTCATAGTTCTAGGCAGGGTTAAATTGGGTTGTCAAACCTGGACCCTGAGTTTTACCCTTTCAGATCTTGTCAGAGGCCTTCTAGCCACCTAGCTCAGATTTCTTGCTACTAAAATTATCTTCCTGAAACTTGGCAGTGTTGCAAGAACAAAGCTGTAAACATAAAACACATGTTCATGTGACTTGGACAAGCCATCCCCTCCCCAGAACCATTTCCCTGTACTATTACTGTGGATGTTTGAAAGGAACAAATAAGATAAATGAAATGTTGCTTTGTGGGAATTGGAAAACACACAGAGTCATGGTATGATCATTAATACAGACTTACCACTAGGTATATGACTTAGGATTAAGAGATTTGTATCTTGCAAACTATTTCTGAGACTCTAGAAGTTCTCTGCTAATCTGGAAGACCTAGGTTTTTTTTTTTCTTTAAATTGACACACACATACATACTTGTGTGGTACTCTATGGTATTTCAATACATGCATATACATGATCAATTGATATGTGTATCACCTCAAATATTTACCATTTCTCCTCTCTACCAGCTACTTTGATGTATATAATTATCTTTTGCCAACCATAGTTGTTCTAATGTGCTCTAGAACATCGGAAGTTATTCCTTCTATTTACTGCAATCTTGTACCTGTTTGTTGTTCTCTCTTTCTCCTTTTCCTTTTCCAACTAGTCTATAATCAGCTTCTTTCTAACATGTTTTAGGTTCTGCAAATAAGTGAGAACATGTAATAGTTGACTTTCTATGCCAGACTTAGTTAACATAGTAAAAGATCACATTTTTCAATAAAGCTTGCTGGATCAATTAAAAGAAAATCCCTGGACCAGGAGAAATTATGTTCCCAAGTATTCTGCTTCTGACTTGGTCATCAATTTACTATCTGTGCTGGTTGAATTTTGTCAATTTGACACAAACCTAGACATATCTAGAAAGAAGAAATCTTAATTGAGAAAATGCCTTCATAAGATTGACCTAAAGGCAAGTTGGTGGGAGTGTTGCTTTGACTAATGTGATTGATATAGGAGGATCCAGGTCACTGTGGGCAGTACCAGCCCTGGGAAAGTGGTGGTCTTCAGTTGTATAAGAAAGCAGGCTGAACAAACTGTGAAGAGCAAGCCAATAAGCAGCATTCCTCCATAGCCTCTGCTTCAGGTCCTGCTTCCAGGTTCTTGCCCTGACTTCCTTTTATAAAGAAAGTGATATGGAAGTGAAAGCCAAATAAACCCTTTTCTTCCAAAGTTGTTTCTTGTCATGTGCTTTACCACAGCAAGAGAAACCCTAACTAAAACCTGCCTGAACCTACAAAAATGTTTTTTAACTCTGGGTATTTTTCTCTTTAATTTAGAATTTTATTAATCTGTCTTATGTAAGGCTTCATTCATGCAAATTTATAAAATGCATTTTGAGTATATGCATCCCCTCCCCATTTTCCCATTTTTACTTGGGCAAATGAAAAAAATAACCTATAGAGAACATCTTAACTTTAACTAAACTCTTTACATGAAAACAGAAAATTACAATTGAGTTCACCTCTCTAATTGATTCTCAGGAACTCTTTACAGTATAAATGTTAATCCTGTGTCATAATATCATGATAGAACTTATAGATTACTTGAAAAAAGACTAATCATTTACTTCACAAGGGAAACAACAGTGTTGAATAATATATATTTAGCATTCCCCAGATTTCTTTATTTGTATCAATACACTGGATCTTCACTTAACATTGAAGAAATTGGTACTATGGTCCTTCCCTATATACCAAATGAAAAAACAAAACAAAACAGAAAACAACTGAGGCACTGAAAAGTTCAGTCTTTTGCTCAGTTTCTCATATCCAACAATGGACAGAAGTGAGATTCTACCCAGACAGTATGGCTCCAGATTCCATTGTTCTTAATTACTGTGCTCCATTGTCTCAGTAGACTTGTTGTGATAGATAGGCTTTGATATTGAAAGTCTTATATGATGTATGCACAGCACCTGGAATGAATCTAACCCTTGTATAGACTAAGGTTCTGAGAAGTTATTTTAGGAAGCTTCTTAAAAGGCAAAGTAGAGCTGGGAGCATTTGAGGGCAGGGACTGGCGATTTCTTTTCCCGAGAGATTGCCCTTGTGCAGTCCAGCTCAGTGGAAGAAAGTTGAGCTTCCTAATACCCAATCACTGGAGGTTTGTTGGGGGTGGGAAGGTTACAAAGAATAAAGTAAAAGGGCACTTGGACATCTTCCAGGCAAGCTGTGCAGTTGCATGAATTCTACAGATAAAAATCTCCAAATAACCAGGGAAATGGCAAGAAGAATGGGGACAAATGACAGGGAGACATCTGGATAAGATGGCTCTGGCCTATGGAGTTGTGCTATTTAGATAGAGGCCACTGCCTCATACTCTCCTCAGTGCACTTTCCTCTCCTCTAAGCCCCCATCCCAACACCTTGGCATGAAGAGCTTTAGATGGGGTTTGGATTAGATTGTGATACCTTTATTGCTGCGTCATCGCATTGCACTAACAGCCATGTGAACTACGCTTACTTATCGGCTCTCTGCCCAGCAATGGCTGCACGCACTCCTATTCCCAAGGTGTCAGATTTACTCTGATTTATTTAACCTTGGCTGGAGAGAGTATAAAGATGCTCAGATAGTGCCAGTCTCTTTGGGGTGCCCCGGACAGATCATTTTAAGAGGGACAGGTCCTGTGGAGAGGCAGGCAGCAGACTCTAGGGAAAGACAGTTTTGCAATGCCTTGTTGAATAGAGTGCGCAGTGGGGTAGTGAAAGTCTACTTCCAGTTTAGGCCTTTAATTGCTAGCTCAAAACATTGCATTTTGAACTGGGGACATTGTGTTTTTGTTTTGGGGGTCCTTGTAATTCTGGTATGAATCTCTGTTTTTGAGTTGGAGCTTAACATTCTATTTAGATCTGCTTTTTTAATTCAAAGCTGAGACCTATCTCCATCACCTTTGCCATGCCCCACCACACAGGATGTAAGCACATGATCTTTGGTCTTTTATTTGCATACTCTGCTAGTCCTGTCTTCATTGGCGGGAAGTAACTGGCCAGACCTGGGCTGTCTTGCTGGCTGCCTTCCTTGCTGGGCTCCAACTTATCTTCTATGTACATAGCCCTTGGGGTTCAGAGGCCTCTGCCGACTTCTGTCCAGCCTCTTGCTCTCAGCACCCACAGCCCCACTTGTACATACAGGAGCAGAAGAAAAAGAGGGAGCTGGAGATAGTCTGAGAGACTCAGAAACCTAGTGCATCCCCCTGTCTCAGCCCTGCCCACCCGTTGCTGTGGCCACGACAACAGAAAGGACAGCTAGGAACATAGGAAGTGAGGTTCAATACCTTGTGGGCAGTGGTATCATTAGCTACAACGCCTAAGATGTCTCAAGAGATGGGAGAGCTCACTCAAACCAGGTTACAGAAGATCTGGATTCCACACAACAGCAGTAGCAGCAGGCTGCAACGACGAAGGGGCTGTAAGTGGGGTTACATTTGTGGGTGGTGGTGGTGATGGTAGTACTTGGGACTAGAAGACAAATGGGCTCCCTATGAATTCCTAACCTAACATAGAAGTTGGAATAGATGAGAAATTGAATGAAATAGCTAGAGCATAACAACAGGCAAATATGAAAAAGAGTCAGGAAGTAAGAGACAAAGGCAGGCAGAGAAGACAAAGAATTAAGATTAGATAAAGAACACCCAAATTGCTGGGACCCCTTACTAACAGCTTACCCCCTTAAATAGAGAGCCTGATTGGAATGCTTCTTGTCTGGAATGTGAGGATTCTAGTACAGTACTATTCAATGCTACCCAAAAATACTTTATTTTGGCTTCTTTTATGAAGGATCTAGAAATGGATCAGTTTAATTTATTCCAGGGTGAAATAAAGTAATGGTTCCTGGCATCATATCTCAGAGGATAGGTGCTGAGTCCACAACACTACTATGTCACTGGTCAGCATTGGCCTTCCTCTTTTACAGTCATTTTAAAAATAAGGCTGTCTCTGCCTAGGCTGGGGAAGACTGAGTACTGGGCTCTTGTATTGCCTTCTTGGGCTTCATTTATAGACACTCTTGCTGTTCTGAGGAGTTGAGGGAAAAGACAGTACACAAAGCCTCGTCTGTTCATGTATTATTCACTTTGAAATTTTAAGGAGGAGCAAGGACAAAGGAAAGTAAGCAAAGCTTGTAAATAGTTTTTGAAACCGAAGTATACCATTTCTCATAGATAACCAAGGATAATCGTGGAACAAGGTGTTTCTAGCTCAAGACTTACAGCTGTGAGACCAGAAGGGGGCTAAAGATAAGGCATCCATGGACTACAGGACTCGGACAGCTCAAGCAGCAGCTGAGGGAGCTGCCAGACTTAATGTTAGAGAACACTAGGCCTAAGGCATACTGGGAGCAACACTTCATCTTAATAATTCCAGGAAGATGTAGAATTTTAGATTAGTGCATAGGATTGGGATACCTCTGGAAGAAGCAGAATAGAAGACAAAATTCAGTATCCTGTTCTCCATTGTTCTCTCTATTATCTGGAGATGTAGGAGTCTGGATGAGATAGAACCTCATTCCACCCATAATCATCCAGCCATTCTTGATTCTATTAGGTTTAACTGAAAAGCAGTAAATCCATTCTGCATACAAAGGTCTTTGAGAGTAAGAACCTTTATATTCCTGAAAAAGCTGCCTTTCAAGTTGGAGAGACCATATACATTAACTACCTTACAATCATATAGAAGCTACAGACAGAATGGAGCTGGCTGTGACCAATTCTCAGAAGGCAGAGTTGGGGGGATTGCTGCAAATTTGAAGGCTAGTCTTAACTACACAGTAAATTCTCAACCATCCAGGGCTATATAGCAAGACTCCATCTCAAAAACAATACAGGGACCCCCCCCAGAAAAAACAAGAAAAATATGTTTAATTCTGAGCTCCAATTCCTTAATTGTACACAAGAATAATACTTACCAGATGCAAGGCTGCGTATGTTTGAGTCCCACCTCCTGTCTTTGTAAACTTAGACAAGCCTATTAACCTCTTTTTGCTTCTATTTCCTCACCTGTAAACTGATGTTGATAACAGTGCTGTTACAAAGATTAGATAAGCCAAAACCAGTAAAGTGCTTAGAAGAATGTCCAGTACATAGTATGCAGTCAATATTATTAAACAAAAACATGATTGACTGCTCTTACTCACCATCATACCCAGCATCAAGTCCTGAGCCTGGGTCAGGACAGATGCTCCATAAATGATCACTTGACTACTTTTAATTTTACTATTGCTCTGTGTACACAGGATACTCCATAGTGATTAAGATTGTGCCTGGGGCCTTCAGCAATGTCTGCCTTTCCTCCCAGGCTAGGTACTCAGGCTATTGCTCCCAGAAAGGTCTGAGTCACCCTTTGCTTATAGCTTCCTCTCTGAAAGACAGAATCAATAATTTTGTTCTAACTATTAAATATATAACCACATATAAAGAACTTGGATAGCTGCATATACTCTTTTTTTCTTATCCAATGTTCTATTTATATGAGCCACCCATATGATTATTGTATATATTCATAGCTTGCTTATTTTTCCTTTCTGTGTACTATTACATTTTGTGACTATCTCATGGTTTATCTATCTTACTACTGATGAGCATTTAGGTAATTTTGAAATTTTAGCTTTAAACAATAGGGCGGTGAACATGCTTACACATTTATCTCGGTAGAGTAAGTCCTTGCATCTTGTCCTTCTTATGGAATATCTTTCCCATTCCTGACCAACTGCTCTTCCTCACAAATTTTGGAATCATCTTTTCAAGTTATACACAGAGAGTATTTTAAGGATTTGATTGGAATCACTGAATCTATAAATCAATGTGGGGAAAACAACCATCTTGTGATATTTAATTTTTCCTGAACATGGTATAACTCTTCACAAATTTTTGACTCTTTCATGTCATTTGGAGTGACATTTTATAGTTTATTTTACAGAGGGTTTGCATAATTTTAGGGAGGTATTTTTTGCTTATTTTCATTGTTACTATAAGCAGACTTTTGTAGAAAATTGCATTTTATAGTAGTTTGATGTATAGTCATTTTATAGTAGTTTGATATATATGCACATATATATGTATGTGTGTGTGTGTGTGTGTGTGTGTGTGTATATATATATATATATATATATATATATATATATATATATATATATATATATATATATTTAGTTTTGTATAGTGAATGTATAGCTAGCAAACCTACTACTAAGCTTTCTTATTTTGGTAATTTGTGTGCAAATTCCAGCCATCATTTTTTCCAGTAATCCTTATCCTTATGATTCTTTTTTACTCTTTCTTTTTTTGTTTTGTTTTTTTGAAGCAGGGTTTCTCTGTTGTAACTCTGGCTGTCCCAGAACTCCGTCTTTAGACCAGGCTGGCCTTGAACTCACAGAGATCTTGCCTGCCTCTGCCACCTATGTGCTGGGATTAAAGGCATGTGCACCCCTGCCTGGCTATCCTTATGATTCTTAAATATCTTTTTTCTTATATTAATACATTGCTAAGGCCCCCCCTCACCTCCAACACACACACACACACACACACACACACACACACACTGTACAGTGCAATGTTAAAAAGTACGTTAGTAGTATGCATTCATAGGTTGATTCTGATTTTAAAGGGACTGTTTTAGAAGTTTGACCATTGAGTTAAATGTAGTTTATTATTATTATTATTATACATTATTATATATTATTATACATTATTATTAAATGTAGTGTTTTTGGTTTGTTTGGGGTTTTTTTGTTTTTTGTTTTTGTTTTTTTGACAGATATCTCTTAAGAAGGTACAGAAGTTCCTTTTTATTCCTAACTTGTATAGTTTTTAAAAAGTGAGTTGGTGTTTAAATTTATGTGATGTATTTTCTGTATCTATTAAAATACAGCATGATTCTTTTTAATTTTAACTTCTTTGTGTTAGGTGGTTTTTCTTATAATGAGCTAAACTTACAGTCCAGAAACATAGAAGTACTTCTAAATTTAGTTTACTAAAGTTTTATACAGTACTTTAGTATTTCCTTCAAGAGAGAGGCTATTTTCATGTTGTCGTTTTCTGGTTTTGGTATCAAGGTTATACTAACATCATGCAATGAGGTGAGAACTATTTTCTTCCACTCCATCTCTGACAGAGTTTGTCCCAGAACTATCTGTTCCTCAAATATTTGGCAGAACTTCCAGATCAAACAGTCTAGTCCTAGTGTGTCTTTTTAACCTTTTAACTGTTGTAGTTGCCTTGAAAGTTTTGGAATTTTTTTTTGTTTGCTACTTTTATTTATATCAGACTTGCTAAGTTATGATTTTGTAGGGAACTTTCTATTTCACACATTTTCAGACTTATTTGTATAAAGTTTGTATGTGTATCTTAAAAACATTCTTTGTTGTTTAGTTATATATTATTTTTTCTAAGGTCTATTTATTATTTTTTTATTGAAAAAAACTTTTCCCCCCACAATATATTCTCTAACAACATTGTTTACTTGTAACTTTGTTTTTTCCCCTTGACAAATATTGTGAACAGTTTATCAGTTTTATAGTTCTTGTAAAAAAAATCAGCCTTTGGTTTTGTTTACATTTTTTAAGCTTTGGGTTTGTTTGTTTGTTCCTGCTGTGTCTTTATTTTTTGCTCAATTATCTTTCTAGTAGCTATTCATATCTTGCTCTCTTTGAGTATTTTTTTAACATACAGAGTTAGACGTTCATCTCATTTCTTTTCAAGCTTTCTTCTTTGCTGATCTACAATATGCATAAATCTTTCCAGACCACCTGATAAATAGGCACTGCCTTAGACTTAGTTTATCACTTACCCTGTTGCCCTCATTGCCTCAGTCTCTATTCCAGGACTGCTAGGACCCTACTGATTGTCATGTAGCAGCTAAGAGGTTAATGCTTGGAACAGCGGAACAGCTCTTATACCTAGTGCCAGCCCTTGAGTCAGCTTCTGTTTAGATAGGTCAGTGCCATTGCCCTGTCCACTCAAATTCCATTCCTGTCAGAAAACAAACTTTGCATGATCCCAGGTCCTTTTGATCTGCTTTATGGAGCAACATACAGTCAATTTTTTGTGACTGTTCACTGAGCACTTGAAAAGAACATATATTTTACATTTGTGTTGTGTTTATCTTAATTAAGTCTTGCTTGTTAATCTGGCTGAAGTGTTCCAATATTCTACAGGAGCTTGGGTGGCTTATCATTGTGTAAAACATGTTCAAGACTCCTAATAATTTTTTTCAATTTCGCAAGCTTGTTATAAATAAATTTGTATAGTTAAAATAAATTTAGAACTACTATATTTTTGGTAATATCAAATAGTTGTTATTGTTGTCATGTTGCTTTATAATGTCATTTTCCTTTGATAGTAATATACCTACACTCAGTTTACTGAGTTCAATATTTTACTGATATATTTTCCTTTGTAAAATTTGTTTTGTTTGGTTTTGCTTGAGACAGAGTACTCTCTATTATGTAGCTTTGCCTGTCCTGGAACTTGCTATGTAGACCAGGCTGTACTTGTATGTATGTATGAAATTCTCAAGGAATAAAAATATTTGAAGATTTAATGGACTTGTTTTATATTGTACGTATTTATGGGAGACAGCATGATATATCAATAAATGTATACAGTGTGAATGATCAGATTAAGGTAACTAGCCTATTCATCAACTCAGACGTTTATCATTTATTTGTGTTGGGAACATTTAAAATCCTCTCTAGTAGTTATTTTGAAATTCATTATAAGAAAAAGAGACGTTATTCCCTTTAGAGTACCTTCCCATTTCACTCTTCCCTCCAACCGTGGCAACTACTAATCTACTCTATGTTTCATGGATTAGTCTATTTGAGACATTCCATAGAAATGGAAACATCTGTGTGACCTTTAGTGTTTGATCTGGTTTATTGTGCATAACGTTTTCAAGGTTAATGTATGTCATGGCATATTTATAGCTAAATATTATCATGTTACTTGAAACATACCACTCTCTATTCATATATTCATAAAGTTATCAGCATTTTGGTTTCCACTTTTGATTACTCTGAATAATGCTGTCATGAAAATTTATGTACAAGTTTTTATATGGACATAAGTTTTCGTTTCACTTAGTAGAATTCCTAAATCACATAGAAACTCTTCTACAATGTTCTGAGTAAACAGTCTGCCAAACTGTTGTTAACAATGATTTCATCATATTTCATTTCCCAAAGCAACATGAGGGTTTCAATTCTTTTATATCCTCATGAACATTTGCATTGTCATTTTACATTATTATATACATTCTGGAAGATATGTGTCATCTCTTTGTGATTTGAATTTGTATAATGACTAGTGATTTTCATTATCTTTTCATTGCTATTGGCCATTTGTGTAACTTACTTGGAGAAGTCTATTCAAATTACTTGCCTGTTTTAATTTAAGTAGATTATTTGCCCATAAATTGTTTATAAGAGTTCCTTTTTTTAGAATTAAAAAATCATGTGCTTGCCAGGTGGTTGTGACACATGCCTTTAACAACAAACCCTGTCTTGGGAAAAAAATATGTGTTTGTGTGTGTGCATATATATTCATATATATTCAACTTGTGGGAGTCAGCTCTCTCTTTCCACCATGTGACTCCAGGTTTAAAACTCAGGTCTTCAGGATTAATGGCAAGTGCTTTTACTGGTTGAGTCATCTTGGCACCCCCAAGAGTTCTTTTTATTTTTGAGATAGAGTTCTCACACTTAATCCCAAACTGAGCTGAAATTTGTAGAAACCCACCTGCGTCAGCCTTCCAGGCACTGAGATTTGTAAAAGTGCATTAAGTACTAAATACAAGTGACCTATCAAAAACATGATTTAAAAAATTTACTTTAATTCTGTGGGTTTCTTCTCTTTTTCATTTCTTTCCTTCCTTTCTCCTTCCTTCCCTTCCTTCCTTTTTTTTTTTTTTTTTTTTTGGAGACACAGTGTTGTGGAAGACTGGCTGGCTTTGAACTAGCCAAGGTTGACCTTGAATTTAATTTTCCTGCCTCTACCTCCTAATTTATGCTGAGGTGACAAATATTGGCTACCAAACTCAATTTATGTGCTGCTAGAGGATGGAATACTAGAGTTTTGTCATGTTAGGGAAAAACTTTACCAACTGAGCTGCATTTCTACCTGTGACTTTTCACAATTTTTAGATAGGGTCTTGCTCTGTAGTCTAGTCTGTCCTTGAACTCAGGATCTTTCTGCCTTGGCTTCTCTGGTACTAATATTACAGATGTGAGTCTCCATGCGTGGCTTCACTTATTTTATAGTATCTTGTCTTTTTTCTTCCTCTCTATCTTTTAAAAAATGAAATAATGTCTCATGTAATTCAAGGTTGGCCTTGAATTCCTGATCCCTCTGTCTCTACTTTCCTAGTGCTGGGTTGACAGGTATGTCCTACCATGTTGGCTTTTACAGTGTCTTTTGAAGTACAAACATTTTTTAAGCAGTATAGAAGCAGAAAGGTCACACGTTTGAGGCTAGCCTTGGCTACATAACATATTTCAGGTCAGTCTTGGTTGCAATTCCTTATATCAACAATATAATTATTTTAACTTTGATAAGTCCAGCATACCTATTTTCCTTTTGAGTAGTTTAAGTATCATTTTAAAGAAAATGTTGTCTAATTCAATGCTGCAGTGATATATACCTAGGTTTTACTTTAGGAGTTTTGTGCTTTGGGTTCCTATATTTATGGTCCATTGTGAAATAATTTGTCATATGGTATGAAACAGTAGCATAACTTCATTTTGTCTTTACATGTGAATGAATAGTCATCCCAACTGCATTTATTGAAAAGACTTCTTTCTGCACTTAATTATTTTCACACCATTAATGAAATTGACCATAAATTAAAGGATTTATTTCTGGGCTTTTAATTATGCTGAGCTCATATTAGTTTAACAGATTCTTCATTACTGTACTTTTAATACATGGTAAAATTTACATATAATAAATTTTGAAACTTTGAAATGTGAGTCCTTCAATTTTGTTCTTCTTCAAAATTATTTTGGCTACTTTACATCTTTTGAATTTTCATATTATTTGGGGGATGGATTGGTCTATTTCTGCAAAGGGGCAGTATTCAATCTGTAGATCAGCCTGGGAGTGTTGCCATCTCAACAATATTAAAAGTCTTGGCTTTGTGAGCTGTTTCATTTACTTAGGTTGTTTTTTAACTTCTTCTAATTTTCAAAGTACACTTTTATGTTTATATATTTAATTCTGTGTCAGTATAAATGGAATTGATTTTCTTAATTTTAATTTCTTTTCTCATTGCTACATTTTAAAAAGATTTATGTTATGAGTGTTCTGCCTGCTTATACACCTGCATGCCAGAAGAGGGCATCAGATCCCATTATAGATGGTTGTGAGTCACCATGTGGTTGGTTGCAGGGAATTGAACTTAGGACATCTGGAAGAACTAACTGAGTCATCTCTCCTGCCCTTCATTGCTATATTTTAAAAAAATTTATTTTTGAGATTATAATTTCATTATTTCCTCCTTCCCTTTCCTCCCTTCAAACCCTTCCATATATCCCTCCTTGCTGTCTTTCAAATTCATGGCCGTTTGTTCATTAATTGTTGTTTGCATATGTTTGTATGCATATAAATATATATTCCTAAGTACATTAATACAACCTGATTGGTCTCTATACTGTTACTTCTATGTATGCTTTCAGAGCTGACCTTTTGCTAGTGGATAACCAATTGGTATGATCTTCCCTAGGAAAAACTGTTTTTATGACTCTCAGCATTCCTTAGCAGTCCTTTGTTTGGGGTTGAGGACATGTGGGCTTTTCCCCATTCATGTTAGAATATTTGCTATTTAAATATTTAATATTTACTATTATCCTGAACAGCTCATGTTCAGGCTGTTGTATTGGTAAGACTAGGGGATACCTCTGTCATCCCTAAGAGACACAATCTCACAGAAAACTCTCTATTCCTCTGACTTTTACAATCTTCCCCCACCTCCTTCCTTAATGAACCCTGAACCTTAGGTGTGGGATTTGTATTGTAGATGTATCTGTGATACTGTCCTCTACGGCTCTGCATTTTATTGATTGTGGTTTTCAGTAATGGTCTGTCTATTGCAAAGAGAAGTTTCCTTGAGGAGGGATGAGAACTACACTTATCTGTGGATATATGGATTTCTTACTTAGAGTTTCTATTGCTGTGATGGAACACCATGGCCAAAAGCAAGGTGGGGAGAAAAGGTTTATTTGGCTTACATTTTCACATCATAGTCCATCATTGAAGGAAGCCAGAACAGGAACCCAAACAGGACAAGAACTTGGAGGCAGGAGCTGATGCACAGGCCAGGGAGGGGTGCTGCTTACTGGCATGCTTCCCATGGCTTGCTCAGCCTGCTTTCTTATAGAACCCAGGACTATCAACCCAGGGACAGAACTACCCACAATCAGTAAGAAAATTCTTACAGCCAGATCTTATGGAGGTATTTTCTCAATTAAGATTTCCTCCTTTCAGGTAACTCTAGTTTGTGTGTCAAGTTGACAAAAGACTAGCCAGCACACAGGACAAATATTTAGAATGTACTTAGGGATTCTGCTGGTTTAGGAAAGTAATAGTTGTGGATTCTCCCCCAAGATTCATGACTTCACTAATTGTAGTTGGCTATGTTTCTAGAACCAGACATGATTTCCCACTTGTTGTGTGTGTGTTTTAAGTTCAGTTAGATAGCTGTTGGTTACTGCCAAGGTGTAAGTGCCACTACTGCACTCTTAGGGTTATTGCATCATGCTGATTATTGTTGCTGTTTGTAGGCATCATAGTTGGGTAGGATTGTTGGTTGCCTCCCTCCTTCTGATATCATAAAAGCTAGTCCTCAGGGAAGAAGAATTTGGGCCAGTTCTAGCTCAGGGTCCTCTGGGTACTTTGTCTGAAGTGTGTGGTATTTTCACCAATAGCGACTTACTGTCCACCTCTGGGGGCAACCAAGGGCCATTGTAATAGCCTATGATGCTTTGGGAGTCTCTTGGACAACCCTGATTAATAAATTAAAAGAGGGCATCTCATGTCTGGTGTTAGGGTTTTGTTAGATTGTCTTTGGGTCTTGGAGGGAATATTGTCAGTCATAATGGGAAATTTTCATTCAAACTATATATGTATGTGTTTATATGCCAACTTATGTGTATTATAGGTACTTTTAGCTAGTTAATAGTATGATTCCTTATGATTCTTCAGTAACATCCTTATTGTTATTTCCCCTCCTCCTGTATTTATCTCTCTTTCATTCACTGAGAGCCCCCATTTTTCTCATTTTCCCAATTAGATCACCTGAACCTTGCTATTTCTATTGCTACTGCTCCCCTACCTAGCAGTGCTCCATTATTACTTTTCTGATTTCTGTATTTATTCCAGGTAACGTAATCATATAGGAATATTTGGAGCTAGGGGTCGTCACTGAAAGCATGTAATGTTTGTCTTTCTAGGTCTGGGTTGCCTCACTCAATATGATCTTTTCTAGTTCCACCCATTTACCTGTATTTTGTTCTTGTTTTTTCTGAGACAGGGTTTCTCTGTTGTGACTCTGGCTGTCCTGGAACTCACTCTGTAGACCAGGCTGGCCTCAAACTCACAGAGATCCCCTTGCCTCTGCCTCCTGAGTGCTGGGATTAATGGTATTTGCTACCACCACCCAGCTTACCTGCATTTTTAACCCCATTTCTACTTTACAGAAGTATAAGTAATTTTTATGTATTGATCTTGCTTCCTGTGACATTACTGAAGTAATTATGTTTCATAGTTTATAGTATTCCTTGAACTTTTCTGTATATAATATTATTGCATCTGCAACAGAGATAGTTTTATTTCTTCCTTTCAGTCTGGATTACTAAAATTTATTTTTCATGGATAATGTTTTCTAGAACCTCTAGTTTGATGTTAAGGCACA
Source organism: Cricetomys ansorgei (assembly GCA_026225945.1). Taxonomy (NCBI): domain Eukaryota; kingdom Metazoa; phylum Chordata; class Mammalia; order Rodentia; family Nesomyidae; genus Cricetomys; species Cricetomys ansorgei. The sequence goes on along the minus strand of JAMJFZ010003656.1, from coordinate 2,158,810 downwards.
GGATCAAAGACAAAAATATGTGGCTACGGACAGAGACTGGAGTGATTCAGGCTCAAGTCCAACAATGCTAACAGTCATCACATTCTAGAAGAGGCAAAAAAAAAACAAAACAAATCCTCCTCTAGAGCCCCTGGAGGCACAGAGGCCAGCTCTGCTGGGTTTCATATTTCTAGCCTCCAGAACTGTGAGAAAGTAAATTTATCTTACTTTTTAAAAAGATAGAAAAAGATGAGGTTAAAATGGACACCTTGCTTTTGGCCCTAATCTTAGGTAACTAAGCATTCAATCATTTACCATTAAGTGTGATATTACCTGTGAATATTTCATAGATACCTGTGAAGACTAACTTGATTGGTAACTGGATTGGATTGAGAGCACCTAGGAGATTAGTAAAGTACACCTCTTGGTCTGTCTATGAGAGCACATGTAGGGAAAAATTAACCAATGAGAGGGACTTGCCCTGAATGTGGGTGGCACCATCCCATGGGCTAAGCACCCAGATTGAATAAAAGGGACAGAGAAGAAACCCCCTAGTTGAGGCCTTCTTTATCTCCTTCATATTATCATAGTATGAACTGCTTTGCTCTTTCCTATGCTCTCCACCATGATGGACTGAAACCACGAGCCAAAGTCAAGCCTCTCCTCCCTTAAGTTGTTTTCCTCGGGTATTTGCCCCATAGGAACAGAAAGTCTGACTAACACAATATCCTTTATGAAGCTGACTCTCTTTCCTTTGCTCTTTGTTATGTGAGGTGATTGTGTGGCTTTTCATTCTTAATTTTTGTTAAGCCTTCAACATTGATTATAGAGCAGATCTGTTAACACTGAATTAATTTTTGAGAACATACTGCTGAACATGGAATTCTAGGTTGACTGTTTTTTGTTTGTTTGTTTTTGTTTTCAAATTCCATTCCACTGGCTTCTGATAAGTCTAAAATCTCCATCCCTGTTCTCTTATAGATCAGGTGTCTCTCCCTACTCTCTTTATGACCTCTTTCAAGATTATCTCTTTGACTTTATATACTTGTCAAAACTCAGAGGGCTGAATTTTATTGTTTGTTTGTTTAAATATTTGGGTAATCTAACATTGAATGCAGCTTGTAACAAATGGGTCTAACTGTATTACAAGTGTATAGAACAACCTTACCAAGTGGGATGGAGGTAGAAACAAATAACTATTGATAAGACTTGGTTTGATTAATACTTGTAAGACTAATAACAGAAAATATCAATGTATGGATGTTATTCTTGTTTGTTTCTCACATGGGGTTTATATAGTAACTATATTAAAAATTGTTTAAAGATTCCAAATTTTATTTAACTTTTTTAGGGAACATTAATGTTTTTCTTTTAGTTTTCTGTATATAATGTTTCCAACAGACAAATTTTCAAAGCTTTTAGAGAAATGCTATTTAGACTTGTCTTCTATGTACACCACCTAGTGGTCTGTCTGGGTCTTGGTTGGAAGTGTTCAAGGTAGTTGAGTTTCCAAATGTAATGCTAATAAGGATCAAAGCACTAGCAAGTCGTAAGTAAAATCTTCCTTCTCTTGTTCCTTTTCAGTATTTTCCAGTTTCTTAGGCTACCATTTTCTGGCCTCTGTCCAGAAACTGCTCACTGTAATGGTTGTACTCCTTGTAAATCAAAAACGAGAAAAAAACTATGAAATCTGCTTGTGCCCTGTTGACACTGTCTCAAACTCCAGGAAGGATCTGATCCCACAGAGATCCTGTAAGCTCCCATTCTGGGCCACTTCTACTTCTAGGTCACCTTTGTTGTGGCTTCCTTCGCTATAGAACCAAATAAAAACCCAAGGGATGCTTGGGATGTAGCTCAGTGATGGGAGCACTTGACTTAAGCTCAATCTCTAATAACTCTCCCCACCCCCCAAAATACCCTCAAAGGAGTTCTCCCATTGTCTCTGAACTTTAGTTCTCACTTCTATTTCTTTTTTAAAATGTATTAACATGTTTTTATTTGTACAAAGTTTTGGGAATGATAATGGCATTTTCACTTGTGTATGTTATCTTATTTCCATTTCTCAATCCCAAACTACAAGCTCTATTCTATGACTAACTCTATACATTAAACAGTGCTCATTTCTGGATTTCATGTGATACTGAATTCAGGCTCAGGATACTGAAGGCTATAAAAATAGTGTTGATTTCTGCAACTGTCTAGATGTTCCTGCTTGCTAGTTTTGACTTTACTTATTTATTTGTGGGTAAGATGCATACTGTTGTTTGTATGTGGAAGTCAGACAACATTTAGTGAGAGTCAGTTTTTTTTCCTTCTACCACATGACTTCTGGGGACTGAATTCAGGTCAGGATTGAACTTGGTGCCAAATGTCTCTTTATTCAAGTAAACTCTCTTACCAGCCCCTGTTTGTTTGAGGCTGGATTTCATTGAGTATTTCAGGCTAGTATCAAGATCATGATCTTCCTTCTTCAGTCATCAAGTGTTGGTATTAGAGGTATATACCATTAGACATGTTTTATTATTCCTTCAAACTCTGATATTCCTTTCTGATTCTTTTACTTGTATATATGTTTACTTTTCAGCATTCACATAAAGGTTCAGACATTCTTTTAGGGTTTTATATTTTAGTGATAGATAAAAGAAGATTTCAAATCAGACCTAGATGTATGTGTTTTGTAGAAAGCATATAGTTGGGTATTATTTCTTTATCTGGAATTGGAATCTCCATCTTTGGTTGATGTGCTTAGGCAGTTTATATTGAAGGTGATTATTGATATACTTGGCTTAAAACTCAACATCTTGGTGGACATTGGGGTACCCACCTGAAAAACCAGCACCTGGGAGTCTAAGGCAAGAATATTGTGAGTTTAAGGACAGCCTGGGGTATCTAGCAAGACCTTATTTCAAAATACACATAACTTCCTGCAAAATCCTTCTATATTGTGAACCGTTTTCTGTTCATTATATTTGTTCTTGCTGTTTCCTGTTCATAGTGTATATTAACTGTTCTCTATTATGCCTTCAAATATTTCTTCTGCCCATTCTTTCTTCCATATGTACATGTTAAGTACACATACATTGCATTTCTTATTCACATATATTTGTTTTTGTTTTTCTCTTTCTTTATCTTTTCTTATTATATTTAACCATTTAAATATTTTAAACAAGCCAGGCGTGGTGATGCACACCTTTAACCCCAACACTTGTGAGGCAGTATTATTTTTAAATAAAAATGCCTATATTATGGGATATCAGAAATTAATCATCACAGAAGGATAAGGACCACACAATTTCATTCAGAATCTTAAAAAGTGGCTTCTTTAGAAGTAGGCAGTAGAATGGTGGCTATCAGGGACTGGGGAAAGAAAAGTAGACAGCAGCAGTCTAAGGTTGCTTTATGGATATTATATTTAGTTATGAATAAGTTCTAGTGTACTTTTATGTGGCAGAGAGACCATATATTATAATTACTACATATTTTTAATTTTATCATTTATTTTTACTATAATGAGTATGAAATGTGGGCCTTGAAGACACTAGGCAAGTGCTTTACTACTGAATTATATCCCTAACCCTATATTATGTTTTTTTAAAAGCTAGAATAAAGAATTTAAAAATATTTAATCTATTTTAAAATATTTTAAATTTATTTTTATTTATGTGTATGAGTGTTTTACCTGCATGTATTCAATGTACATGTACCAGCTGTGTGCACGAACTGCCTGCAGAAGCCAGAGGGTACTAGATCCCCTGGAACTAGAGTTACAAATGGTTGTAAGCTGTCTGCCATGTGGGTGCTGGAAACTGAACCTTGGTCTCTACTAGCATCTAGTACTCTTTTAACTATTGAGCCGTCAATTGTTGCAGCCCTCAATTTTCAACATTTATTCATTTTTAATTTTTAAATTTATTATTATACAATATGTTGTTAATATTCTTTCCCCTCCTCAATTTCCCAGATCTTCCCACCTCCCTCCCCACCCAACTTCATATTCTGTCTCAAAAAAACAGAAAACCAGGAAAACAACAACAACCCCTCCCCCAAAAAAATCTAAACACACAAACAAAAAAGAAAACTAGTAAAACAAATACCAAAAAAACACACAGAAAGCATGTGTGTGTGTGCATACACACACACACACACACACACACACACACACACCAATCTTTTTTGTATCGGTCAACTACTCCTGGGCATAAGACCTTCCCTGGAATGTACTTGATATGCCCAGTGAGATTCCATTGGAGAAAACTGATATTTTATTTTTCAACAGTTACCAACTGCAAATAGCTTCTTGGTTAGGGATGGGAATTTGTGTCTTCTTCTCCTTCTCAGTGCTGAGATTTTTGTCTGATTTGAACCTTTGTGGGTGCTGTTACAGTCTGTTTTTTATTGCACACACACACACAGACACACACAGACACACACACACACGCACACACACGCACACGTATGTGTATTTGGATATTGGCCCTCTATCGGATGTGGAGTTAATAAAATCTTTTCCCATTCTGTAGTATGCTGCTTTGTCCAACTGAAAGTGTCCTTTGCTTTACAGAAATTTTTCAGTTTCATGAGGACCCACTTACTAATTGTTGGTGTTAGTATTAGCCTATGCTAAAGGTGTTCTGTTCAGAAATCTTTACTGGTGCCATGAGTTCAAGGTTATTCTCCACTTTCTCTTCTATCAGATTCAGTGTATCTGGTTTTATGTTGAGGTCTTTGATTCATATGGAGTTGAGTTTTATGCAGGATGATATATATGGATCTTATATGGATTCTTCTACATATAGCACATCAGTTTAACTAGTACCATGTGTTAAAGATGCTGTCTCTTTTCTAGTGTGTATTTATGGCCTGTTTATCAAAAAATTGAGTGTTCATAGTTGCTTGGATTTATGTTTGCGTCTTCAGTTCAGTTTCATTGTTCAATGTGTCTGTTTCTGTGCCAATACCATGCTGTTTTTATTACTGAATCTCTGTAGTAAAACTTGAAATTGGGAATGGTGACACTTCTAGCAATTTTTTATTTATTCAGGATTGTTTTAGCTATCCTGTTGTTGTTGTTGTTTTGTATTTTGTTTTGTTTGTGTTTCCAAATGAAGCTGCAAATTGTCCTTTCAAGATCTGTAAAGAATTGTATTGGAATTTTGATGGGAATTGCATTGAACCTGTAGATTGCTTTTGGTAAGATGACCATTTTTACTATGTTAATCCTATGATACATGAGCATGGGAGATCTTTCCATCTTCTGATACCTTCTTCAATTTCTTTCTTCGATGACTTGAAGTTTTTATCATACAAGTCTTTCACTTGCTTGGTTAGAGTTACCCCAAGATATTTTATGATATTTGGGCCCATTGTGAAAGGTATTGTTTCTCTGATTTCTTTCTCAGTCCATTTTTCGTTTGTATATAGGAGAACTAGTGATTTCATTAGTTAATTTTGTATCTAGCTACTTTGTTGAAAGTGATCATCATATATAGGAATTGCTTGATGGAATGTTTAGGGTCACTTATATATGATATTCAAGTAAGGATACTTTTGATGTCTTCGTTTCCAATTTGTATCCCCTTGATCTCCTTCAGTTAGTTGTCTTATTACTCTAGCCAAGACTTCAAGTACTATATTGTCTTGTTCCTGATTTTAATGGAAATGCTTTGAGTTTCTCTCTGCTAAGGTTGATGTTGGGCTTGCTGTAAACTGCCTTTCTTATTTTTAGCTACGTCTCCTATATCCCTGTTTTGATCATCACGTGCTGATGGGACTTTCTTTTCTGGTCCAGTCTCTTTGGTGTTCTGTATGCTTCTTGTACCTTGATAGGCATTTCCTTTGGTAGGTTAGGAAAAATTTCTTCTATGATTTTGTTGAAAATGTTTTTTGTGACTTTGACTTGGGATTTTCTCCTTCCTGTGTTCCTAACATTCTTAGATTTGGTCTTTTCATCATGTCCCAGATTTCCTGGATGTTTTTAGACTTTACATTTTCTTTGACTGATGTATTCATTTCTTCAATCGTATCTTCAACGCCTGAGATTCTCTCTTCCATCGCTTGTATTCTATTGATAAAGTTTGCCTCTGTGGTTCCTGTTTGAGTTTCTAAAATTTTCATTTCCAGATTTCTCTCAGTTTATGTTTTCTTTATTGATTCTATTTCCACTTTCAGGTCTTGAATGGTTTTATTCATTTCCTTCCACTGTTTGTGTTTTCATGGATTTTTAAAAAGGGATTTATTTGTTTCATCCTTAAGAACCTTTATCATCTTTTTAAATGCTGTATTACGGTCTTTTTCTTGTACTTCAGCTATGTGGAATATTCAGAGTCTGCTGTGGTAGGGTTGTTGGGCTCTCGTGGAGACATATTGTCCTGGTTGTTATTGATTGCCTTTTTATGCTATCAACTTGGCAACTGGGATTAGGAAGATTGTAATTCTAGTTGCTGATATCTGATCATGTCTTTGTTGGGTGGGTATTTTGTTCCTTGATTTTTGTTTTCTCTCTTGTTCTTAGGAGAGTGTGGTGGTTGTATGTTGCCTGGTAGGGAATTATTCTGGGGTCCTGATAGGTGTGGCCACTGGAGGATGCAGGAAAAATATGTTTCTGGGTATTGAGACCTAAGACCTAGGAATAGAAATGGGCTAAGATGGTGGAGAATCTTCTCAAGAGGGAGCAATATGTTCCACTAGGGTCTCCTTATTTAGTCCCCTGGGAATGGGGACAAGAGTGTTGAGAGGCCACAGCTGAAGGTCTGCTACAGAACTGGGGATGAGACTGTGGGATTGGATTTGTAAGAACAGAGGGAGAGGTGAAGATCTGCATTTAGCCTATCTGCTTCCCTGGCAGGAGTGGCTCATGGTTTCCCAAGGAGGGCCTGCTAGATTTGGGGGCTGGGATAAAGCAGTGTGTTGAGGGAGGGAAGATAGGAGGAGAATATCTGTGGGAGCCCCTGGAAATGGGGATGGGAGCAAGGGAGGCTACACCAGGTTATCTGTTGCAGAGCTGGGGATGAAATTGTTGTATTGTGTTTAGAGGAGCACAAGGAGAGGTCAAGATCTGCAGTTAGCTTCCCTGCTTCCCTGACTGGAGTGTCCTGTGTGTTCGCGGGTGATTTTTCTGTCTTGACCCAATTTTCATTCAGAAATGAGTTCTTCAGTTTCCATGAATTTGTGTACATTTTGCTGTTTCTGTTGTTGATATCCTGCTTTTATTCAGTGTGGTCAAATACTATGCAGGGTGTTATTTAAATTTTCTTACATCTGTTGAGACTTACTTTGCATCCTAATAGGTAGTCAATTTTGGAGAAAGTTCCATGAGCTTCTGGGAAGAAATTATATTCTCTAGAGTTTGTGTAGAATGTTCTGTAGATATATTAGGTCCATTGGATTTATGACATTATATAATTCCAATGTTTCCCTGTTTAGTTTTGTATTTCTTCCCACTTCAGAGAGTATTTTCATCAGTGCCCTGCACTTCTGTTGCCTGCCCTAATGCAGATAAAATGTTTTTCCTCCCAGTTGAGAGAAGGTAAATTGATGTGGCTTGAGTTCCAGGAAAGATGGGGTAGCTTGATGAGAATTGGCTGCCAGGTGCAGTAAGTTACCACCAATACTTTCAAGCTACAATTCCCATTGTCTGTCCCTTGGAATAGTAAGGCTTTCCCCACAGGAATAGGGAGAACATTTTCTGGGCAGAATTTGAGCAACAGTTATTTTTCTGTTCTCTTTGCCAAACAAGAACTATATAATACTTTTCCCAGGACTCTTCTGAATCTTCTCTGCCAACACCTGGTGGAAAATTGTAAAACTATGTCTACAGTCCTTATGACCTTCACATTAGCCCACAACCACCCTTAGCAATTCATTAGTCATTTTTATCTGATCATCTTCTGGGTTGGTATGTTGTTCATCAATGTTTCTATTAACCAAGAAATGCCTGAGTCCCATAGCTCTCTGCAGATGCCTGTTTTTAAAAGTTTAAGTTGGCTATCTGCATTGCAACCTCAGTTTTCTGATGAGTCTAAGAGAAGTTGTGATGGCCATTTTAAAGCTTTTTTTTTCTCAAAATGATCAAAGCAGTGTGGTTTCTAACTCTACATCTCTGAGCTAACAGCAGAAGATACTCTTAAGTGTAGGGATAAGCTTTTGAGGATCTGTTTGTCTTCCAGCATCTATACCACAGTTCACCAATTCCCCAACAATGGTGATCATGGTGGGCTTACCAGCTCGAGGCAAGACCTACATCTCTATGAAGCTCACACGGTACCTCAACTGGATAGGAACACCAACTAAAGGTATGTCTCATAAATCATTTGCTATATACCCCATACTACAGGTACAAGCCACTACTGAAAACTGAGGAAGGCAGGTCGGACTGTTTAGTACTGAAAATGCTGCACACCCTTGTTTCCAGGATTAGAACTACTTCTACCACCACTACTCTCACTGTCACAATGGTCTTATAAATTGTATCATTTCTTGAGAATATATTCTGTCCCTAGTGCCATGCTGGGTTTCAAGCATGGAAAAACTAGCATTAAGACTAAATCTGCCTCTAAAAAGACTTACAAACTCAAAGCAGCCCTCTAAGTACTGACTGTGTTTTTTTTTTAATCACAATTTCTTTGTCCCATCAACAACACTATTTTCACCATTATAATTTTTCACCATTTCATAGTCAAAAAATAAGGCCAAAGATGTGATATATCTTTTCTAAAAGGACAGACACAGTTGTAAGTGACAGGAGCAAGATACAATTGTTTTCAAATCTGACATTCTGTTAGGTCTAATGCATGGCTCTATTGAAAAAGGGTCCTGTACTTTCTCCTTCCATCCGTTATTTCCCCCTCTCCCTTTCTCTTGTTCATCTAAACATTGTATCTTCTCCCTTCCATCCAGTCACCCTTTCCTCATTCCCATCAAGCCTTTTCTGTTTTTTCTTCTCTTCTTTTCTTCTCTTTTCCTCTCCTTTTCTTCCTCTCTTTTCTTCTCCTCTTTTTTATGTGCTACATATTGAACCCAGGGTTTTGTTTATGACAAGCATATACTGTACCACCGAGTTACATCTGTCACAAAATATTCTCTTTTACCCCCCCCCTTATTTATCCTTCCTTTCCCTTCAACCACTTTCTCTACTTAATTCACTAGAGTTTTCCATGTGCTAAAACCCATGTCAAGCATTAGGAAAGATATAAAAATGGGTGAGACTCACATCCTGTCCTGGAAGAGTTCTAAACCTGAATGGTATACATAACAAGACCTAGGCTGGACTAAGAATTCTCAGACAGGGTGCTGAGGATGCTCAGAGAAGGAATTACTCACTGACAGGCATCAAAATCTTCATGGATAAGAATATTTCTGAGATGGGTCCTGTGGAAAGAGGGAACATTTGATAAAGCAAAAGCAGGCATGATACACTTTCACACAGAATTGCAAGCCTGAGGAGTCTCTACTAAATGAAGAATCACATGACAAAGTGACAGATGGGTCTCTGTCCTGATTCCCCTATATTTTGTCTATTCAACTTAACTGCTCACATAGGCCTCCAGAGACATTTTTCAAAGTATAAGACTGATAATGCTTGTAGTCTCCAAGGGTCCCCTTGGTCTGCAGATTTGGACCAAAGCCCCTTTACTTCTGTTTAAGACCATCCACAGTTCAGCTTTTCAGGCTCCAGCCACAGTGGGTGGCCCCTTTCCCCAAAACATGTTTTTTTTTCTTTCTGTAGATGGTTTACCTTTGCTCAAGTAGTTTGTCTACCTACAGTGTCCTTGTTCCTCACCCTCATACCCACCAGTAAAAGACCCCGACCTAAAAGGCCTTGATCAAAAAATGATTTCTCTAAGATACTGTGAGCTAACCCCAAATGGAACCTTTTTTTCCTTCCCCCACACTCTTCTGCATAGTTCTATATTGTCTCTATTGGAGCACTTAAAGGACTCTGTGGGAGCTTACCTGTTGCCTAATTTGATTGCCATATGACTTTGTAGTTTATGAGATTCTTCAGGGCCCCATCACAAAAATCTGTGGGTGGGTGTGTGTGCCCCAGAAAGCATACTCCACTTTACAGAGTAGGTATCATCATGGCAGGAGATTGGTGGCATGCAGGCAGTCTTGGTGCTGGTAAAGTAGATGAGAGGTCTACATTTTGATCTACAGGCAGAGAGATAGAGAAACTGGGCCAAGCTTGGGTTTTGAAACCTCAAAGCCCATCTACACTGGCATACTTCCTCCAACAAGGCTACACCTACCCCAACAAAGCCGTAACTCCTAATCCTTCTCAAATAATACCCACTGCCACTCCCTGATGACCAAGCATTCAAATGTATGAACACATAGGGGCCATTCTTATTCATACCATCACATTCTTATAGCCTTGTAGTCATATCATAATTCAAAAATGGTGCATTCAGTTTAGCTTCAGAAGTCCCCATAGTCTATCACAGTCTCAACACTGCTTAAAAGTCCAAAATTCATGGCAATCTCTTAACTTTAACCCCCTGTAAAATCAAAATAAAAAGAAGATCATATAACTCAAACATATGATGACATAGAATATACATTACCATTCTAATTCTAAAAGAGAGGAAAGGGAGCATAGTGAGGAAATACTGGACTAAAGCAAGACCAAAACCCAGCAGGGCAGACTCCAAATTCTCTATCGACATGTCTGATGTCAGAGTATTCTTCACATCCACAACTCCTGTTGACTACAACACTCTTCTCTCTCTAGTTCCACACCCGTTATGCAGTTCTCCTTAGCAGGTATCCTCTGACTCTAGCATTTCCAACATCTTGGGGTCTGCAACACAATCCAGGCTTCACCTCCACAGCTTTATGCAACGGCCTTTCTGGGCTTCTATGCACAGGCTCCCCTACCACATGCCTGGTCTCAGTGCTTTCCTTAGCCACAGAGGAAGATTCCAAAACCCTTTGTATTCTTGGTTCTACAGCCAGAATCATATGGCAGAATCTGCCAAGTTCTGCTTCTGTTATTGATAGTTTCCTTCACTGCATAAGCTTTACTTTAGTTCCTTTTCACTAGTTGGAAGCTGAGCTTTTTAGGGTCTTGCCCCAGGCAACCACTCCCTCTATTCCATTTAGCACCAGGCCTTTAAACTTTTTTTCTCTTTGCGCATAAGACTTAGCTCCATTATACTTCCTAGTGCCTCTTTTCTCCTTCAAACTGTATACTTTTTTTTCTTGCTCAGCTTGCCCCTTTTCATTATAGATCTGCACAATAATGATTACTAACAACAACAGGACAGTCAATACTAGCTGCCTTAAAGTCTCCTCTGCCAACGCCATTAATCTAAAACTCTTCAGTTTAGCTTCAGGCAGATTTTTAGGGCAAGGGCAAAAAACAGCCACATTTCTTTGTCAAAATATCACAAGAGTGGTCTCTAGGCCACTTATACCTTTCCTCTGAAACTTGAGCTTGGACCCCACAGTTCAAATCACCCTCAGCATTGTCTTTCATTTTCCTACTAAGATGGCCCATTACACCTCGCTTAAAGCATCCAACCACTTTTCTAATTCAAAGTCACAAAGTCTTCCATATTCCTCCAAACAAAGGCACAGTCAGACATATCACAGTAACACCCCAGTTCCTGGTACCAGCTACTTTCTTAGTCACTGTTCTAATGCTATGAAGACACACTATCACCAAGGCAACACTTATAAATTAAAGCATTAAAGCATTAAGGTTTTAAGCATTAAAGTTTCAGAGACTTAGTCCATTATCAATCATGGCAGGGGGTATCGCAGCAGCATGCAGGCTGGTAGGCATGGTGCTGGAGAAGTAGCTGAGAGTTCTACATCTGGATCCCTAGGTAGCTGGAAGAGAAAGTGACTCTGGGCTTGACATGGGCTTCTGAAACCCCAAAGCTCACTCCCTATGACATATTTCCTCCAACAAGGTTACACCTACTCCAACAAGGCCATACCTCCTATTCCTCCTCAAATAATGCCACTCCCTAATGACTAAGCATTCAAATATATGAGACTATGGGGGCCATTCTTATCCAAATCACCACAGTATCCTAAAGATAATTGTTAGATGATTGAATTAATGAAATATGGTTCCTTTGCCTGCTTATCCTCTTTCCATTCCTTCTGTTTTTCCCGATTACAAGTGGGAAAGTGCTATTTAGAGATTTACATTTAGGTTTTACTTTAGGATATAAAATGGTAAAATAACCTTGGTAACTAGGAGTCAGGAGAGCCAATCTGTTTATGTTATTAGTTCATTCTTGGTTTGACCTTGGGTAACTGATTTTACTTTCTGTATCTCATTTCTTTATCTTACATATTGAATAGGGCATTTAAAGGGTTGGAATTTATGATAAAGTAAGAAACTTGGGATCAAACAGACCTGGATTTGAATTCCAAATTGCCATTTATTAATTATGAAAGCTATTTTATACTTCTGAGCTTTACTTTCCTCATTTGTAAAGGTGAAATGTTTAACCTCACTTTGCAAGACTAATATGAAAGAGGGAATGAGTTGGTGCCCATAATTCAAAGTTTTATATGTGTATTTCCCAGCTATAAATTATGCCTTCCATCTCTGAGGTTCCTTTCAGCAAGAACATATTTTTGGCCACTGCAATCTTCCCAACCTCTTCACTAGGGTTGTCTGTTTTCAGTATTTAATTTAGGCCAGTATCGACGAGAGGCAGTGAGCTACAAGAACTATGAATTCTTTCTCCCTGACAACAAGGAGGCCCAACATATCAGGAAGTAAGTACCCAACAGTTAAGAACCAGTGCTGCTCTTTGGCTGAGTGGGGACCTCTCTTCACATATACTAGGGGAGGATAGAGTAACCTGCTCTTCCAGTTGTGTCCAAACTTTTAACATTTCAACATAGTGTGGTCATCTACATTGTTCATGCCTGAGAATTACGCAGTCAAGTTATGAATAGAAACAATGCAAAAAAATCTCTTAGTGTTTTAGTTAAGTTTACAATTTGTGTTGGGCCACATTCCATAGTTATCCTAGACCATGAGTTGAATACACTTGTGTCCAACCTTTCTGTCAACCTGCTTGAAGTCTGTTCTAGTCATAGCCATTCCCTATCAAGAAGCTTTTACAGTCTTTTATTTCAGGTAAGAGAACACAAAAATTTCTTACCCTAGCATTTGAGAAGAGTGTTTAGTAGCTCAGCTCCCTTCCATCTCTTCAGTCTCATTACTTCAGCTTTAAAGTCTTTTTCACCTCTGTGGATATAAGTACTTCTATATGCAACCTGGGTCTCAAATTTTTATCTGTGTCCTCACTATAGAACCCAGTAACCAGTAACTATTAAAGAGTTTTGGTTTGTTTGTTTTTTTGTTCTAAAAGCCTAAGTACGTTGTCATTATCATACCTGAGCATATAATGTTGCCTATGCCAGGAATTCATTTTAACTCAGAGACCACATCCCTATGCCTTACCTGTGTTCATCAACCAATTCAGCTTGACCTCCAGTGGCATGCAGTTAGAGCCCTAAAACTTGGATGTTTTCATTGCTCAGCTTTTCTTGGGCATGTCATTTTATACGTGTCCCTAAGCTGTACACACAGAGCCAGTTTCAACTATGTCCCCTCTGTATTTAACATGTTGCCTAGAACAAAGAGCACTGTATAGATGTTCAATGAATGAATAATATATATAAGACATATGAGAGATGATTCATAAGAGAATTGCAGTGAAGGGAATAGGGATTGTCTTCTTCTTTCTCTGTTTTTCAGGCAATGTGCTCTAGCAGCCCTAAAGGACGTCCATAAATATCTCAGCCATGAAGAAGGTCACGTTGCGGTAAATAATATTTCATTTCCCCCCTCAGGTTATCTGTCAGTATGGAAAATGGATAATATGTTCTAAGCATTCATTTATGCCGTACTCTACTTTGTCTGTATTAACAATTTAATTTACACTGCCACTATGAGATAGGTGTCATTATTATTTTTTATTTTAGATTCCAAAAGAATTTCCACAGAAAGATTAAATTATTTCCTAGGGTGGTGCAATATATATGTGGCAGGGCCAGAACTGGAACCCAGATTGTAAAGTTGCAGAATCCATACTCTTAAGACCTATAGTTTCATTGATCTGTCATCAAGATTCAGTGGTACAAAAATTTAAGGCTGCAGTTACACACATTGCTTTCTTTTCTTTTTTCAAAATGTTATAAACTTCATTATTAGAAATCCTTGCAAACAATTACAAACATCCCATACCAAAATAACAAGACCCAAAGTCTACACAACTTCATGGACTTCTATACAGTTTAGAACAGAAACTGTGAAGCACATTTTTAATAGATTTGTCTAAATATATAGGCAATTGAATATCTTAAATCATTGGATGAGAGATTCTCAATAATGTGAATGGCCCCTTCTCAGGTGCTAAGGAAAAGTTATATAGACTTTGGATTTTGTTATTTTGGTATGGGATATTTGTATTTGTTTGCAAGGATTTTTAATAATAAAGTTTATTATTAGGAAGGAAAAACCTCGTCTGGAGGACCAACTCTACCATTGCTCCATCAGCAAATCTTCCATGACTGTTTTCTGAGCGAGTCCTTCTAGGCCTGTTACTTTACCTATAAAATGATCCTAATAAAACCCCCAAATTTTTTTCATGCCTTATTACATTCATAGGATGTAGGACATTTCTGAGCAGACAGCCATGGCTCAGTGAGTACTTTTGAAAGTGACACAAGTCAATTCTAGGTCTTTTTCTTTTAAGATTAAGTTCTGTCCCATTCTGGAAACCCTCCACTTAGAACAAGGGTGAACAAAGAATGGTATTGTATCAACACTTGACTGAAACTAAGCCAATCTTATTACATGTGTCTAGGTTTTTGACGCCACCAACACCACCAGAGAACGACGATCATTGATTCTGCAGTTTGCTAAAGAACATGGTTACAAGGTAGAATATGAAACAGCCATGCTTATCTAGAGGAAAAGCCAAAGAAGTACAAACTAGGGCACTTATAGCAGCCAGTTTGGACACTATGAACTTAATATCTAGCTTTCCAGGGTAGTTTCAGAAACAACAGAACAGAACCAGAACCAGAACAGAACAGGGGAAACGCCAGGTTAGGCAGTGGAAGAGGGTTACTGGCAGGTTGATACTGGGGATAGTGAGGTGGCAAGAATGAAGGGGTCATGAGAAACGTGTAAGAACCAAAAGCCTGCAGAAATCTGGGGCAATTCAATTAGAGCCGGGCTACCTCATAGGAGTCAAACTCCTACAGGAACCATTGTGTGAAAGCATTGTTTTTAGAAAAGCCCCTAGGGATGACTCAGGGCTATGGAGAGTGTTGCCTGTTTGGCTCCCAGAAAACATAATCCCCCTGCTGGAAAGCTCTCTTTTTCTCTTATAGGTCTTCTTTATTGAGTCTATTTGTAATGACCCTGACATCATTGCAGAAAACATCAAGGTAAGGGACACCAATTACCTTTCTTCCTTATTCTTTTAAAAATAAATTTTAATTAAATTTACATTTTAAATGTATGGGTGTATATACACACACACACACACACACACACACACACACACATTATGCATGCATGTGTGTGTCTCTCACACTGTGTGTGTGTGTCTCTCACACTGCGTGTGTGTGTCTCTCACACTGTGTGTGTGTGTGTTCATGTGTGAATGTGGAATACACATGTCATGGTAAGTATGTGGAGGTCAGAAGATAGCTTCTGGTGTCAGTCCTCTCCTTCTACCTTGTTTGAGATAGGTTTTCTTCTTGTTCTCTGTTGCATATTCCAAGCTAGCTGGCCCTCAAGCTTCTCCACCTCTCATTTCACAGTAGGAACACTAGGATTACAGATGCACATCACTACGTCTCACTACATCCAGCTTTATGTGGGTCTGGGGGAATCCAAACTTGGGTCCTCATAGTTGTTTGGCAAGCTCTTTACCCACTAAGTCACCTCTCCAATCCCCAATCCTCTTTATTCTGTTTTAGACTTGGGATCATACCTAAAAGACCACTATAAACTTAACAAATGTGTTCCTTCCTGAGATGTTCCTCCCATTTTGTAGAAGCACTCGCCTGACCATCCTTGCCCACAGTGTTCCTATGAAGTCAGACAAAACTAGCATATATAGAGCCCTTAAAATCCATCAAGCTGTAAGCTTAACTCTCAATTTTTTTAAAATAAAAAACCTGCACGTCAGGGATTCTTTCCCTGTTGTAGAGGGGAAACTGAGGCTCAAAGAGTTGAGTTGGCAAAGACTGGTGCAGCTCGAAGAAAACAGATAGAACTGCACCACAGACTTGGCTGTCTTTTCCAAAAGCCCATGTTCTGTATTGTGCCCCATATTTTGCATCAGAATCATTGCTACTTTTAGACTCTTAACTACATGGTCTAGAATTAGATCGCTCACAAACTTTTGTTGTTCTCTGCCCCTTCAAATTACTGGAGCTCAGGAGCATACCAGACCTTAAAGGCCATATCTTTCAACCTTTCATCAAGTACTTAAAATCTTAGCTAAACATTTGTATTTCCTGTTCATACCTATAATGACAAAAAACTCATCGTTAAAAAATGTAGCCCAATCAAAGTAAATTTTTCTCCCTGTAATTTCTACCCATTGGTCCTATTTTATCTCTTGGGATATATCACATGTTCAACTATTTTTCCTCTTCATCCGCCCAATTATCTATTCTTTTATTGATTCAGGAGAAACTGTACACCTGGAAGGCCATTATGGACATTAAAGATATAGAAACAGTTAGTGAAAGCCCTTCTCTTGAACTCACAGTCTAGTTAGGGACACTGACAGATATATAGACAAAACTCTTGAGATTTGAGCTGAGATAAGAGGAAAGAGAAGGTTGTAGGAACTCAATGGTCAGAGCCGATCTTGCATGTAGGTATTGATATGCCATGAAAGGCCTCCTAGTAGAGGTAACAGCAGTATCCTGATGGATGCATAGGAATTTTTACAGGTAAAGAATTGAAATGGAGAATAACATAATAAGTAAATATGATATTTCTAGGGAATTAAAAGTGGTTTAGATCTGATAAGGCAAAATGTGTGTCCAAATAGGAGAGCAGTAAGAGATGATGGAGGAAAGGAAATTTGACTTGTCATGATCCACTTGCTAAAATAGTTCTCACTTTGTCCTAAAAAACACATGAAAATGATGAAGCAGTTTAAATAGGAGACTCCCTTTGTCAAGTGTGCATGTTATAAATATCCTTCTGGGGCCAGCAAGGTGGCTCAATGGGTAAAAGTGATAGGCACACAAGCTAGATGACCTGAGTTTAATCCCAAGAACCCACATAAAAGGGGAAGAGGAGAACCAACTCCACAGAATTGTCTTCTCTCCTACACATACACCATGGCATGCACATGTCCTCCATCACTACACCCTACACGTGTACATACATGCAATAATAATAATAAGTTAAATTTTAAAAAGGGATATCTTTCTGGCTACCAGCAGTCACAAAGCTCTAGTGAGCATACGCAAAAAAGAATGGCTATTTAGAAGACAGATTAGAGAGGCTGAGTTCCTGCTACCAAGTAACATTCCATGTAGGCTCAAGTGATTGAGTGGCAGAGTGGGAAATGCAGTAGGAGAAGGTGGATATTGGGGGCCTTGGAGATGCCAGCTTTTAGGAAATCCAATGACACCATGCCTGTTTTCTGAACACACTAAATACATGAAAGCCTTTATGATATCAAGTCAATATCTGATTCTTCTTCTGCATCACAGTTTCCTGTCCTCTTATGAATGTTAAGCAATGTGTGCTCTGGGAGTAAATACATTGTCATATACAGCCCAACTTTTCTTCAGTTGCCTAATTTTGTCAACTTGGGCAAAACCCTTTTGTCAAACTCTTGAGTTTCCTCGCCTTTGTAATGGAATAGATGGTAGTCAGTTGTCTGTAAGGGGCCTTTCCAAGTACAACATCAGACTCTCTTCTCCCCCACATTTATTCACTTTCTACCGTCTCACAGCAAGTGAAACTCGGAAGTCCTGATTACATAGACTGTGACCAAGAAAAAGTTTTGGAAGATTTTCTAAAGAGAATTGAATGCTATGAGATCAACTACCAACCATTGGATGAGGAATTGGACAGGTAAGAGCTGAACACCCCAAAGTCCAGGTCTGGAGCCTTAGCCCAGTTTTGATGTTTTATGGGACCTAAGGAAATGTCCTTCTTTTGGGGCCTTAACTTTTCTATTCATAATATCAGAAATGGAACTTTACATAGCTTTATGACTCCCTCCAGTCCCAGTTTTCCACGAGACAGTGATTCCTTGATGTGGGAGTTATTCATGAAGTGACTAAAGTTATGCTTTCCTGTGTAATAGGTACAGATTGGGACTTTGCTCTCTGAGAACGAATGCCTCCCTTCTGTGGGTATTGTTGTTGTTGCAAAAATGCTCTTTTCAAACGGATGATACCTCAGTATCCAAACAGATTCACCTTCTTTCTTTTACCACATTACCATAGTACCGCCATAAAGGAAGCTGCTGGAGATCTGATGATCATTAAAAAAAGAGGAAACTGAGTCTTAGGGAGCTGAAGCTAATTCCCAAGCTTTCACCATAAATCGAACGTGGGACTAGAAGTCTAGCCATATATTCTGTCTCTTATTATTTCTCCTCTCATAACCCTCATATATCTTTTCCATCAGCAAGTCTTTGGAAGCTTTTCATGCAGAAGGTATAAAAAAGGATAAATGAGATGGGTCCTCAGGTATTTTCTACAGTCTTGACATATGGAAAGTCATGTATGTAAGCAATAAAATAAGAAAATTTTCTTTCATAATACCAGCTACAGATAGGGAAGTATTAGCTGGCAGTTTAAGGCAGATGTGAGCTTAGATGTAAAATGTTCTAAGAAATTCACTCTCTTTCAAAATGGGTTCTAATGAAAACAGACTGACTACCCATACTCTTTGAGACCCAAGTTTGAAATGTAAAAAGGCCATAAGTGATCATTATTATCCCAAGAACTTTAAAAGTATCTTTCAATCTTACCCAAAGGAAAGGTAAGGAGATGGGTATTGTCACTTCATAGTTGAGAAAACTGACAACCAAGGATCAGGTCAAAGGCTTACCTAAGCCACACAGTGGATCAGCTATACAGTCTATACTGAATGAAACCTGTATCCCTTAAATTCCAGCCTGTTTTACCCCTCCACATCTTTGTATCACAAGAAATATCAGATGGAGCTTACACATTCAATGCAAGGGACATAGCCTTCATGAATAATTTTACAGACTACTCATTGCACATGCTCCTTGATCAAAGATGCATTTGTTTCTCTTAAGACTTGTGATAGAATGGAGTTGTTTGTTCTTTGAGAAAAGTGTGGGTTTTTCAGATCCTACCAAGGCACTATGTAGACTAACAGCATATGATGGAAGGATCTTGCAGGAAAGGGGCTGAAGGGAAAGAATGACATTAAGGAAGCCCCCAGACCAGAGTCTAGACACCAAAGGGACACTGTTGGACTTTTGTCTCTGTTATTCTTTTGATGAATCCATTGGGCCGGAAGACGACAGATGTAGAAGGCAGGCTTTATTTGTTTTTTCCATTAATTGACATTTATAATTCATGCATCATGGCCAGGTTTAGCTGTGCCTAAGAAAGCCACAGAGGCAAGGCCATCCCTGCTTTGCTAGAATGTCCAGTCATTTAGAGAAAGCGGTGTGTATGCAGCTGACTCCAGTTGTGGAAACAGTAAGCCAGATGACTGAAAGAACTCAGAGTAGGGGACTTGGCCCACCTCGAAGGAAGAATGCCTAGAATAGCTGGATTATTCAGTAAGCAAGCTAAACATGTGTTCAGGCCATCAGCTATACTGGATCTTCCAAAACTAAGAAGAAAAACCACTCTAGAATCATCTGACCATTAGTATTTAAAAGCAGCAACAAGAAAAAGTAGAAAAAATAAAAACAGAATTTTATAGGCCCTCCTCATTACTATAGTTTATGTATTTTATTTTAAATTGCACAGGTTGGGAGATAAACATGAATTTTTAAAATAATGTGATATTGAACAACTATAAATGACTTTATATAGCTCTAAATTCCAAGATTTCTTGGCGAGAGTAAATGTTCTGGCTTTTGAAAAATGTATCCATAAGAGCTCAACTTTAGAAATCCTCAAGGGGCATCCTTTCAAGCAAAACAAAAAGTATTTTGTAACAGCTGGTGTAATTAGCTCTGAGTACAAAAAGAAGAGTATAGAGAATATTCCAAGTACAACAGCAATACAAGAATTAAAAAGTCATCAGTAAGGATGTCATACAAAGCTATGGGATTTGAAAGTTCCCTTAGAGCCACATAGGCTCTAGTATTAGGGACAGACAATAACCAGGCAACAAGATTGCATCAGAGATATTCTGCTGTTAGACTTTGGGGGTCCTAGAGAGCTCTCTGGAGCGGGGCACATTCTATGGCAAATTGCTTCTCTGTGTGCTTTAGTTTTTAACATGATCTTTTAGTTTTTTTACACAATCTTTTCTCTGAATGATGGCTCGGGCGGGAGAGATGGCTCAGCAGTTGAGAACACTGGCTGCTCTTCCAGAGATCCCAAGTTCAATTCCCAGCACCCATGTGGCAGTTCACAATTGTCTATAACCTAGTTCCAGGGGACATGACACCCTCACATCAATGCACATAAAATAAATAAATTTTTTAAAATCCCCTAGTTTCTGCAAGATACACAAAAAATATTCAACAAATGCAAGTGTTCTATGACAACATGTGGATCCCAGAGCTGTAAAGGATGAGGCTATAGGTATAAAGGACTTCTCTAGGAAGATCAAGGAAGAGGCTCTCTGAAACCAAAACCATCAGCAGCCTTATTGGGCCCTGGGTTGCTTATGTCACCCCATGACTCCAGTTCCCACATCTCTTCCCATGCAGCTCTCTCAGCTTCTTCCAGTCAAATAACTGGAGGATTTATGGCTGTTACAGAAGATGAAGAAGCCTTACTTTATGGCTCTAAGTCTTCTGATCTGTTGCTATCCCCACCCCTGCCTCCAAGCTCCTCCAGCAAAAGGTTGCTGTGTTTGATTATTACTCAGTGTAAAGTTACTGGACCTGGGCACATAACGAAGGGGACCATCAAGAACTTGGGTCCAGGGCCAAAGATTTGCCAATGATTTTCTGGACTGTTTCCGTTTCCTGTCATACCAATACTTGGCATACTGTGTTGTTTGTGAGAAGAATATTGAATATTATCCACTTGTTTCCAAGTGTATGTTTCTGACTGCTCTAATATTTCCCAAAGGGCAGATCACCTCTGCCCAAAGCACAGTGCTTTAATTCAGATAAATGTGAATCGGCCCCTTTCAAATGTAGACTATAGAGAAGAACCTTAGCTGATTGCATTGTGATTAGGAAAGGTAAAAAGACAGGTTGACTCAAGCTGAAGAAAGGAGATGGTAGCCAGTGATGAGTTTCTTGGGGTTGTCAAGAACAAAATCTCTAGAACATGTACCCAGAACAAGACTAGGTATGACATTTTGTTAGGTAGGAGCTGAGCTGTGGGGGAGGATTGGAAGCAGAATGTGTGGTTGGGACTTTCTCTTCGGCACCTAAGCTATGCTTGCTCCTGCATGGTCTGGCCCAGCCACCTGTCCTACATTAAGATCTTCGACGTGGGCACACGCTACATGGTAAATCGAGTGCAGGACCATGTTCAGAGCCGCACAGCCTACTACCTCATGAACATCCATGTCACGCCCCGATCCATCTACCTATGCCGGCATGGTGAGAGTGAACTCAACCTCAGAGGACGAATTGGAGGTGACTCTGGCCTCTCAGTTAGGGGCAAGCAGGTAAGGAGGGCTCCAAAGACTCAGGTGGGTAGACTAGGCTAGCCCAGGTAGCATGACCAATGACTAGATTTTGAGGAGAAGTATCCCTTGATGTGAAAAAAGCAAATTATGGTCGATCTTTCTCTTCCACATTAAGTCACTGAGTTCTGTCACAAACATTGAGGTTCCCATATGCCTACTGCTTCTGCAGGACCAATAGCATGGTCCTCCAGGGATGCCCAAATCTGGCTGCTTCTAGACCTCCATCACAGTAATCACCCTTCTCCTACTCAATGGCTTCCATCATAATTCTGTCAACTCTGTCCTTTACTCGTGTCCATCTTGCTGTCCTCTTTGGTCTGTCTGTCTGCTGGTAACTGTTAAATACATAGATAGGTGACCTGAGAGCCTCATCCTGAATCCCTCTTCTCCATGGCTCAGCGTTGACATTGTTCCCTACCCCACTTGAGAAATCACACTGTCCCCACCCTGCTGCCTCTTCTTACTCCATTCCCTACAGGGCCCAGCCACTGCTTCAAAATCAAATCCTTCAGGAAGTCCTCCATATTCAATCCTGATCCCGGGGTCACTGGCTTTTGAGGGCATCACTCCTCATTCTGGTCTGTTACTGACTCTCAGGTCATGACTCTCCTGTTCCCAGCCAAGTATAGTAGCCTGTCCATTCTGGGCACTGGTTTCATGAAGGGATTTACTTCCCAGCTTCTCCTTTACCTGGGTTTTGTTAGCACACATGTTGCTGAAGAAAATCACTTGGGGATGGCATAAGTAGGAAATGAAATACAGAAGGGGCATTTCTGGTATTTTGTGTCTTTTTAAAGTTTTGTTTTTATTTTATGTGTATGTGTGTTTTGCCTGCATGTATGTCTTTGTACCATGTGCATGCCTAGTGTTCACAAAGGCCAGAAGAGGGCATCAGATCCCCTGGAGTTACAGACTGTTGTGATCCATCATATAGGTGCTGGAAACAACTTGGGTCCTCTACAAGAGTAGCCAGTGCTCTTAATTGCTGAGCCAACTCTACAGCCTCTTACTGTCTTTTATTGAACAGCTGTGCGAAGCCAAAGCATCATCAACTTCCACGTGTAGTTTTTGAATGACAACAGTGTGAACTTGGCATAACTGTCATTGTTTATGGATAAGGAAGCTGAGCAACAGGGACAGAGAGCAACCTCAGGTCATAGTCAGTACATGATAACATAGGCAGAACTGAAAACCAGGCCTTCCCGCCTTGCCTCAGCACTGTTGCTGAATAGGTGGAAGATATCCACTGCTGCTGGATAGGTGGGACTGCCCCTGAAGCTCTGTCTTCAGGGAACTTTTCCGATCCATGTGGACTGGAAACCTCACCTGGAGGTTGCCTCTGACCTGAGTCTAACCTCTGGTACTTTCTGGGATTTCTTGGCTATAGCTAGCCCCTATCTTGCCTGCACAGTTCAGAGCTCAATTGGAAAGGTGACCATGTCCATATGAGTACATCCTACACACACAAATATGTATATATGTGCTCACATTAAACCCAAACCTTCATATTCTTCAGCACAGTACACCAGCCTGGTTTTAAAGGCTGGTCACCCCAATCTCTATAGCTTTCACTTAACTAGCACCTACTGTGTACCAGGGAGTAGTATGCTCTCCATATACATCAGAGATAAGGCTGGATAAGTGAACGATGTTTGTGTTTTACAGGCATGATAATGAGGCCAGAGATGGACACTGAGCAAGGGAGCTATTGAGATTTGCCTTCTCTTACTCTCCTGGGCAAGGACTTCTTCTTCCCATGAACACTGACTGCTGACTCATACCTATCATACAAATTTGTGCCTAAGCCCATTGTGCAGATGTACCTAGGACATGCCATGTTTGATTAATAACACCTTGTACACAGAAGGACCGTATATCCTTGCATCTTTGGCCTTCCATGGTTACCTTCTGCACTGAAATTGTTTCTTTCTCTGGGTGGCTGGATCTTGAGAACATTAACACTCCAGCACCCAAAACCGGGCCATAGATACTCAATGCATGTGCAAATGCCCTTTAACTGGGTACCAGGATCCCCATTCAAGTAATGGGAATTCACAGCATCAGAGCACTTTCTTTCACATCCTTCAACCCATACTTCCAGACCTCATTCTTGGCACTTCTAACCTTAGCGCCCCATTGTAATAGCCTGGAATTTGCTTCAGTGCCTGCATGCACTTGGTTGATTGTTTCTACCCAAAGACAGGCCATGACCACAGGAATATTAACCTTTAGGCCTAAGTGTAGCCCTGGCGTTACTCTTTGTAGAACATGAGGATCACTAGAACTGGAGTAAGACCAGAGCTTGGTGATGTGATTTGATTAACCTAAGACATGTAGTAAAGATACATAGAAGTACAGGATATCATCATAAGTGGGAGGAGAAAGGATGAGACCAGGAGGTGGTTCCACATATGTTAGAGGTGATCCTGTTTGAATGAATGATTCACCTAGTAGGGGATTCAGTGAGCAAGCATCAATGTTCCCCTAAGCATGGATAATTTTTTTCTCTTTCATTCTTAGTCACACAGGGAATGACACTTTATAATTGCACATATTTATTAGATACAATTTAATATTTGCATGTTAATATATATTGGCCCATCATCTTATGTGTTTAACATTATGTGTAGTGAGAACATACAAAATTTTCTGAATGTTTGGAAATACATAACACCAATTTTTAACTATATCCACCCTACTGTGCATTGGAACATTAGAACTTACTCCCCTGTCTAACTGTAACTTTGTATCCATTGATCAGCCTCTCTGTATCCTGCCTTCTTAAGTGTATGTCTTCATGTAATTTTTTTTTGTGGTGCTAGGAATAGAACCAGCACCTCATTATCTGTTAGCCAAGTTCTCTACCTCTGAATTATAGCCCCAGGTTTATCTTTATATAAATTTAACTTCCATATTTTTTTGCTTGTCCATTAGTACTTCACCACTCATCAGAGATTTGAACTTGTTTTTATGGCTCCCTTGGGCTTCCCTTTCTCACCTCTCTTTTTTCCTTCCTCTTCTTTGTAACCCTAGTACGCCTATGCCCTGGCCAACTTCATTCAGTCTCAAGGCATCAGCTCCTTGAAGGTATGGACCAGCCACATGAAGAGGACCATTCAGACAGCTGAGGCCTTGGGTGTCCCCTATGAACAGTGGAAGGCTCTGAATGAGATTGATGCGGTAAGACTAGGCTTATCTCATGGGTTATCTCTACCGTGGGTAACTTCTACTCCAGGAAACCTAATTAGCGCATCAAACTTTTTTTTTTTTTTTTTTGTCAACCAACCATATATGAGAGTATTCTGTGTCTTGGAGATCTTGTGAGATCTAGCATTGGATTGGGCTATAGGGATTGCATATAGAGCATTTTCATGATTGCTGATTTATATGGGGGCAGCTCACTGTGGGCAGTACCATTTCTATGCAAGGTAACTTAGTGTGAGCCTGAGAGTAGCTAGTAATCACATTTCCTCCATGGTTCTTGCCTCTGTTCCTGCTTGAATTCCTGCCCTGACTTCCCTTAATGACGAACTATCACATTGAAGTATAAGCTGAAATGTGCTTCCTTTCCTACCCAAGATGCTTTTGGTCATGGTTTATCACAGCAAGAGAAACCAAACTAGACAAGTTCTATGAGGTAGTTGTTATTTTCTACATTTTTCAGATGAGGAAAATAAACTCAGAGAGGTTAAGTAAGCTGCCTAAAGTGAAAATAAAAAGGCAATAACCATTTCTATAGGCAAAATGGCTCACAGTAAGCCTTAGAAGAGAAGCTTGAAAACCATCTAAAAGCTTTGTGCACTTTCTTTCCTATGAGCGGTGTCCATTCAGAAAGCCTGACACTGCAGAGCGGTTTGTAAGTTGTAAGTGCTCTATCCCTTGCCCCTGAAAGAAGCCTGGTAGATAGTTCAAAAAAACAACAGCCAGAGTCGTGACCCTGGGCACCAAGCAAACAGGGTTTAATTAAAACTCACACACTTTGAAGAAAATGTCAGAAATAGCATCACTTTTTACCACAGCCGCAGCAGTAGCCTCACCTATGGGGATTACTCAGTAGACTTGGAAGCTCCCAGATCTTATCCTCCTAGACCCACTGTAAAACCATTAAAAATTTACTAGTTTTTGTCTTATGAAGTGTCTGAGGATACAGTTTCCCAGTCTTATTAAAATAGAAGGCAGGACAGGAAGAAAAACTATACAATGGGAGAGCACCACTACATGTACTTGCATATAGAGTTTCAGACACCTGCCACAGGTATGCTTACAGGTGCATATATGCACTTCACAGTCACAGGAACCCTCTTCTGCCAATCATGTCTGCACCATGCATGCATATACATCTAAAAACAAATATAGACACATCATATACATGCATGCATTTCATATGGACATAGATGAGTAAACCATTGACATGTACACAGTACTAATTCATAGCTTCAAGCATATTACTCCAAATTCACAGACCTCAGACATTGGCACACAGATACAAATATATAGTAGAAACATAATGCAGAATGTACACATCCATTGATACATGCCACAGATACACATGAAGACACATACCATAGAGTCACCCACATAAGCAGATGCTTACACACTTTATACACAGAGAGAGAGAATACAAGGCTACTACATATACAGAAACAGATATACAATATACACACAAGCACAAGGCTTTCAACATATCTCAAGAACACATAATAATCATGCTGCATATGCTCACAAACACAGTAGCAAGTCCTCATTTCTATATATTTATAACAATATATACCTATATATAATGTACACATAGTAGACTATTGAGGCAATCATAGGAAAACATCATATACTCAGCCCAAAACACTCATCAATTTGACCTCACTCACACAGGCCACACACCTCACACACATGTACACACCACAGGCAACAGGTACAAAACTCAGAAGTTACATTCACAGAAGCCCAGGTATTATACTATTCCATAATCATTGGTCACTGAACTCTGTGGAAAACTATGTGGATTTCCCTGGTGAATGTGTTGTTCATAAATACTTCTTTATAGGGTGTCTGTGAGGAGATGACCTATGAAGAAATCCAGGAACACTACCCTGAAGAATTTGCACTACGGGACCAAGATAAATATCGTTACCGCTATCCCAAGGGAGAGGTAATGTTTGAAGGGGTGACCTAACTCCTAGGACTCCTCCACAGTATCCTCATTCCAACTACCAGTTTCCTAAATAGCTTTAGAAGCAAGCAAAGCATGTTTTCAGTAGCTGCCATCTGTCAAGGTACCTGATCATCTGGTCCTTAGCTGCAGGCAAGTTATTCCTCTTCTTTTAAAAAATATTTATTTATTTATTTATTTGGTCATTCATTCATTCATTCATTCATTCATCCATTCATCCAACTCATTCATTATGTATGTGCAAGCATGCATGCCATGACCTGTGTGCTTGTGGAGGTCAGAGAACAACCCATGGGACTCTGGTTCTCTCCTTCCACCATGGTCAGGCTCAGTGATAAGTGCTATGGCCTGCTATTCTCTATTCTTCATTTTTAAAAGCTACATATTTGCCTGTTTATAGGCACTTTGTACTTTGAGAAGAACACACTTTATCCAATGCCTTGTATTTGTCATCTCTTCAGACTGGACAACTTGAAATAGCTCAATATCCTCTAATTCTGGAATATTTTGTTGCCAAGTTGCCTAAAGCTCCAGGTTCTCTCAGCAGTTGGCATCATTCCAAGGAACAAAAGCTATTAGTTTAATCAACTTCTTGGCTACCATATGAATCAGACCATAATTTTCCTGTCTCTAAATGAGATGAATGCTTATTGCTTTCAATCCAGCCTCTACTTAGCTAGTTCTGCATTTTAATGTATTTATTAGTCATACTCTATTTCTGATCCAAAACCCTATGAACAATTATCTGAAAATATGGACATCTGGGAAGATAAAACAGTAGATGTAATGTTCAGTCACAAATCACTTTAATATTTTCATCTTCATATGCAGAAAGGACTTTATAGAGTCAATGTTAATTTGTTCTCATTTCCTTTATATATTTTTAGGCTATGTTACTAGAAGCATACAAAATTAAAAGTAATGTTTCTTCTCACTGAATTATATATTCTTTATTAAATGTGGCTGAACTTTTTTCTTATTAATGCTATTTACCTAAAATATATTCTAACACAAATCTAGCTCTACATAGCATCTTCTAACTATTGGCTGAGTTCATCTTTATTTATTCACTGTCAACTTCTCTGATTACTTTTGTTTTATTTTTGTCTCTTAAAGCAGTTCGTAGTTGGATTTCATTGTTTTTAATCCAAACTGAATATGTCTTTTGAATGCTAAGCTTGGTACATATATTTTTATTGGTATTACTGACTTTTTAATGTTGATTTCTATTGTCTTGAACTTTCTATGCTTACTTTATTTTTCTCTTGCTTTCCTTAGGATTGAGTTTTTCATCAGTATGTGTTATAATCTGTTTCCAGATTCTTGTGGAGGTTACGCTTAACTTTAAAAAAATTCATCATGGTTCTTTCTGTTTTTGAAGATATCCCACTAAGGGTATGAGGTCAAAATATTGTACTTTAAAATCACTGAGAATGATGTATTGTGTTTGTTTTACAATCAACTTGAACATTTAACTTTTTTATATTTCTTTTTTAATTAATATTTTTCATATATTTTGATTGTTTCCCCTCCCCCAACTCCTCTCAGATTCTCCCTACCTCCCTACTTGCCCAACTTTATGTTGTCTGTTATCTCTCTCTCTCTCTCCCTCCCTCTCCCCTCCCCTCCATTCTCTCTCTCTCTCCATCTCTTTAAAACGAAACACAAAATGAAAATCAAAAAACAAACAAACAAAACCCTGTATGACCAAAAGTGCCCCCCCAAAAGCTCTCACACAAAAGAAAACACATAGAGTTTATTTTATGTTGGCCAACTAATCTTGAGTATAGGATCTATTCTGAAGTATACTCAATATACCAGTCCATTGAGAAAACTGATTTTTTCCTTTGCCAGTGGTGATCAGTTGCAAATAGCTTCTTCATTAGGGGTTGAACCCCATGTCTACTTTCCCCTCTCAGTGCTGGGACCCTGTCTGACTTGAACCTATGCAGGTCTTGTGCATGCTACCATAGACTCATATGTGTATCAGTCAGTCCTATTGTATCTGGAAGACACTGTTTTCTTGGAGTTATCCATCCCCACCTCTTACAATCTTTCTGCCTCCTCTTCAGCATAAGATCCCTGAGCATTGAAGGGAGGGGTTTGATGAAGACATCCTAGTGTTAGTTAGACATCCTAGACTTAGTGTTCCAAAGTCTCTCGCCTTTACACATTGTCCACTTGTGGATCTCTGTCTTAATTTCAATCTACTACAAAAAGAAGCTTCTCTGATAAGACTTGATTGAGGCAGTGATCTATGAGTATAGCAATATGTCATTAGAAGTCGTTTTATGCTATGTTCCTTTAGCAGAATAATAGTATTAGGTTTTCCTCTAGGCCTCTGACTTACCTAGTCTCAGGTTCGTGGACACTTTTGTAGTGTCACATTCCATCTCATAGATCAGGCTTTAAATCCAATCAAATGTGGTTCATTTTTCCCATAACATTTGTGCCACTATTACACTAGTATATCTTGTAGGCAGGTCTCTGTGGTAAGTCACAGGATTTGTAGCCTGGTAATAATAATCATTACCTATCTCTTCTGATAATGTGCAGAGTACCTTCTGGCACTATGAATGCTAGTCAGTAAACGTAAAGCTTCTAGTTGGGTACCAGCTCAGCTTCTATGTATTTGATGACCTAAGTAAGTTGTGTCTTCAGCAGTAGAGCTTTAGTGTCAGATTGTGGAGAACAACCAATAACCTGCAATGTTTTGGGGGCGTTTATGGGACGCCTTTGGCCAATGATTCAACAAGATATAATCCATTCCTGGAACTGGAGGTTGGTAATATAAGATGTCTAGTTGGGGCATTTTCTCCCTTATTATATGGTGATTCCATTTAAATTCTTTTTATATCTGTATACATTTTAGGATGCTTCTACAGTAGTAGGTTTCCATATGGTTTTTCAAAAGGCCTTTAGTGTCAGTTGTCCCTCCCCATATTCTCTTCTTTACCCTCTCTTCCATCTCCTCCCCCAAGGAAAAGGAAATGGAATATAGTGTTGTAGAGCGAAAGGGGGAAACTATAATAGAAACATTCAGTATTTTGGTATATATTGACTAACAAGGTCTAAAATCAATGTCTCAGCTATCCCCCTAAATAAGGATCTTTCAAACTTCATTCACTTCCTCTCTTAATTTTATGTTGTTTTAAGGTTTCATATAGCCTCAGTCTTAACCCCCAAATGAATTAGTTTGTCATTGTTATTGTTATTTATAAGCTATGTAACTAAATGTTTACTGATCCTTTGATCATTCTTACTTCTTCTATCTCAAGTTTCATTTTGCCATACTGTTGTAGAAGTTTCTTTACTGACAATCCGTGGCTAGTACTTAAACACCCTTTTATCTAAAACTATAAAACTATCTTTGGGGTGGATCCTCAATCCTCAGTGATAATTGATTGCTTATAAAACTCTTAGTTGACTATTGTTTTCTCAGCACTTTAATATTTCTCTCATTGTCTTACTGTTTTCACTGTGGCTAAGAAAATTTTCAGTTTCATTATTGTTTCTTTGTTCATTGGCTAAGTGGAAGTCTTTATATCTTTGTTGCCTTTAAGCTTCAGTCTTCTCTGCCTAGATATTAATTGCTTCCCCTCCCCACCCACTCCTCTCTTCCCTTCATTTCCCTTCCCCTCCAATCCTCTCCTCTCCTCACTCTCCTCTCTACTTCTCTGCTCCATTTTACTACCCTGTTCCCTCTCCTCTCTCCTCCCCTCTTCAGCATCCCTCCACTCCTTCTTTCCTCTTTCTTTCTTTTTGGTACTGAGGTTCAAATACAAGGCTTCCTACATGTCCCTTACACCATCAACATTTTAAAATAAATTGTTACAGAAAGCTTTTCCCATCATATTTTCCCATCAGAATCAAGGAGAGGTACAGATACATTTTCTTATTATTGTTTCCCTTTTTCCTGTGAAGGGACTTTTTCCCATTTAAAACTCTTTTTGAGGGTGTAAAGATTTGTCCTCTGAGAGTCTCAGATTTATGTTGAGTCCTAACTCCTAACTTAACTCCTATTTTTATAAGGTTTTTTGAAACCCCAGCTTGATTAATTAGATTTCCAAATGTCCCAAGATAGCTGTGGCATCTATGCCCACTTCTTTTTTTTTTTAACTTTTCATTTTGGACTAGTACAAACCAGAATATTCCTTTAATTTTTGAAATGCCAGTTGTGCAGCTAAGTAGATAATTTATAGTGGGGGTTATAGTTCTGTCTTTTAGCCACACTTATTAATTGGTTCATTTAACAGATAAGAATCTAAAACCCTGAGAAACAAGTGATTTGCCTATTCATACTATTGGGTCAACAATTCTACTGGCTCCCAAACCAAGTTTTCTATTCTGGGTAAATATGTCTCACCCCCATTTCTTACTGGATATTTCTTTTTTCTTTAGTCCTATGAGGATCTGGTTCAGCGTCTTGAGCCAGTTATAATGGAGCTAGAACGACAAGAAAATGTACTGGTTATCTGTCACCAGGCTGTCATGCGGTGTCTCCTGGCATACTTCCTAGATAAAAGTTCAGGTAACACACTTCTCTGTGTTCCTGGTATGAAGAGCTGGATATGATTTGAGAAGCTGATGTCAGCAATTAGAGGTTTATATCTTAGTGGTTAAAAGCACAGTATTTAAAACAAATTAATCTAGGGAACTTGTTAACTTGATACTGGATAAGTCATATTCTCTACCTGTTTTTCAGTGTCCTCACTTGAAATAGGTGATGAGTTGTGTGATGGGGGTCCTTTCAGTCTTAGAATTCTGATATGTTCACATCTCTGCTTTCAGGGCTTTTTTCTTTTTTAAATTGTGAGGCAGACACTATTTCTACTGCTCAGATGAGAAAAATCAAGGCTCAGAGCAGTGAAGTGACTCACCCAACTTCATGGGATAGGAGTTAATCCTAGATGCCTGTCAGAGACCCTCCCCTCTCAAATATACACAGGAGCATTGTTGTTACTCCCTTATGTCTCCATTTCTTACCCTCTTTAATACACAGCTGCTCACAACCTCCCTGGGAGCAAAGTTATATAGAGCTAAGCAGATGGTTTTACTCTTATCATTCAAGAGAGTGATGGAAGAAAGCCCAGAGAAATTATATGAATTTGAATGCACACACGCAGAACCACAGGGCTAGGGAATCTTTAGATTGTATTTTTTGAATCTGTTTCTTCACGTGGAAAGTGACAGTGGACAAAACCCAGAGTATCAGTGAAGGTACAGTGTTACTATACACAAAAAAAGCCATTGACCCAGAGCTTAATGATGATGATTGACAGTGAGGAGGGACAGAATGTATTTCCAGGGCAATGCCCCATCCTGATACAGGATGTTGTGACACCTTCAAAGCCTACAGTTAACCTAAGGGATAAGAAGTCATTACAAATGATGGTGTTTCAGCTAAATAAGGGAAGTGAGGATATATATTACAACTTGGAGAGTGGTAAAATGGATACCACCATAAAGTGCCTAGAAAGGTGTGCACCCCTAGTACTCTGTGAGTTCCTCCATTGGGGCAGCTACAGACTGCAAGGGCAGAGTTGGCATCTTGTCTTCAGAGTACCCTACGTTTGAGGCCCCAAACTGCTACTTCTTAGCCATGATGTATTTCTTCTTGAAGCCCGTTTCCTTATCTATGGAATGAGCCAGATCACCCCTCCTCTCAGTCTGTCTGACAAGTAGAAACACTGGTGTAGACAAGGGATTGTACATAGTCACTTTCTGCATAATCATCAATAACAAGAAACCAGTGAATCAATCAATTCTTATCCATAAACAAGTTGTAGGAATCACACACACACACACACACACACACACACACACACACACACACACACACACACACACACACAGGAGTGAGGGAGAGATAGAAAGCTAGGGAGAAGACTGTAGGACTAGTCAAATACCACACATACGTCTGCCATGGAAATGGCACATAAGAAGGTTTCAAAATCGTGGACCCTTGTGGGAGTAGGGGTTGTAGGGGATCTGTGGGTAGTTGACCTGAGGCAGGAGGGAAGGCTTGCCTTCATGGCCTGCTGATCCTGAGAGTAAATAGTTGTGGCCCTAGTTGGGTACCTAACCCTCCCATGGTACTCAAAATATGTCTCCCTTTCCCAAGGCTGTCTTGTCCCTGTTCCCAGGCAGCTTGGTTGCTCTCTTTTGCCCTGCTTGCCTTGCTCTCACAACTATATCCCATATAGAATACCAGGTATGAGTCTATTCTGGGGCCCAAGTAGGAAGCAGAAGTAGACACAGGAGCACCCAGCAAGCCTTCTTCTGCCTAGTACTGCATCTCTCAGGGCTGCTACTCCTTCCTTTCTAGATGAGCTGCCCTATCTCAAGTGCCCTCTGCACACAGTGCTCAAACTCACACCTGTGGCTTATGGTAAGTACTTACAGTCTCATCTAAAAAACGGCACATAGGAGCCAGGAGTATGCCTCCAGTGCCTACCATTTTTTCTAAAAGGCCCCTGGGTGAGGTTCCCTAGATGGCTGGCAGGATGTCCTGGTAAAGGTGGGCTGGCGACAGTAGGATAACTAGGCTAGCATCCAAATCTGGAGCCTAGCTCTGTCTCTATACTCTAGGCACTAAGTATAGAACATTGTTCTATGTGTTGAGACAAAAGTGTCCCCAACAGAGACCTCAGAAAATTATAAATTGTGGCCATACTGGAAAAAAAAGAGTTCAAAGAACATTCTGGGCAGTTTAGACTCTATTGCAGGCATTAATCAACTATGAAAAGTTTGTAAATGGAGAAAGGGTAGAATCAGATATAGTCCAGGGTATGAACAGGATAAAAGGACCTACTGAAACCTGTGATAGGATACAGAAATAGTGCTGAAGGGGCGACCATCAAACAGTGGAGTTCCTCTGCCAGCTGCAGTCTCTAAAACTTTCTGGTAATCACACCACTGGTATTGCTATAATTGTCTTCTGAATAAACCTTGCCTGTGTTTGAGTACCCAGAACCACAGCTCAGGACTCTTCCACATAGCATGGCTTAGAGGATCCACAGCATTCTATCAAATATACATAGATTAGATCTCTCTTATAGGTCACAAGGCTTAGAGGAGGTCACAAAGATCATCTCTCATGTCTTTCCCCATGTACAAATGAGCAACTGAAGTTGAGAGAACAGATAGGAGCAGAGCTAGGGGGATGGTTGTTGACTTCAGGGCTTTGGGGCCTGGAACCCTTCCTGTACATCCTACAGCTCATGTGAACTCCTCTGCCCTCAGGGGAGGTATAATCTAGAGAGTACAGACCTGGGGTATGGGCAGTAATGATGGGAAAGGGGAGAAGGATACCTTAGGGGAAGACCTGGGTGTATCCTGAGCATTTATGAGCAAATGAATTCTTTTATAAGGCTGCAGATTGGAGTCCATCAACCTGAATGTGGAGGCTGTGAACACACACCGGGACAAGCCTGAGGTAGGTGGGGTGCTCTGTAACCAGCTGGCTGTTAGCAAGGTACACACTGAATGCACCTTCCTGAAGGCTGTCTGCAGCCCCAGACAGCCTAGGTATTTCACTCAAAAATGGTCAGAAACACAGTCCAGGCCCATAGAAACTCAGGGCTGTGACAATCCCTGTCAAACAGGCCTCAGGCTGATTTCCCAAGGATGGCTAGAAGGACCAGGATCTATGCCCTGCTGAAAGGGGGAAGCCTGGCAGTGAGGACAAGAGGCAGGGCAGGGACTGGGACCCTACACTTCATACTAACCATGGGCTCTCTCCTCAGAATGTGGACATCACCCGTGAACCTGAGGAAGCCCTGGACACTGTCCCTGCCCATTACTGAGCCCTTTCCAAGTGATAAGACTGCCTCTATCCTCATTGCCTTCCTCCTGTAGGAACTGCTGCCCTTGTTCTCCCATAAGCAGACTCCGGCTTTGGCCTGAGAATGCCCTACCTCCAGTGAAGAAGTCCGCAGCAGCTTCCAAACAGGTCCCA
Source organism: Cricetomys ansorgei (assembly GCA_026225945.1). NCBI lineage: Eukaryota > Metazoa > Chordata > Mammalia > Rodentia > Nesomyidae > Cricetomys > Cricetomys ansorgei. The sequence continues at coordinate 2,123,869 of JAMJFZ010003656.1, read as the reverse complement.
ATTCCTAGCCACAACTAAGAAACCTACCTAGTCATGGATAAAGCTCTTTTAAATGACTGTTCTCTGATAAATAAAGACATTTCTTCCTTACTATAGGACAGGAAGAGGCTATAAGGCTTCTCCCATTGTTCTCAAGATCTCAATTCTAACCCAGCTCTGGTGCTGTTGGTAAAGTATGTGTAAGGATGTCTGAGGTGGAAGAGTCCTGGGGTAGCACCCTCAAAGATGGAAAAGATAGGTCCTTGTGAGTTCCTGTTGGTTTGGTTCCTTGGTAGTCAAGATGCATGGGGTCATCATGAGTTCATTATACTCAGAAAAGAATCAAGCACATGGGCTAAGAGCTCAGTCTCCTCCAACTGCTGCTACCACCCTAAGTAATTTCATTGCCACTGTTAATGATGCCATCAATACCCTCCCTCCCAAGGGTGTGATTCCCTCACCTTCAGTGATTGCCTGCTTTCATTTGTGGTACCTTTCTCTGGGTGACTTAGTGATTGGAAGCTTCCCATTCATTCAAGAGTCCATAAAATTGTATCATCCTGAAGATTTTTAGCAGCATGTCTCCATGCCACAGGCATTCCGGTGGTATTTCCTAAATATTATCTGCCCTTGTTTATCAGTATGTTCCTTCTGAGCCCTCCATTGTCTCCTAGTTAATTAGTCTCTCAATATTCTTCCATCTCTAACCAACTTGGACCTACCTCTTCAGCTACTGTCCATACACTAACCATTATGGGCCAGGTACTAGTGTCCCTGTGATAAACAGACTCATAACTTTGTGGCCTTTGTTCCCTAGTCCTTTCTTCACAAGCTTTGAATCATCCACACCTTTTTTCCTGAGATCTACTAGGGTTGAAGATCACTGCTTGAAACAGATCTATTTATCCACGCTTCATCTATCCTTGAGTCCTGTTCAAGGTCAGGGTCACCCTTTATTTTTTGGCACCCTATCCCATTCCATCATCTCATACTACTTCAGTCAGTTCCTGACTCTTCCATATCAATCCTCTGCTTCTCAATAAGTATTCCATACTTACTACTCTTTCCTATCCCAAGTGAATGCCTTCTTGCTCCCAAGTCAGCTCCTAGTTCCATCTCTTCTCATCCCTCCATTCTTACACAACTACCCAAAATTAATATGAATTTACTCTCTGTAACTCTTTCTGTTTGCCTTCTACCTCAGGCTTCCCCTTCCATATCTTTGCTCAAGCTATTATACCTTGGCCTACCACACTTTGCCAGAACTCTCTGCCCCTGAGAAATCCCTGCCTTTTAGCTAGAGCCTCACAGTCCCCCAAAACTAAGTTGAACTCTAGCTGTTCTACAAACATTACATCTAGCCATATTAAAAGAAGGAATAAGCTCAGATTCCTTTGGCAAATTTAATGTAACTCTGATACCAAAATATGACAACAACACAGTAAGCAAACACAAAGCAGGAACAGCAGATTTTTCATAGTGTTTCACTCAGCCGATGGGTAATAGCTGCTTAGGCTGCTGTGTGGACAACGATTCCAAAGCTGCACGTTGGCTCCATGGGAAGTACTGCTAAAGTTAGCATTAGCTGTAAACATGGGGTGGGGAGGAACCTGAAAAACAAAGCAGAATACCCAGAAACATGTTAGCACCAAGCCAAATTTCCTCATATTTCCTTTCTTGTCTCCATCTTCTCACTTGGCCCTCCTATCTTAGGGTTTCTTCCAGTATCTCCCAGCTATTATAGCTATCCCCATGGATCCTGGCTAAGGGAATATTGCAATTACCTGAAACTTCACTAGCCGTAAGAGAAGCTACAGGCACCGAGGCTGGTGGGTCCACCACCAAAGCCAGTACCGGTGCTGGGTCCACCGCCGAATCCAGCGCTGGTGTTCAGTCCACCACCGAAGCCAGCACTGCTGCTTGGTCCACCACCGAAGCCAGTACTGGTATTCAGTCTGCCACCAAAGCCAGCTGCATTGCTTGGTCCTCCGAAACCACCTCCAGTGTTTGGTCCACCGAAGCCAGCTCCTGTACTTGGTCCACCACCAAAGCCACCAGTGCTTGGTCCACTGCAGAAGCCAGCACCAGTGCTTGGTCCACCACTAAAGCCAACAATAGAACTGGGTCCATTACTGAAGCTGGAGCCGGTGCTGGGTTCACCAGTAAAGCCACTGCTGGTGTTGGAATCACTGCCAAAGCCAATGATGGTATTCAGTCCTCTGTCGAAGCTGGCATTAGGCCCATTGCCAAAGCCATCGCCAGTGCTGAGGCTTACACTAAAGCCTGCACCATTGCCAAGTGTGCCGCCAAAACCAGTATTGGTACCCAGGTCACCAGCAAAGCCATCACTAGTGACCAGTCCACCACCAAAGCCAGTGCTGCTGCCCAATCCATCACCAAAGCCAGTGCCAGTGCCCAGTCCACCACCAAAATCAGTGCTGGTGCTTAGTCCGCCATCAAAGCCAGCACTGGTACCCAATCCCCCACCAAAGTCAGCATTAGGACTTAGTCCACCACCAAAATCAGTGCTGGTGCCTAGTCCACCACCAAAGCCAGTGCTGGTGCCCAGGCCACCATTGAAGCTAGCACTGGGGCCTAAGCTTCCACCAAAGCCAGTGCTGGTACCTAGGCTGCTGCCAAAGCCAGCACTGGTACCCAATCCATTTCCAAAGCCAGCACTGGTACTTAGCCCATTCCCAAAACTGAAAATGGCACTGGTATTGTGCCCCTCACTGAAACTGGCACTGGTAGCACCACTAAAGCAGGAGTTGGTGCTGGAAGCGCCTCCAAAGCATAGGTTGGTGTTAGATGCACTGCCAAAACAGAGACTGGTGCTGGGTGCTCCACCAAAGCAGAGGTTAGTGCTGTGAGAACCACCAAAGCTGACGCTGGAAGTGGGAGCACTGCCAAAGCTAATGCTGTTGCTATGAGTACTACCAAAGTCAGTGGTACTAAGTGCCCCACCAAAGCCAACACTGGTACTGAATGCACCACCAAAGTCGGGGTTGGTGCTGATTGCACCACCAAAGCTGGCACTGGTACTGATGGCACCACCAAAGCCAGCACTGTTACTGAGCGCGCCACCAAAGCTGGCACTGGTGCTGATGGCACCGCCAAAGCCAGCACTGTTACTGAGTGCGCCACCAAAGCTGGCACTGGTACTGATGGCACCGCCAAAGCCAGGATTGTTATTGAGCGCGCCACCAAAGCTGGCACTGGTACTGATGGCGCCTCCAAAGCTAGAACTGTTATTGAGCGCACCACCAAAGCTGGCACTGGTACTGATGGCACCACCAAAGTCGGGGTTGGTGCTGATTGCACCACCGAAGCTGGCACTGGTACTGATGGCGCCGCCAAAGCCAGCACTGTTATTGAGTGTGCCACCAAAGCTGGCACTGGTACTGATGGCGCCGCCAAAGCCAGCACTGTTATTGAGTGCACCACCAAAGCTGGCACTGGTACTGATGGCGCCGCCAAAGCCAGCACTGCTACTGAGTGCACCACCAAAACTGGCACTGGTGCTTATGGCATTGCCAAAGCCAGCACTGCCATTGAGCACACCACTAAAGCTGGCACTGGTACTGATGGCACTGCCAAAGCCAGCATTGTTATTGAGTGCACTACCAAAGCTGGCACTGGTGCTGATGGCACCACCAAAGCCAGAACTGCCATTGAGTACACCACCAAAGCTGGCACTGGTGCTGAGTGCACTGCCAAATCCAGAACTGGTGCTGATGGCACCGCCAAAGCTGGCACTGCTGTTGAGTGCACTGCCGAAACCAGCACTGGTGCTGATAGCACCACCAAAGCCGGCACTGCCATTGAGTGTACCGCCAAAGCCGGCAATGGTGCCAGAAGAGCCACCAAAGCTGACACTAGTGCTCAGTGTGCCACCAAAGCCAGAGCTGGTGCTAGAAGCACCAAAGGAAACACTGGTGCTGAGTGTACCACCAAAACCAGTATTAGTGCTAGGAGAACCACCAAAGCAGATACTGGTACTGAGTGTGCCTCCAAAGCCGGCACCAGAGCAGGAAGAGCTACCAAAGCAGACACTGGTGCTAAGTGTGCCTCCAAAGCCAGTGGTGGTGCTAACTGCGCCACTGAAGACAGTGCTTGTGGTAGATGCACTGCCAAAGCTAGTGCTTGTGCTGAGTGCACCACTAAAGCCAGCTGTGGTGCTGCTTAGTGTGCCTCCAAAGCCAGAGCTGGCTCCGCCATTGAAACTGGCACTGGTACAAGGTGAACCACCAAAACTAATGCTGGTTCCACCACTGAAACTGGTACTGGCGGTAGGAGCACCACCAAAGCTAATGCTGGATCCACCACTGAAACTACTGCTAATGCTGGGTGCACCACCAAAGCTAATGCTGGCTGTGCTGCTGAAACTAGTGCTAGTGCTGGGTGCACCACCAAAGCTAATGCTGGCTGTGCTGCTGAAACTGGTACTAGTGCTGGGTGTACCACCAAAGCTAATACTGGCTCCACTGCTGAAACTAGTGCTAGTGCTGGGTGCACCACCAAAGCTAATGCTTGCTGTGTTGCAGAAAGTGGCACTAGTACTGGGTGTGCCACTGAAGCTAATGCTGGCTCCGCCACTGAAACTAGTGCTAGTGTTGGGTGTGTCACCAAAGCTAATGCTTGCTGCACTGCTGAAGTTGGCAGAGGTGTTGGGTACACTACCAAAGGTAATGCCATTTCTGCCACCAAAGCCACCATTGGAGTTGGGTATGCCACCAAAGCCACCACTGGGGTTGGTTATACCACCAAAGCTAATACTAGAACCATCATTGAAGCTATTTCTGGTACCAGCTCCTTGGTTGAAGTTGACATTGGTGGTAGGATCTGCATTTTCTTGGCCTCTGGATTCAATTTCAAAGGAAAATCTGCTCCAGGCCTGAGCATCATCACCCAACTCTTCCCTCGTGAGGCAGTCAATATCCATGTCATCCCAATTCCATGGCCCAGCCACAGCTTCCTCTCCAATCCCCATCTGGGCTCTTGCCTCAGCCCTGGCCTCAGCCTCAGCCACAGCCACAGCTGCAGCCTGAACTTCCATCTCTACTGCCTCCCGGTACTGAGCAGCCCAGTCTTTAGGATCTTTCTTCTGTACCTAAAATGAAAAGTATAGTCATTATAAGAAAAATAGCCCTTATAAATATGTGTGAGGCACCCATTAATGGGGTCCACACAAAACTAATAGTGGTGAATAAAAAACAACTTTCTAAAGTTCTAATGGGTCCATCTTGATATCAAACTTCAGTTCTGATAACTTAGGCACCTAAGTATGTCCTTGGACAAGTTACTTTATATCACTGAGCCCAAATGTCCCTATTTATAATATGGGAAATGATAAAAGACTCAAGTATGGTATGGATCGAGTGTATTTCCAAAAATTCTTATGTTGAATAACCAATCCCTAATCATGACTGAATTTGCAGACAGAGCCTTTTATGGGTATAACTTCAGTTAGATGATTAGTGTCCTTATAAGAAGAGACAGGAAACTGAACTCAGGCTTGCTATATGCTATGTAAAGATGCAGAAAAAGTTAGCATCTGTACATCAGAAAGAAAACACCAGAAACTGACTGTACTGGGGTTTTTATCTCCAGAACAGTGAGTATATCAATTTCTGTTTCTTAAGCTATCTAGTTATTAATAATACTTTATAAATGGCAGCCTGGACTGATACAATGTATGAAAAATTAACTAGACAACAAAAGGTACATATCTTACAGTATATATCTGGAACACAAGTAAAGCTTTAAATATTTATATACAAACCATATATTACCCTATATCTGTCTATCACTGCACATAGCCAGGAGCATCCCATTCCCTTAATGTGCCAAGCTCAGTAAATTCATTACCTTGCATGCAAATTTCAGGACTTTCATCTTGCTAGTCTCATGGTAAGACCGTAGGCCCCAGAAGAACTCATATTCAGGTGGTCTGCTGTTGGGAACCCTCTTGTATTCCAGATATCTTGGAGAAAGGAAATGAAACTTGCTTCTAAACAAGCAAAACTATTCTTTAACCACTAGGCCTCAGATGAAGAAATTGCCTCTAAACAAACACCGGGAGAAAAATTTTCAAGACCCTCCAGACCCAGACTCATTGCAATATACTGTTCCAGGCAAAGCAGTTCTTGGTGATTCATATATGGGACATGGTGCCACAGAAGAAAAATATGTTTTGTCTCCTGTGGAGACTAACCCCATATTTCTGTTAGGTATGCTGTAAACAGGTTGGCTATTCTGCAACCCTGGTCTGAATACACCACACTGCAAGGGTCCAAACAAGGGCGTGGCCACAAGCATTTAGACAGGACTCATGTCTAGGACACAGGATGCCCATCTGTCTATAAAGAGTGTAAAAAAGGTACTAAGTACTTTCTGAATCAGATTACAATACCCAGAGCACATTAGAGCTACACAGAGCCTTAAACACTACTTACTTCTGCTTCACGAATTCATCTGTAATCAGTTTCCTTACTTCTCCAAAAAGTGAATGTCTTACCCTAGCAAAGGAAAAAAATAATCAGTGAATAAAGACCAGAACTACCCAGATGAAGGCAGGGGTATTTCCCAACGTGGAACAGATTCTATAGTCAATGAGGCAGTCTCAACGAAGTGAAGATAGTAGTGTGCATATGGCCACTAGAAGAAAACAGTGGAGGGCAGATGGCGCTTTGTCAGGGATGCCTGAAGGTCCACCTTACACCTCATCTCAGAACAGACAGAAGACATAAAGGAGAAAAGAAGCAGAGTTCAGAACCATTTTTTCATTCATCCAGGTAAGAAATCCTCCATCCCCGCCCCACGCATGCTCCACCAGACCACCAGGCTGAGGCAATCCTGGGACCGTCCTCTCTTGCCAAAAGACAACACGGACAGCAAGCGCTGAGAGAGCCCAATCATACCCAGGGCGTAGCCCCAACTTGCGCAGCACCTCCCAGATGACAGCTGCAAGAGGAGGCAAGAAGGAGACAAGGACAGAAAATGAGCACCTGGAATTCAGACAACAGCCACCTATTTAACTGCATGCCCAGCCACTTACCCTCACTGGCCTTGTTGCCATTCATGAAAATGACACTCAGAATCACCATGAGGAGACCCAACTTGGGTGTGTCCTTGGTCCTAAGAGAATAACAGGACAGAGAGCAAGTTTACGTTCATGAGCCATCATCTATATGACACAGCTCATTAGACCAGCCTCTTCGCGATTCTCAGATACAGAGAATCCCACCTACTCTGTGGTCCCAGCTATCTATGACCCAAGGCAAGGCACTCTTGAGCCAAGGTCTCCATTCAGTAAAATGGGAAACCACATGCTACCCTGCCCTGGGTTAGGAGGACATGAAAGAATGCCTGTCATCCTCAGCCACATGGGCACTCAGTTAACAGGAGTCTTTTTTCCTCTCCCAAAGCCCCCAGCTCTCAGAGAGTTCTAGATGGAACCCCAGTGACACTCCTGCTCTCAGACATCATGGTCCACACCAGAGATCCCTCCCTCCTTTGAGAGCCACCCTTCCACAGCCAGGCCAGGCACTCAGTAGAAAAGACAAGTAGTAATAGTAGTAATGATCTCCTGGGAGGTTGGAAAGAAGGCAAAGCTGAGAGCAGGGATGCCCTACTCCAGGCTCTGAGGCCCTTCTGTCAGTCGTGAACTGGAACCACTATGCTCACAGGGATCCAGCCATGTGTGGGAGCTGGGACAGGGGCTTTTAGGCTCTCTTTCCCTGAGCGTCTAAGAGGATATGGAGAGAGGGATGGGTGGAAGCAGGAGCCCCCTCCCACCCTGGCACTTCCCCAGCTTACGTTCCCAGTATGCCTGCAGAGGACTCCTGAGTGCTGATAAGAATATACAAACTACTTTGTTTATCAATTTCCTTCAGATTGACTCGAAACATCTGCCAAGTAAAAGAATAATACCCTGTGAGATCACAAGTATATCTTAGGTCTCAGCATTTTGGGCATTGTGCAGATAACTGTATACCTAAGTAAAGGTTTTGTGGGGGAGAGAAAAATTCATGTAAAGCATATAGTTCACTACCAAGCACAGATTACACACGTAACAAGCATAGGGTGGTCACCCACAGCATCTCTGTGATCATTGAGCATCTGCAATACATGAGACAGTGTCCTGCAGCAGACAGAAGCCAGGACTAAGCTGCACAGCTTTAGTACTAGCTGTGTTTCCATCACTGACTTGCTGTGTGATCAGTGGCTGCCCCTCCTAGGCCACTGTGTGCTCATCTGCACAGTGATGGGAATGTATTACGTCTGTGCTTCCCCCACGAGGGTGATCATACACCTTTCTTCTGTTTAAGGTTTCCCCAGTGCACCCATCCCCATGGCTGTCCCTTTACCTTCTCCAAAGCGTAGCTTGCTCGTTCAATGATCTCTGGGAAATACTCATCATATTCTTGGATGACATCCTTCAGCATGTCTAAAAGAAAGGGGAGACAGAAGATGCTAAATTGTACAGAGGGTAAATGACTGTGGTCTTTTATCAGCCCTATGTGGTCAGGTAGCCATGGTGAAATATGAGTGTAGCAGGTGAGGCAGTGTGAGAAGAGGTGATGAGTGTAAACAGTTACTCACAGGCCCTGGGGAGAAGAGAATAGTGAAGAGGAGAGCTCAAGAAGGCTACCTGAGCGCTTGATGGGAATCTTCGTCTGGTCCTTAACCAACAGGTATTTCACCAACTTATTTGCCTAGAAGAGAAACATTTAGGTATCAATACAGTAGCAGAACACTTGAGAGAATGTCAGAGAATGAAGAGAAAGTAAAACAGACAAGGACAGATTGGATTCTTACCCTTTCCTGCAAAATAGCTACATCTCGTGGTGGTGGAGGTCTCCGGCCCCAGGGCATCCGCCTGTAATTACTCCCAGTTCTTTCTTCTCCATTGGGATGCTTAGACTTTATCAATGGAAAGAAAAAAGATGTCTGGAGTTAATAAAAGAGATTGCTGTTTCTTCTGGAAAGTCCCCATAGACCCTCCCCTATAAGAGGGCTTCGCCCTCTGACACTGGCTACCCTGACTCCCAGGCTTTTCTTTCACTGGCTTCCAGGCAACAGTTTATCTCACCTCCCAGGGCAACCAAGAACATGGCCTGGGGGTTTCCTCTTTTCTTTATCTCCATACTCTGCCAACTACAGGCCTTAGATGGATCACTTCATTCTGAGACTTTCTTTTCTTATCTACAAAACTGGGATTTACAGTCCCCAGTTAATAAGAGCTCTTTTCAAGAAATCCACATATAACGTGGGTAAATGTATATGACACAAAGTCTGGCACATAGTTAAACATTATGTAAAGACAGGTCTTGACTAAATACACAAATGTATTTCCCTACCAATATACTAGAGGACATAAGTGTATCACATCCTTCTCAGGATTTCCTATAGCCTATATGAACACAAGGCCTCTCTTGAAGTGAAATGACTCACTAAACATTTATAGGACAAATGAACAACCTAGGATAGGAATGGGAAATCAGCACAAAGATAAGGATAGTATCTCAGATCTTACCTTCCGGTTCCTCTTGCCACGAGTTCTGGTTGTGGGCTCTAAACTCAACTGAGCCAGATAGTCATCTGCCAAAGCCTGGACAGCAGCAGCAACCTGAGTCTCAAGGGCACTTATGCTGGCCTGAGAGGTAGCCATCTTGGCCTGAGCTCCTTGGTCAGTGATTTGAACCTGGCTTTCAGTTGGGCGAGTCTTAGTGGAAGCCTTTCGAGCCCTAGACCCTCTCCTGATCCGTACAGTGACCGATAGGGCATGGTTTGTGACCATTTGAATGGCAGGCGGAGCCTCAGAGAGCTCAGCAGCACAATTTGAGCTTTTATTGGCAACCTTCTTCCCCTTGGGCTTTTTAGGCCTGAGAACTACAGCTGAGGCCTCAATCTGTCTGTTAGATGCCTCAAGACCATTCAAGGACTCTACATATTCAATGTCGGTATTTGTGATCTTAGCAGTTGTCCTTTTAGCTTTGGAAGTTTTCTTGGTTCTGATAGTGGCTACTGTGGCCTGGATACTAGCTGTCTCCTTGGCGGTTTGCCCTTGGGTAGTGGCTGTTTGAGTGGTAGTCGAAGCCAGTGAGATATCAGTGGCACTAGGTATGGCCTTATTAGCAGCCTTCTTTGCCTTGGAAGCTTTCTTGGGTTTGCTGACAGCTATCAAGGCCAGGGAATTGGCTGACTCACTGGCAATTGGAGACTGGATTGTCGGTGAGGTAACAGGTATGTTTAGTGCCTGTAAGGGTGACTTGAGCTGTGTAGTGACATCCTCACTGCCAGTTAGAGTTACCTTGGGAGTAACTCTCTTTGTCTTGGCTTTCTTGGTCTGAGCAGAAACTGAAGCCTGGATATTGGCTGCCTCATTAGTAGCTGGAGCCTGGCTAATCTGGGTGAACATTGGTAGGTTCAAAGCCTGCAAAGTTACTTTAGGCTTGTTGCTAGCAATGTCACTGGCAGAAGGGACTGGAGGGGGAGTGGGTGTGGTCTTATTAATAGCCTTAATAGAAGTCTTCTTGGTCTTGCTTTTCTTAGGGCGGCTGGCAGTAGGTGGGTCCTTGGTTGCCGACAACAGGGTATGCATCAGCAGGACGCTGTCCTTTTCTGTGGTCTCAGTCTGTGCATCTGGAGAGAAAGGAGGCCCTAGGCTCCCAGGGGGAGGCAGAGGGCCCTACATACTTAGGATTATGAGCCTACTGGCTATCTGGCCTCCTTACAACCACCCTTCTCTAAAGTGTCCTCCCCTTCTGAGCAGTTTGATTGAAAAGAGGTGGGGAAAGGAGGAGGGAGCAGGAGATGGTGTCAGGCAGGTTTTCCTCTTTACTGAACCATGCAAAGGAAGACTGAGACAGGTTAGGTAGGGAATTATGGAACTACACAGAGGTACTGGGCACCTGAGTGGTAAGTGAATTCAGGGAAGGGCAGATGGCCTATGGTAAGAATGCAGAGAGTTCTTACCTGGAATGTGGGCATCCGATAACCGTAGTCATTTCTTCTATCCATCTTTCTGAGAGGCTAATAGCTGAGCCTGATGGAAAAGGGCCTCGGTTAGAGGAGAATAAGGGGAATAAGGGAGGGGGAAACCTTCACCAGAAGTCTTGCTCAATCTCCAGGGTAAAACAATTTACCTAATCTTGGGCCCCAAACCTTTCTGGGCTTGCCTACTTAGAAGCCCAGGGCAACTGGTTTCTAAGCTGTAGCATCTTTCAATTCCAAGATGGCAAATCAGTTCTACGACCTACACCTAAATACCCTCTACCACACCGCAACCTGACAATACGCATGCGCACAGAACGCACCCCCCCCCAACACAGACACACACACACACACACACACACACACACACACACACACACACTCACAGGTTTCCCAAATGAGCCTGGTCCTCAAGGCCCTCAGTACGCATGCGCTTTGGTGGACAGGGCCATCTCTAACCATCTCATTTCCACATATGCCCCCAGCTCTGAGCTACAGAACATCTAGGTCCCAATCACCTCCTCCTTTTAACTACACCATTTCTCAGTCCACTCTTTCCCCCTCAGAATGTCTCGTGCTTCGCGGAGCCGCTTCGCGCCACCCACCTCCTCCCTCCCCCTCGCCCTCCCCTCAGCAGTCCCCCCCCTCCTCTGCGGCCGCGCCGCCTGTCAGCCACTCACCCTCACCGTGGTTCCGCAGTCCTCCGCACCTCCCACCCCTCCGCAAGCCCCCTCCCCCCCGCGCCGCAGTCGCCTCCGCCGACACTGCCCCCTCCCCGTCCACGTCTGCAAGGGCCCGGCCCGCCCTTTCTGCAACATGGATACCCCACCCCCAAATCCAACAGGGATACCCTTCGTGGATTCCCAGCTCCCTAACCCTACCAGGTCTTCCCCCGTTTCAAACCTGTGCCAACCGAATCCTAGCCCGCTCTTTCTCCCTTCCAAGCCCCGGCCTTGGACCATTTAAAAAGGATTATGTTGCTTCATTCTTGGTCCCAATCCGATCCATCCTTTCTGTAGCCCAAACGGGGTCCAACCCCTTTTCTTCAGCTTGATCCGAGTCTGGCATTCTGTCCGTTATCTCCCTCCTGAACTCCGTCCGCCTCCCTTTTTGCTACAGCCGGAACGATTTCTCGAGTTTTCTTTTCCACAATTCCAACCAGGTCTGCATCCCTTCTTTCCATCCCCAAACTGAGTCCAGACCTTCCCGTAGCCCAGAGATTCCGCCCCCGCTCCCCGCCTTTCCCCCGTGAGAACTGGGTCCAGGAACCTTTAAGCCCACCATATCGGAGCCGCTAGATCCCAAACCCGGGCAGGTTTTCTTCAAACCTTAATGGTGAGGGAAGCCAGTCACCCAGAAGCGCAGCCTTGAAGCCCCCTCGCGGTCTTTGCCAAATCTGGCCACCTCAGCTCACCTCGCCCTCGTGAGTCCGGAGGACGTCTGCTCTCTCGAAGCCTCTCCTCAGGTCTGAGCTTGTCTCTCTCTCCACTGCCCCCGCCCCCCTCGCCGGAAGTGGTCCTGCCTCTTTCCGCCTCCAGAGGGGGTCTCCGTCCCTACTGGCCCGCCCCACCCCCTCCCTGCTTAACGACATCCCGATCTCCTCAGTGTAGCTCTTTTCTGTTTACTACCTCTTGTTTAGCATTCAAACCTATTCATTTCATTTCTCTGTCCCCCATTCTGTGTCCCTGTTTCTATTTGATTTTACCGTTTCTCCTGAAGAGAATGACTTCAGAGCTCCGACGCCTGTCCCGACGACACTAATTACATGGCATGTTACACTGTGAGAACAGCGGAAAATGTCACATTCATTACTGTCTCTCAAATGTGACTAGATTAAGATATTTAGAGGCTCTAAACATTTAAAGGATGCTCCCAAAAGATATATATACGTGTGTGTGTGTGTGTGTGTGTGTGTGTTTAAGTAGATATAAGAAAATTAATTAAGTCCAGTCAGATGGCTCACCGGTAAAAGCGCCTGCCACCAAGCCTGAGGACCTGAATTCTATTCCCTGGACCAATATGGTGGAGGAAGAGAACCTACTCCCACAAGATGTCCTCACACCCCTGCTTGCACACAAACACATACGTGCCCATACACGCTTACAAATAAAAATGTGATAAACAGAATAAATGTGATAAATAGAATGCTTCTATTTATCTCAAAATAATTGTATCGATGCCTTTTTAAAGACCAAATTATTTGAAAAATATTGAGAGTGGATGTTTAGTGAAGCATTGATATAATTCCGGAACTACTTGCGAGGGAGATGTGGAAGGATCTTGAGTTCTAGTACAGCCTTCCACAGTGAGACTCTGTGTTTAAAAATTTACACACACACACACACACACACACACACACACACACACACACACACACACACAAATGTACATACATATCTTTTTCATGTTCTTTTACTGATGCACTGAGCAAGGACCTAGGCTATCTCCTGTGATATAGTGCACTACTCCCCAGTGCAGGAAACATTTTGTGACATTTACTTTTCCATTCAATTATATCAAAGTGAGTAGAGATCATTACCTCAGATAAAAAAGACATTAAGTCAAACATCAAAATGAGATATAAAAAGAATAACATGATAGACTTGGTGTGGTGGCCACACCTTTAATCCCAGCACTTGAGAGTCAGAGACAGGCAGATCTCTGAATTAGAGACCAGCAAGGGCTACAGAGTGAGATCCTGTATTAAAAAAACAAAGCAGCAACAACAAAAGACTATATAATAGACAATTCCCAAGGACCATATAAAAATTACAAATATGTATTAATCCAATATCAAAGCACCTGGATATATGAAACGCTAATGAATGATAGTAAAGGATTTCAGTACCCATCTTCCAACAATGTAGGGATTATCAGGATGGAAAATCAGTAAAGAAAGGATGGATTTGAATTTCACTTTAGGCCAAATGAACTTAACAGGCATCTATGGAACATTCCAGCCAACAGCTGCAGAATACGTATGTGCAGCATTCTCCATCACAATTCCTAAGCAGGCCCCAAAACAAGTCTGACCAAATCTAAGAAAATAATATTGTCAAAACCCATAATTGTATGTCACAAAATGTAAACTTTAATATGTACAACAAAATTAACCACTAAATACAGTGATCCCTTGATGAAATAAAGCCTGTAACGAGCAAATCTAACTTTATTACAAAAGTATCCTGCAATCATACATTTTTATGATGAACAAGGACAAAAGAACTGAAGGTGGAAAGCACCTAAGTAATGTTATGAAAGTCCAAAAAAAAAGGGACAGTTTACCTTAATATATTTGGACAGTTGATTGACTAGAAACTATGAAACTGAGGGCAAAGGAGATCCTATAAATATAGTTGTCCTCTAAGAAGTATATTTCTTTATATCACAACATGGGCTAGCAGTTCTGAAGTCCCTATCCAAACATACTAGGATGGGCCAAATTAGTAAGCGGATAGTGGATGGGTGGCCAAATTTACCACATCTCATCAGAAAGGGAGATTACAAATAATCAAGAAAGAGAGGTGTAAATGTGCTCTGAATTGGACTTAGGAACTTCTATAAAAAATCATGATTAGCTTACCTCATACAGAGGTGGATGAATTTTTAAAAATGATATGTGTATATACACAAATTGGTTCAGAAAATGCATTTTTCTAGTTCTTTCTCCCTCCTGAGGTAACTCCATAATAATGAACAACCCTAACATCTAGATCTTGGTTTTTTAAATAATAATCTCCACTAAAAGAGCCAAAATTGTGGAGAAATTGCTAATTCTGGGGCTGATCTGAGAAAAACATGGTAATGAACTGGAGACCACTTAGAATACTAAAAAGTAAGGAACTGTTCAAAAAACAAAGGGAGTGTATAGCTGGGTCATGTGGTAGTCCTAGTTTAAAAATTAAACTAAATGAAATTTAAAATTTAAAATGTTCCTTTTATTTTTTTGGTATTACAATTACATCATCTCCCCCTTCCCTTTCTTCCCTCCAACTCTCTTTTGCTCTCTTTCAAATGCATGGCCTCTTCTTTCATTTACTGTTGATGCATACATATATGTATATACATATATATTCCTAAATATAAGCTGCTCAGTCTGTGTAATGTTACTTGCATGTATGTTTTTAGGGCTATTTAGTATTGGATAACTAGTTCCCGTGCTCTTCCCAGGGGAAGACTGTTTCTCCCATTCTCAGTATTCTTTAGTTGTCTGTAGTTCTTTCTCTTTCCAGACAGGCACACGTGTTTGTTTGTTTGTTTTAAATATTTTTTAAATTTTATTTTTATTTATGTGTGTTGGTGTTTTGCCATAAGTTGAGGCCTCATGAGCTTTCCACTGTCCACTTGGCCATTTCTGTCCTTGTTTAGCTCATGTTAAGACAGTCATGTTAGTAAAGCTTTATGGGTGTGGCTTCTGACATTATTAGGAGACACAACCTCACAGCAGACTCTCTGATCTCTAGCTCTTGCAGTTTTCCTGTGTAGTTGGCTAGGTTTCCAGTACCAGGCTGGTTTCCCTCTTGTTGAGAGGGTCTTAAGTTCATACAAAGATGTGTATGCCACTACTGCATTTTAGGGTTATGGTGCTCTGCTGGTTGATGTTGTAGTCCACAAGTATTATCATAGCTGTGTAGGATCATTGCTTGCTTCCCTCCTTTGGAAGCTTGCATAATGCATTCTGGTACCATGAAAGCTAGTCCTCAGGGAGGAGGTTTTCGGGTCAATACTAGCTCAGGAGCCTCTGTGCCCTGCATCTAAAGTGCATGGTATCTTCAACAACAAGGACTTAAAGGCAATATCAATAGCCTGTATGTTTGTTGGACAACACTGACCAGCAACCCAAATGAGGGCTTCTCATGCCTGGTGTTGCAGTTTTGTTAGATAATCTTTGGCTCTTGAAAGGAATATTGTCAGCCCATATGGGAACTTTTTCTTTAAACTGTATATCTATATTTATGTACTGACTAATATATATTATAGGTTATTTTTAGGTAGTTAATAGTATGATTCCTTTTGAGTTTTTCAGACATTCTTAATGTTGTGTTACCCTCCTCTCCTTCTGTATTTATGTCCCTATGCCCTCCTTAATTAAAGTGCTCCAATTTCCATTCCCCTGATCAGATCTCTTGTGCCCATCTAACCCCTTCTCTGTTGATTCCTCAGCTCCCATATCCTGGCAGTGGTCCCCTTTTCCTTTCTAGGTTCCTGCAGTTACTCCATGTTATATAATCACATCTGAAGATTTGAAGATAGGGTCAAGGATGAGAGAGAACATGTAATGTTTGTCTTTCTGGGTCTGGGTTACCTCACTGAATATGATCTTTCCTAGTCCCATGCATTATCTGCAAAGTTTATTATTTCTTTACAGATGAATAGTATTCCACAGTGTATATGTACCATATTTTCATTATCCATTCTTCTGTTGAAGGACATTTAGGTTGTTTCAATTCCCTAGCTATTGTGAACAGGACAGCAGTGAACATGGCTAAGCAAGTATTTGTGGAGTAGGATGTTAAGTCCTTTGGATATATGCCAGTGGGTATGGCAGGGTCATGTGGTAGATTTATTTTTAGCTTTTTGAGAATTCTCCACATTGATTTCAAGCGTGGATGTACAAGTTTGCAATCCTGCAAACAGTGAATGGAGATTACATTTTTCTCAACCCTTCTCCAGTATTTGTTGTCATATGTTCTATTGATCTTTGCCATTCTGGCTCAGGTAAGAAGAAATCTCAAAGTTGCTTTGATTCACACTTTCTTAATTGCTAGACAACAACATTTTTAAAGATATTTATTAGCCATTTTTTTTCTTCTTTTGAGAACTCTGTTGAGGCCCATTTTTTAAATGGGTTTTTTTTTTATTTTTCATTTTTTGAGCTTTTAAAAATATATTCTGGATATTAATACCTGGTCAGATGTGTAACTGGCAAGATTCTTTTCCATTATGTGAGCTTTCTCTTCAACCAGTTGGTTGTTTCTATGCAGAAGTTTTTTTAGTTTTACAAAGTCACACTTGTCTATTGTTGATCTTAATTTTGGGGCAACTAGGTTCCTATTCAGAAAGTTCTTTTTTACACTTATATCATGTAGGGTGCTGGCTATGTTTTCTTCTAGTAGATTCAGATGCCAATGGATCCATTGGAGTTAGTTTCTGTGCAACGTGATAGATAGGGGTCTAATTTCCTTCTTCTGCATGTGGACATCCCATTTTCCCAGCACCACTTGTTGAAGATGCTTCAGTTTCTCCAGCTTATGTTTTTGGCATCTTTCAAATATTAAATTACTGAAGTAATGTGTACTCATGTTTGGATCTATTTTTTTAAATATACAATGTAATTTTATATGCCTATCTTGTATATCCTGAAGCATTATTTAATTTATTAACTTAAATTAATTTGGAGGGGATCTCCACATGTAGAATCTTGTCACCTACAAATACAGTTTTTGCTTATTTTTCTCTTTCTCCTTCTGCTTCTTATTCTTTGAGACAGGTTCTCACTATGTTGACCAGGCTGGCCTCAAACTCACAGATATTTGACTGCCTCTGTTTCCTGTGCTGGGACTAAAAGCGTGTGCCACTATGCCTGCCTGGGACTTCAGTTTTGTTCCCATTGGTCTATGTCTTTGTTTTTGTGCCAGTTCCATGTTGTTTTTATTACTATGGCTTTATCATATATATTAAGATCTAGAATGTCACCATTGTTCTTTTCGCTCAGAATTGTTTGGCTAGCTAAATTTTTTTTGTGGTTCCATATGAATTTTAGGTTAACTTTTTAATATATGTCTGTGAATAATGAGATGGGAATTTTGATTGAGATTGTGTTGAATCTCTATATGGCTTTTGGCTAAATGGTCATTTTCAGAATACTAATTCTATCAGTTCATGAACATGGGATGTCTTTCCATTTTCTAATGTCTTTCTCTATATCTTTCTTCAGAGGCTTAAAGTTTTCATTGTAGAGGACCATCACTTTCTTTGTTAGATGTATCCTAGATATTGTGTTTCCTTTACGGCTGTTATGAATGTGTGTCTACGATCTCTTTTTCTGTATGTTGGTGGTGTATAGAAAAGCAATTGATTTGTGCAGGTTGATTGTGTATCCTGCCACATTGCTGAATTTGTTAACATTTCTAGAAGTTTTCTGGTAGAATTTGGGGGATTTATAAAGTATGATGTCATCTGAAAATAGGGATAGTTTTTCTTCTTCTTTTCCTATTTATATCCCTATAATTTCTTTCTCTTGCCTTATTGTTCCAGCTTGTGCTTTGAGTACAATACTGAAAAGGAGTGGGGAATCATGGATAGCTCTGTCTCCTTCCTGAATTCAATGAGATTGTCTCAGTCTCTTCCTCCATTTAGGATTATGTTGGCTGTTGCTTTATCATATATAGCTTTTGTTGTGTTGTGTATTCCCCCTAGTTCGACATTCTCTAGGACTTTTATTGTGAGGGCATGTTGCATTTGTCAATCCAATTTCTGCATCTATTGAGATGATCATGTGATTTTAAGTTCATTTATGTGGTTTATTGCATTTATTGACTTGTATATGTTGTGCAACTATCCCTATATTCCAAGAATAAAGCCAACTTGATCATGGTGGATAATCTTTTGGGTGTATGTCTGTATTCTGTTTGCAAGTACTTTATTGAACATTTTAAACTCTATGCTTACCAGGGATATTGGCCTGTAGTTTTCTTTTCTTTTCTTGCTTTTTTTTGTTGTTATATCTTTGTCTGGTTTTGGAATTAGTGTAATCCTGGTTTCATAGAAAGAGTTTCAGAGTACTTCTGTTTCTTTTGAAAAATTATTTTAAGAAATATTGGCTATGGATCTTCTAGTAAAGTCTGGCAAAATTCTACTGTAAATCCATCTGGCTCTATTTTTTTTTAATACTAGATGGCTTTTAATTACTATTTCAATCTTCTCATTTGGTATGGGTCTATTAAGGTTGCTGACTTCTTGGTTTAATTCTGTTCATTCGGCTGAATCTAAAAATCATCCATTCTATTTAGGTTTTCCAGCTTATTGGTCTACACGTTTTTGGACTATTACCATAAAATATTCTGAATTTCTTTGGTGTCTGTTGTAATTTTTCTGACTAATGTGTGACCTGTCTTTATTTCATTTGGCTAGTTGGGCCAAGAGTCTGCTAATTTTACCTTCTCAAAGAACCAGCTCTTAGGGGCATTGATTCTTTCTATTGTTTTCTTTGTTTCTATTTAATTTATTTCTATTTTTTATTATTTTTTTATCATTCACTGTGTTTGGATTCGGCTTGTTCTTGTTTTTTCAAATTTCTGAGTTGAATCATTAAGTCATTTATTTGTGCTCTTTCCGATTTTTAATGTAGACACTTAGTTCTATAAATTTCCCCCAAAGGACTGCTTTCAATGTGTCCCAAGAGGCTTTGTTTTTTGTTTGTTTGTTCTGAGTTTTTATTTTTATTTAGTTCAAAGACATTTTTTAAATTTCTTTCTTGATTTTTTCTTTGACCCATTCATCATTCACTAATGAGTTCTTTAATCTTCATGATTTCCTGTATTTACTAGAAATTTCTTTGCTGTCAATTTTGAGTTTGATGCATTGTGGTCAGGTAAGATATCAGAGTTATTTCATTTTTTTTGAATTTGTAAAGATTTATTTTGTGTCCCAGAATGTGGTCTATTTTAGAGATGTTTCCATGAGCTGCTGAGTAAAATGTGTATTCATCGGTGTGAAATATTCTATAGATAGATGTCTGTTAGGTCCATTTGATATATGATATCAATTAAATCTTAATTTTCTGCTTATTTTGTGTGCCAATGACCTGTCTATTGGAGAGAGTGGGGTATTGAAATCACTTGCTACTAATGGATTGATGTTAATCTGAGTCTTTAAATCCAGTCAGTTATTTGTATTTTTATGAAATTGGGTGTACCAAAGTTTGGTGCATATATGTTTTATATAGTAATGTCTTCTATAGTAACTGTCCCTTGATTAGAATGGAGTGTTACTCTTTATCTCTTATGATTAGTTTTAGTTTGAAATCTATTTTGTCAGATATTAGGATAGTGATGCCTGACCTCCTTCCTGATCCCATTGATTGGAGTACTTTTGTCCATCCATTTACTCCAAGCCATTGCCTATTTTTAAAGCTAACATGTGTTTATTGTAGAAAACAAATGGATTTTGTTTCTTCATACATTCAGTTTGTGTCTTTCAATTGGAGAATTGAAGCTATTGATATTTAGAATAATCATTTAAATGTGTATGTCATTTTGGTCATTATGTTGATTTTTGGTAGTGTTTATTTTCAGTGGTATTTTGTGTTTTAGTAATTATGGCTTGGTATTTCTTTCCACTGTCTCTTGGTTATACTCATTCCTCTCCTCAGCGCAAAATATTGCTTTCTGTATTTTCTTTGTTGGATATGCATTTCCTGGGCTGTTTATATCCTAGAAAGTTTTTTTTTCTCCTTCAATTATGACAGATAATTTTGTTGGGTATATTAGTATAGGCCAGCTGTCGTGATATTTTTTTTAGGACTTGGAATCCATTGCTCCATGCTCTTCTGGCTTTCAAAGTTTCCACTGAGAAAGGAGCTGTTATTCTGATGGGTTTCCTTTATATGTGACTTGCGTTATTTCTCCTGCAGCCACCAATATAGTTTCTTTGTTCTGTATACTTACTGTTTTACCTATGATATGCCACAGGGATTTTCTTTTTTGGTCTTGTCTATTTTTGTTCTCTATGTGCATCTTGTATCTGTATGGGTGTGTCTATCCTAAATGAGGAAGTTTTCTTCTAATCTTGTTGAAGATCTGGTCTATACCACTGACTTGTGATTCTTCTGCTTCATGTATGCCTATAATTCGAAAGTTTAATCTTTTGTGGTTTCCTACATTTCCTGTATGTTCCAGTCCTGTGTTTTCTAATATTTTTTATATTCCTTGTTTACATGGTCTAGATCCCCTTCTTTATTTCTGAGTCCTGATATCCTATCTTCTGCTTGATGCATTCTACTTGTAAGGCTGCCTTGTGAGCTTTCTAGTTTGTTATTGCATTTTTAAATTGCAGCTTGAGTCCTTTTCAATGTTTGTATCTCTTTATTGAAGTATTTTCCCAAGTCCTGTTTGTATTTTTTTGGACATCACTCAGATGTTTATTCTCCTTAAGTTCTTTCTCCTTGATTCCATTGTGATGTTTCTTTTTGTCTTCTTTAAACTCCTAAAATTATTTGATGAAGTTTATGATTGTTCTTTCAACATCTGTGTCCTGGTGTTACTCTAGGTAGTTCTCACTGGCAAAATATTTCTATGGGACTGGTAGGTATTGGAGAGGAGATACTGGCTTGATCTTTCATATTGTTTGTATTTTTGTGATGAGATCTGAGCAGGTGGACTTCTTTAGTTAGTTCTATGTCTGATATGGACAGAGCAGGTTATTGCGGAAGAATGAATGTGTGGTCATGTTGGGCCTCTAGGTTGGAAATGGCTTAGGTGGAATGAAGTCAGGTGGATAGGGGGTACTGGGCTGGTGGTAGTAGATTTGGATGGATAGGTTGTATGTGGCATGACAGGGGCTTGTGGGTTGGGAGAGGATGGGTCCTCACCAAAGCCTAAATATTGGCTATGGTGAAGGCAGGTGTGACCTAACTGGGTTGAGACACTGGATGTGGGATCTGAGCTAGATCTGGTTGTTTGGAAGGGTGCATGGATGGGAAAGTCAGGCAGAGTCACCAGACTAGACCCTGGAGAAGGATATACCGGATCTGGCTGGGTAGAGGGAGAGGTTGGATGTGGTGTGGGAGGGGCCTGTGGGTTGGGAAGGCAATAGTTTTATATTTTTAAGATCCTCCCACCCTGATTTCTGCTGTAACAGTTTATACTCCCAACAGCAGTGTATAAGAGTTCCCCTTCCCCTTTTCTCATACCCTCCAGCATTTGTTTTCATTTGATTCCTAGACTATGGTCATTCTGACCAAGTTGAGATGGAATCTCAAAGTAGTTTAAATTTTCATTTCTTTAATGGCTAAAGATGTTGAACCCTTAAATTTATCTACTAGCTATTTGTACGTCTTCTTTTGATAACTCTGGCGATTGTTTATGCATGTATGTTTAATTTATGAAGTTCTTTATGCATTCTAGGTATCCTCTTGTCTGAGGGGGAAGTAGCAACATTTTTCTTCCATTCTAAAGGCTGATGTTCATTCCATTAACAGTTTCTCTATCCAAAGAACTCTACATCTTAGCACAGAGATACTCGCATATCCTTATTTGCTGCTACTGTTTTCTCAATTGCAAGGAAATGGGATCAGTTTAAGCGTCCATCAATAGACAAGCAAACAGTGAAAGTGTGATGCATATGTACAATGGAAATTTATTCATCTATAATGAAAAATGAAAATTTCAAGGAAGTTGATGGAACTGGGAAACATTTTATTATGTGAGGCAACCCAGGCTTAGAAAGACAAATAATGATATGCCATGTTATCTCTCACATGTGGATCCTAGCTTCTAATTATTAAATGTGTGTATCTAGGTGGGAGTAAATATAAGTAAAGACCAGGAATCTAGGAAGGGCCCTGTGTGGCTGGAAAAAAGAAGCTGTAGGGGAGGGTGATGGGAAGGCTGGAAAAAGAAGCTGTAGGGGAGGGTGATGGGAAGGCTGGAAAAAAGAAGCTATAGGGGAGGGTGATGGGAAGGCTCACAGAGCACATAAAATATGAAAGTGCAGGGAGGAATGCTGGGTCAGATGGGTAGCACGTGGAAAGGGAGGGGGACAGAAAAATGGGGGAAACCAGCAGAGAAATCAACCAAAAAGAAGTATGTATAAAGATGCCATAGGAAATGGTTACTTTGTAAATTACTTCTAAAAATTTTAATATTTACTTATTCATTGTGTGTATGCGCGAGCATGCACGCCACAGTATGCATGTAGAGGATGTGAGAGTTGGTTCTTTCCTTCTACCACGTAGGCTCAAACTCAGGTTGTCAGACTTGGCAGCAGGCACTTTTACTGGCTGCGCCATCTTGCTTTGTAAGCCCCTTTAAAAGAAGAATAAAATAATAAGAGAACAAAATAACACCAAAAGTACACCAAGGAAATGACAGTAACAAGGGACATAACTAGAGATGCCTAACCCTCGTTGCTCTCACACAAAATGGATTAAAACAATGAATCAACTCCTACAGGTTGATTATACTAGTCGAAGGAGACTGCCAGAGTACAACAGAGTGACAGAAATGTCATGGAGCATAGAAATTTGAATCAGGGATCAAAACGTCCTGTTTTTTGTCACTGTCTTCACAGTTGAAACTAGGGGGACTTCTCTCTGTAAAGGAGAAGGTAAGAAGGAGACCCTCTCAAGTATTTTTTCTTGCTGTGGACACCTATGGCCTCTGCCATGGGACACCTCTGGTGTCCTCAAGGCCTTGAGCATAATTTATAGAATTGACTGGACTGCACAAAGCTGTTGAACTGTAGAGGAAAAGCCCACACTGAGGAGCTCTGTGATCCAAGCTGCTATCTCACAGTGCCTCCGTGAAACTGAAGTGAGCCGTTAAAAAATGGGTTTTGAGAAATCAATCAAAACTGACAAACCTTTAGGTAGACTCATGGCCAAATAAAATCGGAGCTGGAAAATGAGACATTACAACTGAAACCACAGAAAAAGAAAGGAACATAGGAGACTATAACAAACAACTATATGCCAACAAGTTGGATAACATAGGAGACATTTCTGGACAATAAGAGTTATTTATTTAGAAATTCAATTCAATATACTTTACTGAGATTTAATTATTAGGAAAGAGAAAGTCTGAACAGATTAATAATAACAGAGATTAAGTCAGTAATAAAAAGTCATTCATTCAAGGAAAATCTAGGACCTCATCGTTTCATTGCTGAGTTCTACCAAATATTTAGAAAGTTAATACAGATTATTCTCAAATGATTTCAAAGAATTGAAGAGATGAGAATAATTCCAAACTCACTCTAAAGTAACAGCATTATGTTGTTACCACGACCAGTTAAGGACACAATGGAAACTAAGAAAGAAACTACTAGGGCACACTCTGAACAACATAGATACAAAAATCCTTGACAAAATATTAGTAAATCAAATCCAACCAGATGATAAAATTTTCAGCACTATTCGGTAGCATGCATGTTGAGGATACAAGGATAATTCGATATCATATCAACAAAATGAAGGGCAAAAAATGTTTTTTTTTTTCTTTTCAATAGAACTGGAAAAGACATTTTACAAAATTCTATACCCCTTCATTGTGTGTGTGTATACGTAACAAACTACATATATAGTGTGTCTTAGTTTTATGTTTCTTTTACACAATACCAGAGGCTAGATAACTTAAAGAGGAAAGATATGCCTATGCCTATGCCTATGCCTATGCCTATGCCTATGCCTATGCCTATGCCTATGCCTATGCCTATGCCTATGTCTATGCCTATGCCTATGCCTATCCCTATGCCTATGCCTATGCTTATGCCTATGCCTATACCTATATTCCTGATTCTTGTTGGCTGGAAGGTCCAAATAGCATGGAACTTTTACTCTAACAAGGGTCCCCAAATTGCATCATAACATACCAGAGAAGCAGAGAAGAAACTGGCTGCATTAAGAAAGGTCCATGCATGTTGATTGCCTTGCATCTGCCTTTACAAGCACTAATTGGTTGTGCAAGAACTATATTTTTATCATAATGTCCTCATGGCCTAAGTCCCTTCATCGTCACCTGGCTCCCTTTTATTAATGCCTTTTCTTTCATTTAGTCACTGAACTATACCCCTAGGTACCTTTTGTTATTTCCCTGGCAAAGCTGCGAAATTTTCAAATTTAGATACTTTACTATTCTTATATTAAAAATTTGTCCTTTTGCCCACCAGTGGTGGTGTACACACTTAATCCCAGTACTCAGTAAGCAGATCTCTGTGACTTCAAGGCCAGCCTGATATCCAGAGTGAGTTCCAGATCAGCCAGTTACAACAGAGAAACATCGTTTTAGAAAAAAAAACAGCAACAACAAAAATTTGTCCTATCCTTTCTCTTCTTTCTTATCTGAGCATAAGTGGGTAAAGGTCACTAAGTAACAGCCCAGGTGCTTCGAGGATCAGAAATGTCTTTCATCAATTTTTTTTTATCGTTTTAAAATTCAGTCTTCTATGAAGCCCAGAACATGGAATGGTACATGCACCATGTTCTTTGAAAAGATGTGGTAAGAGTGACTTGACTCCAATTCCCAACAGGATAATCCTAATTTTCACCTGAGAATTATTAGCATGTCTCTTAGTGTCCACATTCTGCTCATCACTCTGATAACAGCAACTAAGCCAGTCTCTGAGAAGTTCTAGCTATTACTTGATTTTCTCATTTTCTGAGTCTCACCATAATTGTTCATAATTCCTATGCAAAGTAATAGATGCCTTCTAGAGCCTCTTCCTCTAAATTCCTCCAGTCTCTGCTCATTATCTAGTTCCAAAACTATCTTTACAATTTCAGGTTTCATAACATCATTTCACTCTTCAATACCAACTTTCCACTTTAGCCGGTTTCATATTGTTTTAACAGAATACCCAAATCTGAGTAACTTGTAAAGTTGAAAGGTTTATTTAGCTCATGTTTGTGGTGGCTGGAGAGTCTAAGTATTATGGTACTATCATCTTAATGAGGGCTTAATGACTGCATTGCAGCATAGTGTGGAAGCAGGAGGGAACTGAAGATAAGCAGAATAGGACATGCATAAGAAGTAACTTCACTTTATAGCAACATACTCTCATGGAAGGTAACAGTATTATAAAGACCATACTAATTTATTCTAAAAGTGGTATTCCCGTGAGAACTTACCACTAGACCATACCCATGAAGACCTCTCAAGAGCACAAAGTTCCTTTAAGGGAACAAGCCATATTCAAAACATGACAGAAGAAATGTACCTCAACAAAATGCAGGCTATGTGTGAGAAACTCACAGTCAACATTAGACCAATACAGGAAAGCTGAACGGAGAGATGTTTTCCTTTCCTATGAAGAATAATACAGCCATGCTCATTTTTTGTGACGTTTATTCAACATGCTACTAGATTACTAGCCAGAGTGATTAAGCAAGAGAGAAAAAATAAAATACTTCCAAATAAATTGTCCATGCTTGTAGAGAACACAATCTTATAGGGAAAAAAAACCCTAAAGAATTGGTTGAAATGGCTAGATCTAATAGACAGAGCAAAGCTGCAGGCTACAAAGCCAAGATGCAGAAGTCCACAGTATTTATATGCATCAATAGTGAATTAATGAAAAAGAAGTTTTAAAATACCATTCACAATAGCTACAAAAATTAAAATAATTAGGGATAAAGTTACCAAAGAGATGTAAGATCAGAAACAGAAAACTCTCAAACGTGAATGAAAGAAATTACAGAAAATACATAAATGGAAAATCTAATGCTCACTGTCTTGCAGAGCCAGGATCACTAAACTGTCTATACTAACCAAAATAATCTACATATTCAATATAACCCCAATTAAAGTACCATATTTATTTCCCACAAAAAATAAAATTTCAAAAAGAAAGCCAAAATTGTTTGAAAACACAAAATGCCCTAAATAGTCAAATATTTTTTAACAAAACTGTAGACATTACCTGATTTTAAAATATACTACAAAGTTATATAGAAATTACATAGAAGACAGCCTCGTACTAGTATAAAAAACATAGAGCAAAGTTAAACAACATTTTAAAAACTTAGAAATAAATCCACACCTTTACAGCCAAATGCTCTTTATTTGACTTTTGGTTATCATGCAAGATTTTGGGTTTCATTATGAAATCTCTATACTTGTGTATCATTGTACTTTGTTCATATTCACCCCTCATTTTCCTCTTTTGTTCCCCCCATCCTGTTAGGTCTCTTCCTTCATGAAATAGTCCCCCTATGCTTTCATGTCATAGATAGATGATAGTATAGATTTAGATTCAGCATAAGAGCAAATGTGCTATTTGTCTTTCTTACCCCTATAGCCCTCTCTTGTTCCCCTCCCTTTTAGACCATTTCTTTCTCCCAATAGTCCCCCTTCCACTTTCATGTCATACATAAACAACACTGAGCAAACTGATTTTTGACCATGATGACAGGAACACACAACATTGAAAGAACAATTTCATCAATAAATGCTACTGAAAAATTGCATATCTACACACTGAAGAATGAAATTAGACACATCTGCTACCATGTAGGAAAAAACCCTCAAAATTGATTACAGGTTGAAATTACTAGAAGAAAATAAGAGAGAATGATATATGCTATGGATCTGAGTAATGATTTTGGACTGGGGAATATTGCCTCCAAAGAACAGAGAAAAAGACAAATATACAAATGGAATTACTTGAAACAGAAAAGGTTCTAATCAACAAAGGAAGCAATTAGCAGAGTAAAGATAGAACCTTAGGAATGGAAGACAGCATTTGCCAGCTATACATCTCATTAGGGGTTAATTTCCACAACATATCATGAACTCAAATAATTCACTAATAAGAAATTAAGCAGCTATATTAAATTGGGCAAAAGATCTGAATAGATATTTCTGAAAAGAAAACACACAAATGGCCAACAGGTAGATAATAAAAGGCTAGGTATCAGTAATCATAGGGAAACTGAAACCAGAATAAGTTTTCATTCCATACTTCTTATTGCAATGGCACTTATTTTAAAAACAAATGCTGGCAATGATGTGGAACAAAGGAACTCTCATAGCCAGTTAATGGGATTATAAATCAGTGCAGTATCATGGACAATAGTCTTGTGGTTCCTCACATAATTAAAAATATAGCTACTGTATAACCCATTACTCCTACTACTGTTTATATATCCAAGGAAAATGAAGTCAGAATATTGAAGAGACATACTCCCATGTTCATTATAGTGCTGTACACAATAGCCAAATCAGAATATTAATTTAGGTATTTTTCCACAGAAAATGGATGAAGAATATATGTGTACATATGTACATACGTACATGTTTGTGTGTGTGTGTGTGTGTGTGTGTGTGCATGTATACACAAGTAACAACATAAAACAAAATCCTGTTGTTTGAGGTGACATTTGTGAACATGAAAGAAAGACATTATATTAAGTGAAATCAGTCAAGCACAAAAAGATATGTACCATATAATGTCAGTCATGTGGAAACTAAATAAGCTGTTCTCATAGAATGAGGTACTCATAGAATGATGGTTTCCAGGTTATATGGTTGGAAAAAGAATGTTGATCCCCAATATACAATTATAGTTATATAAAAAAGAAATACTTCAGAACAGGCAAGTATATATATATATATATATATATATATATATATATATATATATATATATATATATATATATAATGCACCTGAATAGGCAAAATGTAAATAAATGACTATTTTGGGGAGGAGAGATAAATAAATAGGAAGAGAGAAAAATTGGGAACGACTACTAATGGTTACAGTATGTATTTCGTGAGTGATGACAATGTTCTAAAATTGATGGTAGTGATATTTGTACACCTTGGTGAACATAATGTAAACCATGGGCATCTATGCTTTCAAATTGTGAATCAAATAAAATGTGGCTTAAATCTCAATAAAGCTATTTAAGAATGCTTTCCTCCCCAACCCAAACTGCAAACACAGTAAGGGTTATGCCAAAAGAGCACTACAGCCTATCCACACAATCTCTAAATTGCCAGAGATGGTACACTTTGAGTGATAAACTAAATGACATAGTATTAGACTATAAAACAATACGCATATACAAAGTTTCAAATATCCATGTATCCTTACCAATAGAAAGTAAATAATTGAATGACTAAATGTAGAAGTCCTTCTTGTAGAAGAATTTCAAGTAAAATATGCAATTATCTTTCCTTACCAGGACAAGATGCTAACCCCACACCCCACATTTTTAATTTGGGTTGCATGTAGTGAGCTCATTCTAAAAAAGAATACAACAGCAAGAGAGGAAAATAGTAACTTTGTAGTGTGTCATACCTAGCAGATACTACCACAAGTAAATGATCAAGGCTAACACCACAAATGTCATGTAGCTGCCCTGCACTCCCAATATAATGCAAAACCTCCCCACCACAGTCTAATTAACTAAGAAAGAAATCAGATAAACCCAAATCGAAAGACAGTCAACAAACTCTTCATAACTCTTCAGCAGTACTCTTCAGAACTGTCACTGTCATGAGGAACAAGGAAAGACTGTTACAGACATAAGGAAACTGGGAGACACAGATAACTAATACAATCCAGTGTCCTGCCTTGGATTCTAAAACATGAAAAACACACTAGTAGGCAAAAACGAAATGGTAGAGTTTAATTAGGAATATATACCCATTTCGATTTCTTAGTTTTCACATGCACCATGGTAATACAAAGTAATATTAGTCACAATTTAGTGAAGGGTATACAGGAATTATCTGTGCTGTCCTTGCAACTTCCTGTAAATCTGAACTCATTCCAAAATAAAAGTCTATTTAAATATATAAAATGTTCAAGCTTAGTTTAATCTGTCCTCACATATGTGTTCTTCCTTTTTAAAAGGATAGGTTTATATACATATTATTACAACCTTACTTATGCTACTCCATAGAAAAATTAACACTCATAGGGATTCGAACACCAGAATTGGCAGTAAGAATTGAAATTCATATTATATGATAATGCTACATTTTTGTTTGTGAACATTTTGTTAGTGGACATTTGCATTTCTTTCTGCTATTCCAAAAGGATGGTGTTATAATATTTTTGTAATGATGGGTGCATATGAACAAATTTTTATTATATGGAGTTAGGCAAAAGATTGCTTAGTTTGTCAAATATACAAATATTTCTTGTTGTCATGTAATTGTCATTTTTTCAGTCAATATTTTTCAGTCAATGAACATTGTCTTACAGGGTCCTCGTGAGATGAATGGGTTTTTCTGTTACCCAACTTTCTCACTAAGGTGAAGGTCACCTAGATCAGTTGTTCTGAGGCACTAAAAGGTTACAAGACTGCTATATTTTACTAAAACATAAACACACATTCCTAACAATCCAGGGCCAGACCGTTCAAGAGCCATCTGCAGAAAATAGTGGTAGAATGTAACATGATAAAGAACCAGCTGCTCGCCCCAAGGAGCCCCTAATCCTTCAGCGCTGTCAACAAAATGATAAACAAAACTGAAGGCTTCGTAAAAAGATCTTGTCAAGCAGACATAAGACAGGAGTCTAAGCAAAGTCCTGACTTATTTGGTCAATAGATCAGATTAGCTACTTTTAGATTTATAGTTTATTAGCTACACAGACAGTGGCAGGAAGAAGACACAAAGGTGCCAGTTCAGCAAATGCCTAATCCTGTACACTAAAAAGAATACCAAAACAAAAGGGGGCAAGTAATTATAACACAAATTATGAGACTAATCGGTGTTAAGAGACCAGTTTGAGAGTTCAACTGAGCATTTTAAACCCTGACTCTTTGGCATGTGATATGGCCTTATGATAGGCCTTTATAGACATTCCATCATCTTTTATTCTGAGAGAAGCAAGATGTTTAACCAAGACTCATATAAACTAGAGTTAAAAGCCTTTTCTTGTGTGACATTTACAAGATACTCAGAATTAAATTAAGTATGATAAAAATATTCAGCCTCAAACACTTTATTATGCCCATCCCAACAAGATAAATATTTACATTCTTGAAGCAAACATATTGAAAGATTTTATGTGTTTTGAAAATTTTGATTGCCATAATTCAGGAGTTGCTTTATTAAAAATTATAGACATTAGCTGGGCAGTGGTGGCGCACACCTTTAATCCCAGCACCCTGGAGGCAGAGACAGGCAGATCTCTGTGAGTTTGAGGCCAGCCTGGTCTACAGAGTGAGTTCCAGGACAGCCAGAGTTACAACAGAGAAACCTTGTTTCGAAAAACCAAAAGAGAGAAGGAAATTGTAGACATTGAGAAAGAATGGGTATGGAGTTGAGTGGGTGCGGAAATAGGGGAGGATCTGGAAAGAGTTGGGGGAGGGGAAACTCGTCAGAATATGTTGTATGATTATTTTTCAATAAAAAAGAAGAAAATAAATTATAGACATGGAAATGATATGAGTAAACAACAATTCCAAGCTAGAAATGTGGATTATTGGTATGATCGCCAATCATCACCCTAGTCTATCGAGGACTCCTGGGATATATGGCTTTTAGCACTAAAAATTAGGCAAGGTCCTGGGAAAACTAGGATAAATTGTTCACCCAAATGGTAAGATAAATGCATTCACTCTTAGCCATCTTAGCATGGTCCTCCAAACTAACCTTTGTCAACATAATCAATTCAGGCTTCTGCCTTGAGTTGTTTTGTTTTGAGACTGAATCTTCACTATATAGCCTTGCAAGTCACCATGTGGATCAGGCTGGCCTTAAACTCATAGAAATTCATCTATCTCTGCCTCCTGAGTGCTGGAATTAAATGCATGAACCACCACAGCTGACCAGTTTGTGCCATGAAAGCTTATAATAATGAACTAAACATTGCTACAAATTTGCTTCTGGTAAAGTAAATTTCACTTTTCACATGGATTATCACTTTGAAATCCAATCTTAAAAATATTTTTCCACAATTTAAAGATAGTTATACATTCAGCAAACACAAGTTCCAACTTTTAAATAAGTCCTAGTCACATTTTTAAAGATTTTATTTGAATGTGTGTGCATGCATACACACACACACACACACACACACACACACACACACACACACACACACAGAAGAGGGCATCTGATCCCTCAGTTGGAGTTATAGGTGATCATGAGCTGCTTGATATGGGTGCTTGAAGCAAAACTCAGGTCCTGTGCAAAAATGTTACACATTTTTTGAACTGCTGAGCCATTCATTTCTCCACCTCCACAGGCCTGTGTTTTTAACCATTTGATGGATTTGAAAAAATAGCACTATGTGGTTTCCCCAATTTAAATATATTTTTTAGATTATAATATAATTTTAACATTTGCCCCTTTCCTTTCCTTCCTTCAACCCTTCCCATGAACCACCTCTTGCTCTCCTTCAAATTCATGGCCTCCTTTTCTTTAATTGTTGTTATACATACACACGGACACACGGACACACGGACACATGGACACGCACATGCACATGCACACACGTGCATGTGTGTGTATTCCTAAAAACATAAATACAACCTGTTAAATCTATATGATGTTACTTGTATGTAAATGTTTTCAGGGCTGACCATTTGGTATTGTATAATCAACTGATGCAAGTCTCACCATCCTGGACAAGGCCAGACACCAATAGACATGCTAATATGGATGGGGAAAAGTTCTTGGGGCCTCAATCCTAGACAACAAACTGCAGGCAACTAAGGAATGGTGAGAGTGAAAGACATAATCCTACC
Source organism: Cricetomys ansorgei (assembly GCA_026225945.1). Taxonomy (NCBI): domain Eukaryota; kingdom Metazoa; phylum Chordata; class Mammalia; order Rodentia; family Nesomyidae; genus Cricetomys; species Cricetomys ansorgei. Next base: position 2,091,466 of record JAMJFZ010003656.1, on the reverse strand, counting down.
CAGGAAAGAGTGCATCACTATGTTTTTAACCAGCACCACAGGCTTGTGTTTTTAGGCACAGTAAACATTTATATTTATTTGAAATAAAAAACAAAACTATTGAATGCATCAATCTTAATCCCCAAAAGTATGTACCATGTATTTTTATTTCCTTAATTTTTAGAGGAATAATCTTTTATGAGTATACTACAAAGGGCAGTAGACTGAGCAATAACTAACTATAATACAGCCAGCAGCTAGTACTGTATTTCATTTTCCTTTGAACACTCATGTCTACTTGGCAAATAAACCAGAACCAAGTTCTTAATTCAGAGCCAGGATTGTTAAATATGTCATCTAGGTACAACAAGAAATATTTGAAAATTGCATATTTCCCATCTTGATTAAAGCCCTCCTCAGCAATGTAATTTTTGTTATTAATTATTCTGAAGACTTTAAAATCATGTTATGTATACAAACAAAAGTATCTGACAACAGCATAAGGCTAAAGATAATATATCAATGTTCAGAAATTAGTGCTCTGTTGTTTTAAGTAAGAGGTTGATCTTTTTTGAAAGTTAGTGGTTGTAAAATTTTTGAGAATATTTACATTGAGTTATTTCTTCTTTTATGGGATACTAACTTTGCGTAAGCAACTGTATTAACAAGATTTATTTATTTTGTTTGTTTGTTTTTTGTTGAAACAGAGACTCATTATATTTCCCTAGCTGGTCCGAAGTTCTCTATGTAGACCAGGTTAGCCTTGAACTCACAGAGATCCACCTGCCTCTGTCTCTTGAGTGCTGAGATTAAAGGTATGTATGATGTAATATTTTAATTCTTTGAGAATTTTACACAATATATTTTGACCATATTTAGCCCTCCCTCCTCCACCATCTCCTCCCAGATCTACCCTTAATTTCTCACCCTCTTCTTAACAAACAAACAAAACCTCAAGAATTTGTGCTGCCTATATGCTCATGGGTATAGGACCATCTAGTGGAGTTTGGTCAACCTACTAAGGGCCAAAACCTTTAAAGAAAACAGACTCTCACTCCCCCAGAGACCATTAACTATCAATAGCCCTTCAGTTAGGAGAGGAGGCTTGTGAGTCCCTCCCCTCCCCATGCTAGAATGTTTGATTGGCTTGATCTTGTACAGGTCTTGTACAGACAACCTCAGCTGCTGTGAGTTCATGAGCACAATGAAGACACTGTTTCACTCTAGTCCTGCCCTACCCCTGGCTATTAAAATCTTTCTGTCTCTTTTTCTTGTGATGGTCCCTGAGCCTTGGAAGGGGGTGATATAGATGTCCCATTTGTGGCTGAGCACTCTGCTGACATGTATTCTCTGCCCTTAGTTTTTATCACCATGACAAAACACTGGAGAAAAACAACTCAAAGGAAAAAACATTTATTTTGGCTCATGTTTTCAGTGGTTTTAGTCCATTGTCAGATGGCTCCATTTCTTTTGGATTTGAAGCAAGGTGGGTCATGATGATGAGAGCATATAATTCTCATGGAATACAGGAGACACAGGAAAAAAGGAGCCAGGGATGCACCTGGTGACATACTTTCTCCAACTAGGTCACACTTCCCAATGGTGCAAACAGCTATGAACTCATAAATGAATGCCTGATCACCCCAAGTTAAAAAAAATCTTCTCTTAACATTACTCAGGGATGCTTTTCTCTTTCTATACTCACATGATGAGCATGGCTAATCTCCATAGCAATCACTTCATTGCTTTTTATAATCCTCCCATGTCTTGCATCTACAAACTCCCTGATCTTATCCTTGTGTGCCTCAGTAATTTTTATTTGTATTTCTTATACATTTCTAGAACATTTCCTAATTCCTAACTTATTAGCCATGTGAAGAGGGCCATCTCTAGAGTTGTCCCCTCATACATATAAATATTACTGATATCCATAATTATCTAAATTTATCAGGCATATCTGAGCTACCAAAGAAGCAGCATTTGGAATCACCACAATTACAGAGACCCTAGAAAACAGGTCTCTTATTGTAGTCAATTAATTGCTGCAGGTCCTTACCTACCACTCATCTCACCATGGTTGAGTATATTTGTTGACAAGGCTCTGATATTACAAAGCTGATTTTACAAGCGATATCCCCATGACTATCTTCCCTTTCATTTGGAGGCATCCATACTTTCAGGGTGTGATACAGGATATGGGCCCAAAAGAATTCTATATGAGTTATGAGGCCCAGAAAAAAATCCATTTATATGGATCCTGAAGTACCCCATGAAGCATGGCATTGTCACCAACTGGGATGACCTGATACCACATCTTCTACAACTGAGAGTTCTGAATTTCAAAAATAACTAAATAAAATAAAACAAGAAAGTTACACTGAATAAAACTACCCTTCAGAGGCAAAGAAAAATAAAAAATAACTCACAGTACAGCTTATTGCAAGACAAGCAAATATAGGAAATTCATCACTACCATAGTAGCTTTATGAAAGATTCTTGAGAAAATCCTACATTCAGAAGCAAACGTTATCTACCATCATAAAATCATATGAAAGTATAAGACCCACTTTACCAATGGGTTCTTATAAAAAGAGAACTAGAAAAGAATTAAACTGTATCAATACAATAAGCCCCCAAACCACAAAAATGATTGAGAAGAAAAATACAATAATATTCAAGAAGAAATTGACCAAAAAGACAAAAGTAACTTCTCACATATTTAAAATAACATAGGGTACTAATAAAGCTTTCCAATTACAAGCCTGGCAAAATGAACTAAAAATGCAACAATATTCTGTGTTCAAGAAACTCACTTCAATAGAGACATAAACAGACCAAAAGCAAAAGAATAGAAAAAGATATTGTGTGTATAATGTCTCCAAACAAAAAGCGAATCTATTGCTGTTTGATTCTATCAATGAAATCTAAAGAAAGAACTAATGTTAATTCTTATTTAAAGTTTCCCAAGAATTGAAAGAGAGAAAACCTTTCCAAACTCATTCCATGTGACCATTATTACCTTAACACCAAAACTGGACAAGGATATGATGAAAAGAAAATGATGAGTCCTGATAAACAAATGCAAAAAAATCTCATCAAATTGCTAGCAAGCCAAACACATTAGGACATGCAAAATGCCATTCACCATACTCAAGTAAATCCCAGGGTGGTGCCGCCCCTGGGCTGGTGGTCTGGGTTTTGTAAGAAGTCGGGGGGGGGGCAGAAAACCATGAAAAGAAAGCCAGTAAGCAGCACTCCTCCATGGCCTCTGCATCAGCTCCTGCCAATAAGCTATTTGTATTTGATACCTAAATCCCTTTTCTTCAATGCAGTAACAGTGAGTGTATCACTCCAGGGAAGACCTCATGTTCAGGAGTAGTTGGCCACTGCGAATTGGACTTCATGATTTTTTGTTTGTTTGTTCATTTGTTTTTTTAAGAGAAAGAAAGAAAATAAAGTTCGGTGCCTAGGGAGGTGGGGTATGACAGCTATTCTTGGTGTCAACCTGACTACATTTGGAATTAACTAAAACCCAACTGGCTGAGTACACCTGTGAGGGATTTTTCTTAATTGTATCATTTGAAATGGGAAGACCCACTTTTAATCCAGATCTTTTGAGATGGGAAGACATACCTTTAATCTGGGCACCCCTTCTGCTGGAAGCCTGTATAAAGGACATGGAAGAAGAAAACTTTTGCTCTTTGCCTGCTTGCCCTCATTCTGAATGGCAACTCCACTCCTTCACTGACATAAGAGCCTACTTCTTTGGGATTCCAGCATATACTGAATAATAGCTGAGACATCCAGCCTTGTGGACTGAGCAACTACAGAATTCTTAGACCTTCCATTGGTGGACAGCCATTGTTGGACTAACATGACCACAGCCTGTAATCCACTCTGATATACCCTCTTTCTACAGATATATAGACAGACTCATTCCATCAATTCTGTTCCTTTAGAGAACCCTGACTAATAAATACATAGGGTAAGATCTGGGAGGAGTTGGGGGAGGAAACAGAATATGATTAGAATGTATTGTGTGAAATTCTCAAAGAATAAATTAAAACATTAAAACATATTTACATACATACAAATGACATAATGCATATAGTTTGATTTGGGAAGAAAATTTAGGTATGCCATCAACTTTAGGAAAAATAGCACAGTTCCTTGTACGGAATTGGTATTGTATATAAGTTAATAGCCATGATGATTTAGGAACGTTAAGCTTATGTTTTCCATTTATACAAGAATAATACACTGTAGTAAATATGTAAGGTTTTCTATGCATTGTTTTTACTATGAGAACTAGTATTACCTAAATGATGCTATGAAGTGATACCCGTATGTTTTTTGTAGCACTATTCACAGTAGCTAAGATGATGGCATCAATCTAGGTGTTTGGATGAATGGGTAAAGAAAATGTGATCATATAGATATATTAGCCATGAGCCAGAAGGAAATTCTGACATTTGCAGCAAAATGGAACTGGAGAACATTAAATTTTATTAAATGAGCCAGAAACAGGAAGACAAGTATCCTACTGTAGAGTGATCTCTAGTAGAGGTTAGGAAGGTAGGGAGATGGTTGATAAACACCAGATTTGATAAGTGTACATTACGTGAATGTATCAAAATAGCACATAGAACCCTATTAATATGTGTGTGTAATATTAATATGAATGTGTGTTATTTAAAAATTTAGAAGAATCACCCACCTATTCCTAACTTGTGTCTGATATTTGCAAATTCCAATGGCCGTTTTCCCCAGGGGTAGATACGGCAGGGAAAACCCTAGAAGAAGAATTCATTCTCTTAAAAATAGTCTGGACCTTTTCACTCTGCCCAACCTGATAGTTAAACATTCAGTTTAAATGCATTTACCCTATTGGGTCACAAACCAAACTATTTGTCTTAAGTGTATGTTCCACTGCTAGATAGGGCATGGTCATCCTCAAGGTTTGATTTTCTCCCTTCCCAGGAGTTGGAGAGATGGGTCAGTAGGTTAAGAGCTTTTGCTGCTCTTATAAAGGACCAGAGTTCAGTTCCCAGCATACATGTCAGGTAGCTCACAAGTGCCTTTAACTCCAACTCCAGGAAATTCAGTATCCTCTTCTGGCCTCGGGGTGTACTGCACTCATAAGCGCACACATGCACGTGTATACATCATCCATATACATATACATACAGACACTATATACATAATATATATATACATACATACATACAATATACATAAGTATGTGTGTATGTACATAAATAAAAATAAAAATTTTAAAAATGTCTACCCTTTCAGTTCTACTTAGGATGATACACAGTATTAGTATTAAAATATTAAAACAAATATGTAAATCTGTTTTCTATTGAACTGTTTTTGCTATAAAAGCAGTGCCAATGTTTGGTCTTATGTTTAGAACAATTCAAATATGTAACATAATCTAAGACTCATCAGATACTATCATATACATTTGCTAAGAAGATGGAGATTGCAGCAATGTACCATAAAAAGTTATCTGTAGAAGCCAATAGTATCTTCAAGAGGCAGGGATGCTGGGGGAGGGGAGTGTGGCTCAGTTGTAGAGCATTTGCTTAGCATATATATGGATTCCATCTCCAGCACCACAAAAACAAGGAGTAGGCTGTGAATAGGTACCCTATTTTCCATAACTGGCTAGGTCTGGTACCTTTGAATATGTACCCACCCCTCCCTTCCTCACTTGGCTATGTGCTGTTAGTCTAGACGTATTTGCCAGACATAGGCAAATTCCAGTGTTCTGGAATCACTACATCTTGTTCTTTGGCCAAGTTCTGAATTGCAGATCAATTCTTGTCCAATGCTATAACTAGGTGGATGCCATATCTAGATGTCCTCATCTGTGTAGTGCTGATTTGATTACCATGTTATTGCCCTTGATGCTCATCCTTAAAGAGTCCTTTGTACTGGGTGTTCATGTAGGTCATAAACAGGGGTTGTGGGTCTTGTATAATTTTCTGCAGTAATATCTGTCACCATTCAGGAGGATGCCTTATCATTTAGGCATCTTCCTTCCGAGCACTACACTGTCAGCCTCTCCAGCCCTGCCCATGAATCGGTGAGGGTGTAGCAGGTTTTATGCTCTAGGGTAAAAACCATGGAAGTAACACAACTGAACAGAGGTCCCTTTTCCACACGCAGTTATAATGTACAGCTTTCTTGGAGTAGCATGGCATCAATGCCTTGGGATTCACTGGCCTTGAATTTAGCCAATCCACCTATGAACCAGGCTCAGGCATCCTCTGGGACCTTACCACACTAACATCCCCAAAGTCCAAGATACCAACATAGATCCCACATCTTAGACAAGCTCATCTACAATGTAACCAGCCAAATTTTTATATAACCAAGACTTTGTAACACCCACCTTACATTCTTTCTCAATATGTCACTTCTGCTTAATATCAGCCACTTGTGAGGCAGCAATCACTTTGCTGGTGTTCTCATTTCTGACCATTTCATGGTAGTAATGTCCAAGGTTCACAAAGCTGGCTATTGTTTGTCAGATTCTAATAATCTTCTAGCTTCTAATGACAACCAGTAGTGGTCTGCTAAATAGATTATACCCTGTGGTCATGTATGACAAGTGCTGTGTCCAGTGCCCCAGAAAGCACCATAGCCTGCTGGCCACATGGTGTTGTCACCACTTTAGCCTGTATACTTGTCAGTCACTGACACTTGGAGCTTAAATGGCTTCTTAAGGATGACTGGCCCCACTGGCATGACAGTCTGTACAGTGCGTGGAATTATTTTCTTAAGTGTGTTTGTCTCCACTGTCACCAGAAAAAAACACCCTCTCAAACTCTGGAAGACAATCCCTTTTGCTAACCAGTATTCTGTTTCTGGCAAGGTATTTACCTAGCTACCAAAACAGACGTTAGGGGTGGCTGCTGCTGCTGCTGCTGCTGCTGTTGCTTTTGCAGCATAACCAGATGCTGAGTTGAACCAGACAAAAAGCACCTGAGACATAACAGATGCAAAATGGACCTTCTATTCACACCCTCTGTAAAGAAATTATGTATAATCATCTCCCTCGTTAGTTACCCTTCTTTTCCCACCTTGCTCTTTCCGTTCTTTGTTCAGACTTGAAGCTGATCTATGAGCTAATCCTCCCAGCTTCCTATTCTCTGTCCAAAGAATAGCCTTTCCTTCACTATTGAGTCCATGATTCTGTGAGGGAGAAAGAATGCAGTTGGGATTGGAAATTAGTGCCATTGTTAGATCTTCCCCATGGACTGAGATGTGCTTTCCTACTGTCGTCCATTTCTTGGCTATCCTAACCTGTTTTACTGATACTCTGTGACTGGGCTGGGGGACCTATGTAAGCTCTCAGTAGTGTGCTTATCCCTCTAGTTTTGTTATAATTGTGAATGTTCCCCCATTTGGAACATCCCTTAGAAGCAAGAAAAATGTTACACGTACTTAAGACATCTTCCTACAAATTCATTTAGCACCATTAGTTCATTTAGCAGCATTTGAACATGCATTGGCCCCAGAGGACCTACTAAAAAAATTACATCATCCCATCGTATAATCTGAGTCAGTTCCAAACCTAGTTAAAGCCATTTTCTCAACATGCCCATGGATTTAGCTCAACACCACAGGAGCTTGTTTCTGAATTTCCAAACGAGCTGAGTTTTGGTTTGTTTGTTTGTTTTTTTAAAGATGTCTTTATTTATGTGTATGAATGTTTTACTCCAATGTATGTGTACCACCACATGCATGCCTGGTGCCCAGTGGAGGTCAGGGGATCAGATCCCCTGGAATTGGAGTTATTGAAAGTTGTGAGAAGCTACATGGGTGCTGAGAATTGAACCCAGGTCCTCCGCAAGGACAATGAGTTTTCCTAACTGCTGAGCCTCTAGCCCCAACGATGAGAAGTTTTGACAATGCTGTTATAAAATCCCCAACCCTTGACTAGAGTGTCCAGGTCAAGACTGCATTGAAATCAGTGAATAAGCATCAGCGTTACTATCACAGACATCAGTGAGAGGTTCTGCTCCCTTTTGGTTCTTCTCCCAATTATCCATAGGAAACACAAAGTCCAGCCAGGGACTATTCTACAGCATCTTTTTTTTTTTTTTTTTAAAAAGAATTTTAAAGATTTAAATCAATTTTTTTTAGCCCTTTCATGGCCTGACAGTGAGACAGACCTTTTCTCATGGAAAAATTATCAATATATCTTTGGGACCCCCCTATACAGTAGCCAAGTTCACAGAACCTTTAACCGGGGTCCTTTTCTTCTTTATCCCAAGGCACTTTTTCCTAGTCCTGTATCCAGGCTCCCATTTTGGAAGTTTGTTTCCCCAAAGCAAAGTACTTTTCTAGAGGTCATCTCAGGGCCACAAGAGAAGATTTTATCCCTTCTAGCCTAGTGATGCCAACTGAAAATCCCATTGCACTGGGCCCTGTGTGGCTGTCTTGTCCTTTGATGACTCATGTTCTCTGTTACAAACCCAGGTTGGAGCTATAGCGGTGAAATAAGAGTAAGTGTAAGTGTATAGGTCATCACAGTAGCAGGGAGAAGGATCGTCATTCTTTGAGGCAAGGCAAGGGCTATACATGGAAAATGTGTTCCTCTTCAATGATAGACTTGTTTCTCCAGATAAGTTGAGGCTAGTGGATCTTGAATATAGGTTCTTTGATACTTCACTCTCCACACTACACTTTACCCCCTCCTACAAGACATCAGAGTTAGGAACACATTAGGTTCCTAACACCCAAAGGTTGAGCAGTAGTTCTCAATCTTCTAATGCTGTGACCCTTTAATATAGTTCCTCATGTAGGGGTGATCCCCCAACCATAAAATTATTTTCATTGCTATTTAAAAACTGTAATTTTGCTACTATAATGAATCATAATGTATCCGGTATGCAGGATGGTCTTAGGTGACCTCTGTGGAATGGTCGTTCAATCTCAAAGGGGTTGTGACCCACAGGTTGAGAACCATTACACCAGCGCGTCTCCATGGGTATGTAACCATAGTGATCTTGGGCTGTAGGAGCTACCAGCAAATATGTTCTTTCTGCCAAGGTATGAGCCTGGAAGCTATGCATAGTAGCATATGCCTGTAATTCTACACTCAGGAGACTAAGGCCAATGATTATGAGTTTGAGGACAGATGGGCTACACAGCAAGATTTAACTAAAAGAAAAATATGAGCCTTGAATACAACTCCATTCTTTAGCCGGGCTAGAAGCCTACAGAAACCCCCCATTCCCACTTTCTGGTGTTGCTGGGCAGAGCAGGGAGGGAGAAGGCAACAGAGGCTAGCTGAGCTGCCTGTGCAAAGGGGATTGGTTGTATCAGGTACAAATGCCTTGGGCTATTCTGATGTGCTTGGCTGCTGGTCCCCTGCTCTCACCCCATCATTCCCTATGCAAAATCTGATGGCTGGGTTAGTGGAGGGAGAAGAAAGGGAGAGGCCAGCAGCCCTCACCCCCACCTCCAAGGTCCAGTATCTGCTCAGGCCAGGCAGTCCAAGACTGACTGAGGGCCGAGGATCCCCTGTAGTGTTAAATCTGAGGCCTGAAGTCCTAGGACTACCCTGGGAAAGTACTCCATCTTCTTCCCTGCCCTCGGGCATTCTGTGACTACAGAGCTAGATCCCAGTTCCTCGGTCTTCAGAGGAAAATAGGCAATGCAAGGACAGTAGGGAAGAATCTCTGCCATGGCACTCTGACATCCTTTCATATAAGCAAAGGCTTAAATTGTAGGTGTTTGAGACAGGTGATCCTTATGAAGCCCAGACTAGCCTCAAATCAGTCAAAAATAAAGTTAGATATATGGTATATGTCATATATCTATCTAACCTTATTTAATCCCATTTAATCCAAGTCTTGGTTGAATAGCCATCCTTCCCAAATATAGACCGATGGGAAGCCTATGAGGTGCACAGAACAAAGCCATTTCCCACTTGCTTTCCTAACTCTCCTAAGAGGCTGTCTGTGAGATAATTGCTTTTCTCCTGATTATGATAAGGTATGAAGCATCCGCCTTTACCTCTTCAGAATAAATTGTCACGAGCAAAACCGTTTGGCTGAAGTATAGAATTGGTTCTTCAGCACTGGGCTTTTTTTCCTGCTATATTTACTATTTTGACATAAGAGAATATAAATGTCTACTGAGCTATGCCACAGTTTGTGGTAATGTCATTCTTCTTAATGTATGAGACAAGAGCTATGAGGAATTGACATTTTTTATTATGTTTCCATTTGTTGTCCCTATAAATAATAAGCAGCTTGAATCTGAAATGGCTTTTTTGTTCTGGAGATAAACATATTATTGTCCTCTATCTTCAGTACAATAATTTTAGCAGTGTTCTTCTTAGTAATACCACCCCCCACCCAACAAGCAGCCCAGTCATATACTAGTTCCTCAGCTAGCCCTCTCAGATCTTTTGCATGGAACCACTCACTTCCCTGGAATGACTCTGATGGCCATCCATTGTCCCAGCCTTTCCTGAGGCCCCACATGCATGCATGCCCTGGAATTTACAAGTAACTCTTTGCTCAACAACTTCTTACAGTCTTCAAATTCATATCTCCCCTTTGCTTCCTTTTGGTTCCACTCTGATACAGAGCTCTATTAGACATAGCTCTTTTTAGAATGCATTTTGTCTTTGCTATGTCTTGTTCACAATGTTGCAAGTGAAGTAAGAAAATAGCAAAGTCAATTATTGATATCTGACTTTGAAAAGCCTTGACCTAGCAGTGAGGCATTTCCCCACCCCACCCCCAGAGTTAGTCGTTTTTCCTTTAAGATTGGATTAAATTTATTCAGATAAGAAAGGGGATCTAGATTTATAACACATTTTAGCCAAGAAGCCAAGAAACATTTAGATCGACAAAGATGGTAAGAAGGAAGTAGAGAGAGCTAGACTAATTAAAATAATTTAATCCTCATTCTTAGTATAGCAAAGCTATAGATGGATAGATAGATAGATAGATAGATAGATACATAGATACATAGATAGATAGATGTCTTAACTACACAGAATGTTTATGGGTCACTATGGACTCTGAAGAGAGATCAATAAGTCTTGTGAAACCTAAGCTGAGGTGTAAGATTTACATATCAGTCTGAAAATCAGAAAAGAGAATAAAATACTGTCCTCCTCCACCTGCCCACCACCAGTATAGCTAACTAGTATCTGGCAAGGTTCCAAAATCCTGTTGCATCCTATTTTACAAGAGTAAAGAATTTTCTGTATAGAATTTAGGCAAATAAACCTATTCATTTTCCTGTAGTTGAGAGCAGTACTCAAAACAATGGCATATTTCCGAGGAAAGGAAACTGAAGTCTATGGTCAGAAAAGGAAAATGCATGAGAGACTAGCACAAACAAATGACCAAAAGCCACACAAGAAAAACATACCTCAATGAGGCCAGCACTGGTGAGTGAAGAGCATGGAATATTAGATCCCCCAGTCCACACTTCTACTCCAGATTTTAAATAGAGGGTCAAAGGGGAAGGGATCAATAAATAGATGAAGGATCAGTGTTAGAAAGAAAAGAAAGTACAACTTATACCTTTAATGCAATGGGTTTGATTTTGTACTGTTGGTATGGGTAAGTTTAGAAATGGTGATAAATGGAAAAGCCCAGACACTCTAAGTTAACTTCTAAGTTAACTCTGCCTCAGAGAAAAATAAGACTCTTCCAGCCACCTGGTGGCAGTATACTCTGTTCAGTTTTGAGGGGGTAAAAGGATTCTTTCTACTTGACCTGCTGTTTCATGGTCCTCTGTATATGGTACGTTTCTCCATATACTATCCTTTCTGACCAGAACCACGTCCTTGCAGAACCACGTCCATCAAATGAAAGTAAGGCTTCATTCATGTTTCATCTCAAGCAAAAAACACAGTTCCCCCTGTGAAGCCCATTTTTGTTTCCCCATCTATGTTGCCCCAGCTTCAGCAAAGGTAGAATATTTTTGCTTGTATTCTCCTAAGTTAGCATTGATGTCTTCGTGTCATCCAGACCAATTATTGCTGCTACTTGTTTCCACATCTGCCATCTCCGAGCTTCATAGCCCATCAAGCCCATGAAGCTAAGTCTACCTAACCCTGAGTTTTCCAAATTAGAAAGCAGAGGACAGACAGGTTATGAAAGCTCAGGGGTTATTGAAGAACATGCTTTTAGATATGTAAAGAAAAATCAATGACTTTTATTGGAAAGATGTATTTATACCTTTATACTTCATTTATAAAGGTTAATTCAATTTTTTTTCTGCTAGATGTGTTTTGACATAACAGAATGTAAATGTCCACAATAAATGCATCCTACTTCCCATTGTAATGTTTCTGGTGGTGGAATTTGACTCATGTTGTTATGATTCCCTCAGAAAATGGAACATGCTGTCATCAGTGGCAAAACTCTTCATCCCATTCACGTAATCTGAAGCTTCTCACTTTGGTTAGTACAAATATGGCTTTTTATTTTCTTGCATGTTAAATATTTGAAACACCTGTGAGTCTAGAGACCTTGGCAGACTATGGGACCTGGCTATGGTTATGTAGCTAGAAAACAGAGTCAATTCTGCAGCCGATTCACTCACTAATCATTACTCCAGGTTTCCTCAGCTGCGTATCTCCAGTGAGGGACCTTAACATTTTCCAAGATGCCTCATTTGGTAAAAGCCACTAGCCTTGAAGAGGTGAGCAGTAGATGATAGAAATATGGGCTTCTCCCCTGTCAGTCTTACCAGAGGGGAGCCAGTTAGCATCATCTCTGTGCAGTGGTAGTTACAGCGAAGGTGAAGGGAGGACTCAGTAGACACAAAAGACAAGGAAAGGAAGTGTGTTTTGAAGGGAATGATAGCATATAGGTAGACTGGAGCAGGAATCATGGTAGGTGAGCATAGAAAACAATATACTAGACATTTCTAAAAGAGAAAAGAATTTTGAAAAATAATTTTGTTTCTTTCGAGACAGGGTTTCTCTGTTTTAACTCTGGCTGTCCTGGAACTCTGTAGACCAGGCTGGCCTCAAACTCACAGAGATCTGCCTGCATCTGCCTCCCAAGTGCTGGGATTAAAGGCATGTGTCCCTACTACAAGGCAAATTTTGAAAATTTTTATCATGAAGAAATGATAAATGTTAAGTATTATAGAATGTGCATATTGAAATGTTAGATGATATTCTATGAATAAGTACAGTTTTATGTTTTTATGTCTGGTTTTTATAAAGCCAGAGACAGGGACATCAAGAGGAATAATGTGGGAGAAGATGAGAGGTTGAACCCTGACCACTGACTGCTGCCTCCCACTTCCACCACTGACTGTTGCCTCCCACTTCCTCCATGAGCACCTCATAGTGGACAGTGAAGTCGGCCATGATGCCTGAGCTGGAGAAGGCAGATTGGTCTTGCAGTGTTGGGGAGAAGGAGATGTGGACACAGGTCTCTCCTCTCTGTATCCTGGTGGACGGGGGCATGGCGCCCTCACCTGTGTGGGCATCCAGGTGAGAGAGAAAGCCATGGAGGGGGACAGTGGGAGGGGCAACGTATGGGGAGGGTGAGAAGTGGAATCCCTGCCACCCCAGCTGCTCCACCTGCCCAGCATGCACTTCCTGCTGCCCCATGGCCACTGTGTCTCAAGCCCTGTGGCCAGTCCTGACCTGCCCCACTGGCCACAAGCCGCTGGCCACACCCAGCCCTCCCTGGGCTCCCAGCACTGGAGGGAGAGGGTCCCTGCTTCGCTCCCAAACTCGCCCGCCTCCCTCCCCCAACCCAAGGGCTGTCTCTGGAGGACTCTCATGTCCACATCTCCTCAGGGAGCCTCAGGACCATCCTCTGGAGGGGCAGTGTGGTGGGTGCTGAGGACAGACAGACAGGGTGGCAGGGCTGGGCTCCTCTCCTCCCCTTCCTGCTGGGACACAGGGCAGGCTAGCAGGGCTCTCCTCAGGGACACAACTGCATGCCTTTTCTTCTCCTCTTCCCCTGTCTCTCAGAACCATGCCTGTGAGTGAGTCCTTTAGAGTCTCGAGAAATCGCTGACGACTTTGGGCTCTGGACATGTGCTGAACCCACCGCAAGATCAACTCCTCTGGCATTTTAGTCCAAGACAAGTGTCCATGTAGAAAGGTCTCGGGCCTCCTCTTCTCCAGAAAAGGAGACCTGGGAACTCTGCTCCCCCTCCTTCCTGCTACAGCTGTCAGGAAGCTTAGGGGCAAACCGAGCCCCCAAGCTCTGAGGCGCCTGCTCACATACATTCCCTGGGCTTCCTTCCTTCCAGGCCTCTTTGTTGTTTTATCCCTATAGGATAGTTTCTATCCTTAGCTTTTAAGTTTTAATAAGAAGAATCCAAGGAGTTGCCATTTATAACTCAGGGCTTAAGAATACTTGATCATGGTATTGCTTCTGGAAAAGATGAAAGAACAATAATTTGATATATCCTACTACCTTAATGAATGGTCAAAATTAATGGAACAATAGGTTTGAAGATCTCAGATATCAGGCACCAAAGGGAAAAGATCCTCAAAAATGAGCAACGAATGAAGTAAATTTTGCAGTTCAAATAATTAAACATGTACTTATTAAGTTTTACCCAGAATAAAGATAAATTATATCCACAGGAACAAAAATTATCAGCTCCCAACTGTAAGATTACCAATCCAAAAGTGAAAGAGTACATGACAGATGATAAAGAGAGATATCATTCAGAACTGACATGGTACATTTAAAATGCAAGGACAGTGCCTATAATTCAGTAGCAAAACAAAATAATACTGTAATTCTTAATGGGCTAAGGGTATGAATGGATATTTCTTCAAGGAGGACACAGAAATGACCGATAGATATATGAAGAGATGCTCAAAATCATCACAGAGAATGCAAATCCAAACCATAATGAAATATCACCTCACATTTGTCACGATATTTAACAGATAGCTACTATGATGGCTCACCCAAGAAGACAAGGAGGCATTTTCACAGGTGCAAAACCCTGCCAGACCTATCATGGCAAGCACCATTATGGACAGTGGAACCTGGAGCATCTTATCTCAGGGTTTTTTGATTGATGTCAAAGCCCCTCAGATCTTCTATTGATAGCACGTGCAGATCATGAACAATCAAACATCTTTTACATAAAGCCAGCACCTGCAGACAATACAAAATTCCAAGGCCTAGCAGCCCTTTTCCCAACAGTGCACAAAACAACTATTTTAAACACAACTAGAGATAAACTTCTGCAAGTCATCCTCCATTCAGGTTACCAAGTCCCTTGGCTGCTATCTAGGGACACTCACCTCCCCTAGACTCCTCTACTTTTCTCCAGGATTCACCTTAACCCATCCAGGGATTCTCCTAGACATAACATATGACTCAGAGTCCTAGAGCCATGCTTGTTGCCCATATGGGACCCTCCAGATGCCCTATCTGTTTTTGAGACCCAGGACCAGTCCACAATGCCAGGAGAAACTTGTTCCAGGCTTCTTGGCCAAATTAATGATGGCATCAGGCTGTAGCAGAGAAACAGAAAATCAGGATAGTGGCTGTAACCCTAAGTACCAGATAGAGGGAATCAAATTTTCAACTCACACTATGAATTAGTCTCATCCTGAACATTGCAAATGCCTCTGCTGAAAGAAGAAAGGTGACTTTAACAGAAAGGAAAGAAAAATTCAAGCAACAAACTAACTTTAAATGCATAAATTCCAAAACAGAAATAAAAATAAAAGCAACACAAAGAACCAAGGTTCAAAGAATCATAAGAGCATACTTTAAAATCCATACTCCAAAAAAAAACCACACTTCACCAAACCAAAGTAGGAAATATAAAAGAAATAGATGAACTTCTAGATTTATATGGGCAATCAAAGCTAAATCAGGGTGAAATTAAAATTTGAATAGGCCTATGGCATCCAATAAGATAGAAGTAGTAGTTTAAAATCTCCAAACTAAAAAAGGAACAGGGCCAGATAGACATCCAGTGAGATAGAAGCAGTAATTTAAAATCTCCTAAACAAAAAAGGCAAGGGCCGGATAGATCCAGCGCAGTATTCAGCCAGAACTTCAAAGAACTAGCACCAATACTCCTCAAATTATTTCACAAAATAGAAAAAATAACATTTCCAAACTATTTTTAAGGAGGCAATATCACCCTGATGCCAAAACAAGACAAAGACCCAACAAAAAGGAGAAAATTATAAGCCAATATATGATAAATATGAATGAAGAAATCTTAAAATACTTGCAAACTTAATTCAAGAACATATGAAAGAAATCACAATTTTCTTAGTTACTGTTCTCTTGCTATGAAGAGCCACCATAACCAAAGCAACTTATAAAAGAAAGCATTTAATTAGTACCTTGCTTACAGTCTCAAAGAATTAATCCATGGCTATCATGGCAGACAGCATGGCAACAGGCAGACATGGCACTGAAGCAGTAGCTGAGAACTTAGATCCTGATCCTCAAACCCAAGTAAGAGAGAAAGACTAGGGCTGGCCTGGACTTTTGAAACCTCAAGGCTCACCTCCATTGGCACACCACCTCCAACAAGTTCCTACCTACCCCAATAGAACCACGCCTCTTAATCCTTCCCAAGCAGTTCCATTAACTGGGGACCAATCACTCAAACATATAAACATATGGAGGACACTCCCATTCAAACCACCACAGTGACGAATTCAGCTTCATCCCAGAAAAGCAGGGATGATTCAACATACATAAATCAACACATAAATAAATAGAGGGGAAGAAATTATATGGTCATCTCATTAGACCAGAAAAGGCCTTGGACAAAAATCCAACCTCCCTTAGTGATAAAAGTCCTATAGAATCTAGGAATACAGGGGATGTATCCCAACATAACAAAGGCAATTATCCAGCGAGCCTATATCCAACATCTTGATAAATGGAGAAAAACTAAAAAAATACTTCCACTAAAAGCAGGAACAACACAAGGATCTCCACCCACTACCTCTCCTCTTGTCTAATATAGTGCTTGAACTCTTAGAACATCAAGATGAGAAAGACATAAAGGGGATATAAATATGAAAGGAGGAAGTCAAAGTATTCTCATTTGCACATATGATTCTATACATGAAAGACCCTAAAGACTCCAGAAATCTCCTTCAGCTGATAAACACATTCAGAGAATTAGTAGAATACAAAATGAATACACATTAATCAGTAGCCTTCCTAAACACAAAAGACAAACATATCGAGAAAGAAATCAGGGAAGCAAGCCATTCACAGTAGCCCCAGAAATCTTCCAATAAGTCCTAGCAAGAAAATCAAAGACTCATACAATGAAAACTTTCAAACTCTGAAGAAGAAATTAAGGAAGATACCAAAAGACAGGAAGACCTCCCATGCTCATGGATTGGCAGGATTTTATTGTGAAAATGGCCATCTTACCAAAGGCAATCTACAGATTCAATGAAATCCTCATCAAAAGAACAATGCAATTCTTCACAAAAATTGAAAAATAAATCTTAAGTTTTATATAGAAACACGAAAGACTCATTGGCACAGGAAAGTACTTTATGAACAGGACACTGATAGCACAGGCATTAAGAGCAACAATAATGGGCTCTGATGAAGCTGAAACAGTTCTACATGGCAAAGAATCCCATCATTCAAGTGAATAACCTATACAATGGGGAAAATATTTACCAGATACACATCTAATAAAAAATTAGAACCTATAATACACAAAGTACTGAAAAAACAACCAGGGTGTGAAACTAAACAGAGTCATCAAAAGATGAAATACAATCAGCTGGGGAACATGTTAAAATAGTCAATTCCCCCAGCTATCAGGAAACTGCAAATTAAAACTACCTTGAGATTTAATCTCACCTAAATCACAATGGCTAAGATCTAAAATACAAACGATGACAAATTCTGGCATGGATGTGGGGAAAGAGAAACACTCACTGCTAGAGGCTGTGCAAACGGTTACAACCACTGTGGAAATCAGTGTGGTGGTTCCACTATAATCTAGAAATAGATATACCACATGATACACCTGTCATTCTTGGGCATATGCCCAAAGGACTCTATATCCTACTATATATATCCTACTATATATCTATATTTATATAGATATATATACTATATAATATATATACTATATATATATCCTACTGTATATATCCTACTATATGTCCATCCATGTTCATTCCTGCTCTACTCACAATGTCTAGGAAATAGAAATAGACTAGATGCCCATCAGCTGGTGGATAGATAATGAAAATATGGTATACTTACACAGTTGAATATTATTCAGCTGTTAAGAAAAATATTATTCAGCTGTTATGAGATGTGAAATTACGAAATGAAATTATAAAATTATGCAAATGGATGTAGCTGAAAGCAATCATTCTGAATGAAGTATCCAAGATCCAGAAAGACAATTGTCAATTTTTATCTCACTTGTAGATAATTATCTTTGAATCTTAAGATATGTGTGTTTCATTCAGAATACCCATATAGGTCAGGAAATTAATAAGGAGCCATGGGGGAATTTCAAGGGAGGGAAGATTAATCCCAGTGGTATAAAGGTTAAAGGGGAATAATGGAACAGAAAGGGTTAAAGGGTGGTGAGATGGGAAGGCAGGGTAGAGGTAGAGGAAGAAATATAGAGAGGGAGAAATAACACTAAAGGCCTTTATTAAAAATCATATGGAAACTCACTACTGTACAGACATACACACAAAGAGTTAAAATGGAATTAGCTTATAACAGAGTGACAACACCTTTGCTAGTCACCATGGGCTAACAAATGAAAGTCCCAATTCCAGGAAACAGTTACCTCTTTTGGAGTTGTTGTCCAGCTCCCATAGTCTCCCAAACATAACAGGCTATTGCCAACACCCTTAGTTACCCTCCAGAACATGATGGTAAGATGCTATTGCTGAGGATGTCACATACTTGAGTCATAGAACATGGAGAAATCAAGCTGGTGCTCACCTGGAAGCTTCCTCCCTATTGGCTAGCTTTCATAGTGCTACTGGGGGAGGAAAAGAGTCACCAGTTTTACTCAGCTGTGAACCCTGCAAGCTGCAATAATGGCCATCCTCTCTGGCAAGATATGTCCACCAGTGCAATAGTAGCATGGATGTCATGGGAATAATCAATCACCATCTGATTGGATTTATGGTCAAATACAGCTCCAAGTTGAAACCCATACCTGGCACCATTATCAGGGCCAAGAACCTGTGGCTATTCAGGTTATAGTCCCTAGGGGACAACCTACTATGGTAACTCTACTAAATGAACACAGTATTAGACTGACTTCTAATGACTCATCATTACATCCATAAAATAGTGCATCCATCAACTCTCATCAGAGAGTTACTTACTTTTTGCAGTAAGTGGAGATTAAAACTGAGACCCACAAGTGGTCAGGTTGCAGAGAATAAGGGACTGCAGAATGTTGACCCCTAAATAATACATCTATATCACAGACCTCCTCCCCAGGCTCAGAAATCATTGCAGAAGGGGGAGCAGAAATATTTGTAAGAGCCATGCGTGGCAAATGACTATAAGGAAACATGTGTTTTTGTTTTTGTTTTAACACAGTAGGGTACTTTCACATATTAACTCAGTGTCTGTGATAACATGCACAAGACCTGTGCAAACTCAAACCAGACAAAAATCCCAGAATGGGGAAAGGATGTAGGAATGAACTCCCTTTCTAAAGAGTTATTGGCAATTGACAGCTACGGGGAGAGTCAGTTTTCTTAAAAAAAAAAAATGAGGCTGATGGGTTGATCATCCTCCAGTGAAGGCCACACACCCAAGAGCATAAAGACAGCACAAATTGAACTTAATGGGATTTTCAAAAAAGGACACAGCTGGGTGTGTTAAAAAGAGGGTATGGATCTGGGATGAGTGGGGAGAGGGATGAATATGATCAGAATACATTATATGAAATTCTCAAAAAACTAATTAACAATTAGATAAATAGATAAAATAAATAGCAAAAAGAAATAAGTCAGTTACAGAAAGGCAAATGATACATGGTTTCATGTATAGGTGGTATCTGAAACAAATTTATAGAATCAAAAGTAGAATAGTGGTTGCTGGAGGATGGAGAGTAAAATAGGGAACTTGTAATCAATGAGCATAGAGTTTCTGTTAATCAACCTGATTAAGTTCTAGATCTAGAGTCACCAACACTATATTATACACTTGAAAATTTATTGTGGAAGTAGATCTCATGTTAAATTTATACACCATGATATGACAAAAAAAAATTAAATAATTGAACAGAGCTGGCGATATAGGTTTTTGGTAGAGCTTGCCTAGCATTGGTCCTAGGTTTAATCCCCAGAGCCACAAAACCCACAAATAACAAAAAACCTACAAAAGATAATGGAACAAATGCATAACTACATACAAAAGAGTATTGATACCTATTTCACACCATGTACAAAAACTACCTCAAAGTAGATCATAGACCTAAAACTATACAACTTCAGAAAAAAACTGTCTTCATTAGGGTTTCTATTTCTATGATAGAACACCATAACCATGAGCAACATGGAGAGGGAAGGGTTTGTGTCATCTCACTTCCAGGGAAGTCAAGGCAGTTCCTAGAGGCAGGAACTGATGCAGAGGCCATGGAGGAGTGCTACTTACTGGCTTGCTCCCCAAAGCTTATAGCACCCTGGGCTACCAGCCCAGAGGTGGCACTGCCCACAGTGAGCTACCCAGTACCCACATCAATCATCAATAAAATGCACCACAGGCTTGCTCGCAGACTGATCTGGTAGGGGCACTTACTCAATTGAAGTTTCTTCTTCCCAAGTAACTCTAGCTTGTGTCAAGTTGATTTCAAACTAGTCATCACAAAAACATACAAATCTCCAGTCGTTTTTTTTAAGTTTGTTATTTGACTGTTTCATACATGTTCATAGTGAATTCTGCTTACTCCCATTCTGTCTCTGAGCCTGCCACACTGAACATGCCCTGTGTCATCTCAGGGCATGTTGTACCCTCTCCTCCCTACAGATTCCTTTCCCACATTGATGTATCCATTTGTTTTGGTTTTGATCCTTTGATTTTAACCTGGACAGTCTGTGTGGCTATGGGTTTGGAAGTATTCTTTGGAATTTGGTATGCTGTTTGGTGTAAAACTGAAGGCAATAATGACTGTCCCTCCCCTACAATCCATCAGTAGCCAATAGTTGAGCCAAGGAAAAATAGGGCCATGAACTCCTGCTTGATACAGGATCCCTGTTGACAGGGTCAGTCTTGTGCAGGCCTAGTGCAGGCAACCATAGCTGCTCTGCTCTGTAGCCAGTGATCTTTTTGTCATTATGTACTAAAGGTTTTATTTTCCAACAATGTATTATCAAAACATACATTTGTCTCCCCATCCAAACGCCCTCTTCTTGACGACTCTGCTCTGTTTTTGAAAGAAAGTCCTCAAATGTTAGTATAGTTAATTTAATGGCTGTTGCAGAAGTTTATTCTTAGTTATGTTTAAAATGGTTTTTTTTGCATTGTTGGGTGAAGGGCTGTCTAGGCCTTGGTTTTGTATTGTCTGCAGGTGTTGGCTTTATGTAAAAGATGTTTGATTCCTCATGAACTGCATGTGCTATCGCTAGAACACCTGAGGAGTTTAGGTGAGACATTCAAGGTTCCACTGCCCAGTCATGATAGTGGTTCCCTCTCTGGTAGGGTTTGCACCTATGAATATGCTCTGTGTCTCTCTTGGTGAGATGCCACAGCAGCATAACAACTACAGAGGGCTATTAGTTTCTTTGGTGTGCTAGATGGCACTCTTCCCCACTGAGGTACATCCATAACACAGTCTTAGTTACTTTTGAATGACATTACTATTTTGCTCTGCATTAATGTTTCAATGCTCTAAAATTGTTTTCTACTATTTTAAATTAATATTTATTTGTTTGTTTGCTTTGTTTGTTTTTGAGACAGAGTCTCATTACACAGTCCTAGCGGCCTGGATAAGCTATGTAGACCAGAGTAGCCTGGAACTCCTGACTCTGCTTCCCGGGTGCTGGGCATAAAGGCATGCACCAACACACCTGGCTATATTTATTTTATTTCTTTGAGATTATACTATTTGTATCCTTTGGGCCTGGATTCCACAACTCTTTGCTTACATTTTTTTTTAACATGTAATCTCTATGCTCATTAATTGGGTATCATGTGATAATCCAACATGTGCACACAGCATACAATAATCAAATCAAACTAATTGCATTTCCTTTTGATTTTTTTTTATTTTTTGGTGTTTTTGAGACTGAGTCCTACTCTGCACCCCAAAGTGGCCTGAAACTTAAACTCCCTCCTCCATTCCCCAAGTTTTGATATTATAGACACAAGCCAGCAGGCCTTGATTTTCTCATTATTTCTTTATGTTTGGGACCTTTTAGCAACTCCCTTCTAGGTCTTCCTGAAGCACTGTGCTGTGGAACATCAGTGCTTATTCTTGCTGTCCCCTGCCATCCAGCTCCCCTTAGTGTCCTTCCTTGTACCATCCCCAGCATCTAGTTACCTCTTTTCTTTTGCTTTTAGGTCAATAATTATTTATTGTTTCCCCTCCCCTTACAAAAAGACACTTGCTAAGTGCACATTTTCCTTGTATTCCCCACAGGAACAAACTAATGAAATTTTAAGTTGTGTACTCATCCTATTCATTGTCCCCACCTTTACAAGTCAACTTGAAATTATCCATTATTTTCAGCAACGTATAGTCCAAATAAGTAATCTGAGACCACTTAGAGAGCATGATATCTAAGTCAACAAGTGTACATGCATACACACTCACACATAGAGAAACACCAACTGCTGAATACCCCAAGTTTTTCATTTCATTTCATATAATGTACACGAATAAGGTATTTTCTGTTCAGATCTGTATGGCAAATAAAGCAGACAGCTGAGTACTGTGTGTGTGTGTGTGTGTGTGTGTGTGTGTGTGTGTGTAAATCCAAATATATATTATCCTTTCCTGTTCTAAGAAATCAACTTTAAGTATTTTAATATACACTGAACAACAAAATCTTGATTTCCTAGCTAAATGTCATGATGCAAACCTATAATAGGATTTAGGAGGCTCAGACAGGATCCTAAGTTCAAGGATAACCTGGGCTATATAATTAGAACTTACTAACAAAATTCAAAAATGCGATTCTGATTCCTGTACATTAAAGATAATGCAGAAAGTGGACAAATACCAGTATTATTTGCACTTCTAAAGAGTTCTAACTTGTTATCTAGAAAATCAATCTCATATTTTAATGATCT
Organism: Cricetomys ansorgei; assembly: GCA_026225945.1. Classification (NCBI taxonomy): domain Eukaryota; kingdom Metazoa; phylum Chordata; class Mammalia; order Rodentia; family Nesomyidae; genus Cricetomys; species Cricetomys ansorgei. The sequence continues at coordinate 2,068,220 of JAMJFZ010003656.1, read as the reverse complement.
TCACCCACAAAATTTTATAAATGTATTTTTCCCTAATATTAATTTTGCTTTGAAATTTAAAGGATGTTTTAATCATAGAATAAAAATCACTGGCTGTTGTAGAGAACAGCTACTATGTATATAAGAGTATGTAGAATCACAATTTATCTGTAATGTCAGTGCTATTTTTCCAGCATAGTTGTTCATTACCTGGACTGGCTTCTTGGATCTCTATGTAACCTGTGGGATAGCACAATGCTTCAATACATGTATACCTTCTGTGTGTGTTCTGGATTCTGCCCTTAGAAATATTATAGCTCAGAAAGTTTTCTTTACTCTTCCGTCACAAGAAGTCACAGTGAAAACGCACCACCTGTGAACCAGATACTGAGCTCCTAGCTTCCTAGACTCCAAAGGTGAGAAATGAATTTCTGTTATCTACAATACGGCATTCTGAACAGATTAGTGCAAGGAACTCATCAAACATGACTCTCGTTCTTGTATGGGATGACCAAACACCATAAAGATGTAAATCCATCTCCCCTAAAGTTAAAATACAGACCATACCTCACTGAATGTGGTTTAATTTTCAATTTTTTACTTTGCAATTGATGAAAAGTGATATGCATTCAGTGCATAATTTCACGGGGGCAGTGTTGGGCAGCAACAGCCAAATGATCGTGCCAGGTGGGCCATACAATTACAATTGCAAGAGCAAACAATAAATAACCTACAGTGAACTATGTTGTGCAGCACTTAAATATAACCCTGTTAAGTTTTATATATATTACACATTTTATATATATAATAAAAAGATTTAAACAGTTTTAGAGATATTTTATTAATTCTTTGAGAATTTATTTTGATCATTTTCATACCCACTACTTCTAATTTTTCCAAGATACACCCCTATCTCCCTTCCTCCAAATTTCGTATCTTTTAAAAAAGTAACCCAACAAGTCCAGTTTGTGCTGCTCATATACTCATGAGCATGAGGCTAGCCATTGGGTCATGGACATGGAAATGAACTCACTCTCCCCCAGAAGCAATCAATTGTCAATAGCTCCTCGGGTACAGGTGGAGATTCATGAACCCTTTCCTCCTTAATGCTAGAATGTTTACTGACTTGAGCTTATGCAGGCAACCACAGTTGCTATGAGTTCATGAGTGCATCTCTTCTGTCCTGTCCAGAAGATATTATCCCATCTTCTACGATGGTCTCTGAGCTTTGTGTGTGTGTAGAGGGGTGGTACAGATGTCCCACTTGTGGCTAAGTCCTCCACACAGACTTATTCTCTGCACTTTGATAAGTTGTGAGTCTCTGTGTTAACCACTTTCCATGGCACAAAGAAGCAGCACTAATCTGTGGGTAGAGAGTGATGAATTTAGAGAGCAGTTTGATATTATGTGTAGTTAGCAGAATAATAGTGGTTGGCTCATCCCTGAGGTCTGTAAGCACCCCAACCATGATTTCTTAGTCAGATTTATAGTACCAGGTATGTGTCTCCTCCTGTGAAGGGGCCTTAATTCCAATCAGAAAGCAGTTGGGTATTCCTATAACACAGTGGTTCTCAACCTTCCTAATGCTGCTACCCTTTAACATAGTTCCTCATGTTGTGGTGACCCTCAACCATAAAATTATTTTCATTGCTATGTCATAACTGTAATTTTGCTACTGCTATGAGTCATAATGTAAATATTGAATATGCAGTTGGTCTTAGGTGAGCCCTGTGAAAATATCATTTGACCCCCCAAAGGGGTAGTGACCCAGAGTTTGAGAACCACTGCTGTAACATTTGTGCCACTATTGCACTTGTGGGCGTATCTTGCATGCCAGTCATTATTGTAGTTCACAACATTCACAGCTGGCTAAGAGTGTTGATGACTCCCCCAATACCCAGAAACCTACATAACACCTTCCAGTAGTATGAAAGCTACCCATCAGGGAGGAAGCTTTTTGATTAGTGACAATTTGATTTTTCCATGTCCTGAGGCCAATGTGTATGCTGTCTTTAGCAACAGAGTCTTACCTTCAAGACCCAGTGGACAACCAAGAGCAATGGCAATAGCCTTTATAGGCAAAAGTATTTTCTATACAGGTAGAGAAATTGATACTGTAGTTTATAAAAAGAAATAACTATATATGAATAGCCATGAAAATATTGACAATGAAAAGCTAAAGGGCTAGAAGTGTAGCTAAGTGTTTCAGTTCTTGCATATTTGAGGCCTTGGAGTCAATTTCCAAACCACAAGAAAGAAAATCATGACATAATGCTTGTATGCCTGAAACATCATGCACCAGTACTATGTACAATACTTGCTAGTCACAGTGGCAAGCACCTGTAGTTCCGGCTACTCTGGAGGCTATAGGAGGACTGTGCGATTTCAGGGATTTGAGACTAGCTTGGGCAACATAGTAAAACTACATCTCATAAAAGGGGAAGAAGGAAAGAGAGAGAGAGAGAGAGAGAGAGAGAGAGGGAGAGAGAGGGAGAGGGAGAGAGAGAGAGGGAGAACTACAATCCTACAAGACATTTTAAAATACTATAAAGCCCTTAAAGTTGAAGTTAAGGACCTAGGAAGGGTCTATATACCAGGGGTCTACATTCACAGGTCTATGTGGTGTGGATGGAACGTAGACACATCTTTAATCCCAGTATTCAGAAGGCAATGATGGTTCCACACCTTTAATCCCTAAGACAGAAACGGAATGTAGAAGTAGAAACAGCAGGCAGAGCTCAGAATGAGTTAGTCAGTCAGTTACAGCAGAGTCAGATACAGAGGCAGTATGAAGTGCTCTAAAGCAGGCAGTCTGACACAGGACAAGACACAGAGACAATGAAACAGTCTGACTGAGGAGAGAGGCTGAGACAGTATGGAGCAGTGAGAGCTCAAGAAGAGACACAGAGATACAGAGGCAGCTCGGCAGAAGAAGTCAGTATTAGACAGAAAGACTGAGTCAGTTTGAAGCCAAGCAGAGTAGTTTAGTCAGAGAAGTTGCAAGAGTAGCCAGAGTCTGGCAGAGTCAGAAGAGTTCTGTCAGAAACAGTCAGCTGGCTCAGAAGGTCAGTTTGAACCAGCAGCTTAAAAAAGTGTGTGTGCCAGAACAGCGAGTAAGTTGAATCAGCAGCCAACCAGAGGAGTCTACATTGATGACTACATCTACAATATATTACTTAAGAAAAAAATAAAACCTAAGACAAAAAGTAAACATAAGATAAAAGTAAGACGTAAAGAATAGCAAGTTCAGAGAAATATGCAAACATATATAGAAATTTAGTGCACACACAAACCATTTCAAGTTACTCTTGCAAAACGTTTGTTAGTAAATGATGTTCAGAATGGATGTGTACAGAAAAAAAAACTAGATCCATTTTCCACACCATACAGAAGGACTGACCCTAGTAGTCTCTCTGTGTGTGTGTGTGTGTGTGTGTGTGTGTGTGTGAGAGAGAGAGAGAGAGAGAGAGAGAGAGAGAGAGGGAGGGAGAGGGAGAGGGAGAGGGAGAGAGGGAGAGCTAAATATTAGCTTCACCTGAGTAGGGAATCTCACCTGAAGAACTGTCCTGATTATACAGGAAGGCCCACCTAGATTAAGGGCAGCATTTTCTAGTTGGAGGCAAGATAAAATGGGTATTCAGAAGGAATTTTATGCTCAGCATTTGCTTGTTTGTCCTTCTGTCTTGTCTCTGAGTTGATGTGTCTGGATGCTGTCACTGCTGATTCCTCCAAAGAGAGCAGAATCAATGATCCCAAGCTTTCATCATAGGGACCAGAAGCTTTCCAAGAACTTCTCAGGTTCCCAGTACTACACTGGGACTACTGAGGCACCCCACCTGGTGGACTACCTTAGGTCATCACGTCTCCATGCCCCTGTGAGAGACAATTATGTTCAGTTATGCCCACAGTCTGATAGAAACAATTCTTTAATTGAGATTTCCTCTTCTCAGGTGACTCTAGTTTGTGTCAAGTGGGAAAATAACCAGCACATGAATAAACTCCAAAAAGATCTGAGGTCTAAGTGTGAATAGAAACCATGTATATTGGGCTGGTAAAATGGCTCAGTGGATAATGCCTGGCACCACATTTGATGACCTGAGTTTGATCCCCAGGACCCACATGATAGAAAGAGAGAACTGATTTTCACAATTTGTCTTCTTGTAACAAGCCCTGAGACCTTAGCACAATTCTTGCCATGTTGGAGACACCTGTCAAAATGGGAACAAAAACCTAATCAATCAAAGACCTAGACTATAGTTCCAGGATCCAGGAGAAGTCCCTAAATTACTAACTTTGCTTTATGGCTTCTGTAGTTTTGCTTCTTGCTAACTGTTTTTGGTAACTGAAATGTGTCAAGCAAGATGTGGATTTTGTGAATAAAAAAACAAAGAAAAGTGAAGCTCAGGGCTGCATGATTTGGGTTAAGTTTCTATGCAGCTGTTAGCCAGCGATACAGCCAGCAATACAGCTATTCAGCTTTAAGCGTGTTTCCTGTGTTCTCTGGTGGAATTGTCTCACAACATTCTGACCTCTACACATGTGCCATGGCGTACGTGTGTGTGTGTGTGTGTGTGTGTGTGTGTTTGTGTGTGTGTGTGTGTTTGTGTGTGTGTGTGTGTGTTTTGTGTGTGTGTGTGTGTGTGTGTGTGTGTGTGTGTGTTTGTGTGTGTGTTTCAAAAATAGAAAGACAAACCGTGTGTGGTGGTTTGAATGAGAATGGCCCCCACTGCTCATAGATTTAAATACTTGGTCACCAGTGAGCAGCACTATTTGAAAGGATTAGGAGGTGTGTCCTTGTTGGAGGAAGTGTGTCACTAGGCTGGGCTTTGGGGTTTTCAAAAGCCCAAACCAGGACCAGTGTAATTCTCTCTTCTGCAGATCCCTGCGGATCCAGATATAGAAATCTCAGCTACTGCTCCGGCACCTGTCTGCATCCTGTTATGCTTCTGCCATGATGATAATGGACTAAACCTCTGAAACCAAAGGCAAGCCCAGATTAAATGCTTTCCTTTATAAGAGTTGCATGGTCATTGTGCCTCACAGCAACAGAACACCTACTAAGACAGACAGGTAGACAGAAATACAGAGAGAGAGAGGGAGAGGGAGAGGGAGAGGGAGAGACACAGAAACTTGATACAGAAAGGCAGAGACAGAGAGAAACAAAGAGAGAGGGAGAATTCCCTGGCATCTCCTTTTGCCAGGACTGTGATCTTATTAAGTCAGGAGCCTTTTATGATAACATTTAGCCTTATTTTCTTCTTTTGAGATTCCATCTTCAAATACAGCCACTTGAGGCTTTCTTTGTGTGGAGGGGACATAAACAATTTTCACTTGATTATTTGCTTACTTCCAAGTAGATTCAAATTCTGCTGGAGTATCACAGAAGAAATGCTATATCCTCAGTGTAGCTTTTCGGAGGTACACATTTGTCCCATCAGTAACTTTCATTGCTTTGTTAAAATGTCTGCCATCTTTCTCACTTCTAAAGTGGCAATTCTCAGCATTGCAATTAGTAAGTATCTTGTGTGAAGTTGTGTATATAGTATCTTGTTGCTCATCAACTCTTAATCTAATAATTTTAGTATCATCAATGGTCCATCCATTTAAGGTCATGGTAGGTTCCAAACGATTATTTTAGAATTTCATTATTAGTTTACATTTACTAAATCAAAGAGTTTTCCCTTAGCCTGTATTTATTTACTCACTCATTTATTTATAATTACAGGTTTGCGGATTTTCATTTTATTTTACCCTTCTACCTTTCACTTCATTCCCTGATGTATATATGCGTTGATGTATGTAACTATGAGTCTATTTGGAAACACATGAGTTTATAACAGTATCTCTGTTCTGGACTGGATTTTTTGTGTCCTGTAAAATTTGTATGTTGAAATCCTAATTCCCAACATAGCAATTTAGAATGAGGCCTTCATGAATGGAATTTGTTCCCTTAAAAATAATACACCAGGAAGTTCTGTTTGCCCTTTCTGCAGTGTAAGAATACAGCAAAAAGATGGCCAACTACAAACCAGGAAGTGTGCCCTTCTGTATACCAAATCTTCCAGTACCATCCTTTAAGGATTTCCAGCCACCAGAACTGTGAGGAACACATTTCTGTTAGCCATAAGTGTTGTGGAAGTTTATTCTTAGTTATATATAAAATAATTGTTTTATGCACTGTTGGGTGAGGGGCTATTCTAGGTCTCGGCATTTTGCATTATCTGCAGGTATTGGATTTCTGTGGGGAATGTTTGATTGCTTATGATCTGCACATGCTATCAGTAGAACACCTAAGGAGTTTTGAATCAATAACACACCTGAGCGCAGACACTCAGGGTTTGACTGTTCAGTTTGGCACTGGTCAGGAGGGTGGTTCCCTCTGCTGAGATCTGGCAGGGTTTGAGTCTATGAAAATGCCTTCTTGTCTTCCTTGCTGAGCCACAGCAGCATAGTACTACACATAACCTTTGTCTCATTTTATTATATTATCAAAGTAGATTCAAAATTTAGTGGAATTATTCATATCTAGTAAGAGAACAATGTGGACTTAGAGCCAGAAGCGTTTCTGGGTGTCAGTAGGCACTCTTCCTTCTGGCTTGCTTTCACTTTCCTTGAAGGACAAAGTCAGACAATAGGACATTAATCTAAGGTATCCAGATTTTACCATTGCCATGGCTAACTAAGATCAGAAGCATATCCCCTGAATGTCACCTGTAGTTGACGTAAGGTTAGTCTTTCCTGTTCCTTCTATTGGACGATCATTTGCTGAACCTTCTGACATGACGGTGCATATGTGTAGATTGGAATAAGATAGGTCAGCCAACTGCAGCATGGGTAATTATCAGAAATAAAACTATTTTTATTGTTTTCTATGGATTAGTATACAAAATAATCTCACAGGCATTTTCATACAAGCTTTGTTTTTTTGTTTGTTTGTTTTTGTCCCCCCCTTTCTCCCTGGCCTCTTCTTAATGGCATCCTTTTCTGCATTCACATCACATGTATTCTATTACTCTCTCTTTTCTACCTTAAAATCTCTCTTTTTCCCTGCCATGATTCCTTTTCTAGTCTCATTACCTACACTCACACACAAACATATACACATATATAAAAATCAAGGTCTAGCATCTACCCGTGGAAGAATGAGTAATTAGAGTAATTTGAGTAATTTGAGTAATTTGAGTAATTTACTTCTCTGAATGTGAGCTATCTCACATAACAGAACACTCTCAGCTGCATCAATTTTCCTGAAAATGACATTATTCTATTTTTCCTTATGGCTACATAAAATTACACTGTTTCCTTGGCAACTGACCATTACTCTTAGGGCTCACAGAGACTGAAATGGCAGACCCAGAGCCCGCATGGTCTCCTACACATATCTTATGCTTGTCTGGCTTGGTATTCCTGTAGAACTCCTATAAGTTGGAAGGGGTTCTCTGTTTTACCTGCCCTTGCTACCCCTTTCCTCCTGCTAGGCTGCCTCATACAGCATTGATGTAGAGGTTTGCCTGGTTCCATCTTGATATTCCCTGGGAAGATTGCTTTTTCCTGAGGGGAAATGAGAGTGAGGTGAGGGTGGATCTGGGGAGAGGGGAGATGGGAGAGCTGGGAGGAGCGGAGATAGGGGAGGTTGGGGGAGCTGGGAGGAGTGGAGATAGGCCAGGATGGGGAGCTGGGAGGAGTGGAGATAGGGCAGGATGGGGGATCTGGGAGGAGTGGAGATAGGGCAGGATGGGGAGCTGGGAGGAATGGAGATAGGGCAGGATGGGGGTTGGGATTGTTATATGAGAGTAGAAGAAAGAAAGAGAGAGGGGGGGGGGAAATAAAGAGAAAGAAAATCCACTGTGTATATGTACCACATTTTCATATCCATTCAATTTATTGATAGACATATCAATATGTTGGGCTACCTCTCTGCTCTTGTGAATACTGCAACAGTACACACTGATGTGCAGGTGTCTCTGTACTAGGATATGGAGTCTATTGTGTATATTCCCAAGAGTAGTACAGCGGGGCTATATGGCAATTCTATTTTTAGCATTTTGAGGAACCTACACACTGATTTCCAGAGTGGCTGCACCAGTTTACATTCCCATCGACAGGAAGTTAAAGGTTTCCCTTTCTCTGCGACCTTGCCAGTGTTTCTTATCATTTGTTTTCTTTTAAAAATTCTTTTTCTTAATTCTTCCTTCCTTTCTTTTTTTCCTTTCTACATGTATATGGTGTATTTTCTGTTTCTACATCCTCTTCTATGGGGTTCCCTGAGACTTGAGGGGAGGTATTTGATGGAGACATCTTGTTTAGGGCTAAGTGCTCCAAGGTCTCTCACTCTCTGCATTATGTCTGGCTGTGGGTCTCTGAATTTGTTCCCATCCTCTGCAGGAGGAAGCTTCTCTGATGATGTCTGAACAAGACATTGATCTATGAATATAGCATAATGTCATTAGGATAACCCTAACCCTAACCCTAACCCTGACCAGAGGCTGATAGCCTAGAGACCTAGAGTAGAACCAAACACAACTGACAAAAAAGCCAATGAAATGACTCCTAATGATATTCTGCTATACTCATAGTTGAGGGCCTAGCCCAGTCATCATCAGAGAGGCTTCTTCTGGTAGCTGATGGGAGCAGATCCAGAGACCCACAGCCAAACAGTAGGTGGAGTCCGGGGAACCCCATGGAAGAGGAAAGAAAAGATCGTAGAAGCCAACAGGGTCGAGGATACCAGGAGAACAAGGCCCACAGAATCAACTAAGCAGGGCTCATAGAGGCTCACAGAGACTGAGGTGGCAATCACAGAGTCTGCATAGGTCTGCACTAAGTCCTCTGCACATATGTTATGGGTTGTTTATCTCGGTGTTTCTGTGGGACTCCTAATAGTGGGAGTGGGAGATATCTCTGACTCTTTTCCCTGCTCTTGAGACCACTTTCCTCATATTAGGTTACCTCTTCCAGGCTCAATGTGAGGGTTTGTGCCTAATCTTATTGTATCTTGTTATGCTGTGTTCCGCTGATATCCCCCCTGGGAGACCTGCTCTTTTCTGAAGAGAAAAGGAGGAGTAGATCTGGGGGAGAGGACAGACGAGGGAGGGGGCTGGGAAAAGTAGAAGAAGGGGAAACTGCAGTCAGGATGTATTGTATGAGAGAAGTATAAACAAATGTAAAAAGAAAATAAAAGAACTAAATGCCATCTTGATGGATTTTTCCTTTGATGAATATGTAGTGTCTTTCAGTATTTGTTCTGATTGGTTTTGGTTTGAGATCTGTTTTGTCAGATATTTAAATGGCTACACCAGCTTGTTTCTTAGGTCCATTTGCTTGGAATACCTTTTTCTAGCCCTCTACCCTGAGGTGATATCTATTCTTGAGGTTAAGATGTGTTTCTTGGAAGCGGAAGGATGGATGTTTTCACATCCATTCTGTTAGTCTGTGTGTGTGTTTTTTTTAAATCAGGGAATTGAGATCACTGACATTGAGAGATGTTAATGAGCAGTGTTCATTGATTCCTGGTTATTTTTGTTTATTTGTTTGTGGGTGTTGTTGTTGTTGTTGTTGATGGTGGTGGTGGTGGGGTGTGTGTGTGTGTGTGTGTGTGTGTGTGTGTGTGTGTGTTTACACTCTTTTGATTTACTGATCTGTGATTATTCCTTGTGTTTTCCTGGGTGTTGTTATCCTCTTCAGGTTGGAGTTTTTTTTTTCTATTGCCTTCTGTAGGGCTGGATCTATAGATAGATATTGCTTAAATTGGTTTCATCGTAGAAGATCTTATTTTCTTATTTTCTCCATCTATTGTGATTCAAAATTTTTCTGGGCTGGCATCTGTGGTCTCTTAGAATCTGCAGCATGTCTGTCCATGCTCTCTGGCTTTTAGAGTCTCCATTGAGAAGTCAGGTGTAATTCTAATAGGTCTGTATTTATATGTAATTTGTTTTTTTTTCCCTTTGCAGCTGTTACTATTCTTTCTTTGTTCTGTACATTTTGTGCTTTGATTAATATATTATGTGTGTGTGCAATTACTTTTCTGGGTCAATCTATTTGGTGTTTTGTATGCTTCTTGTACCTTAATAGGCATTTCCTTTAGGTCAAGGTAATTCTATAATTTTGTTGAAAATATTTTCTGTGCCTTTGACCTGGGTTTCTTCTCCTTCTTTTATTCCTATTATTCTTAAATGTGGCCTTTTCTTCATGTCCTAGATTTCCTGGATGTTTTTGCAAGGATTTTTATATATAATAGCTTCTTATCTATAATAATAGCTTATTGTATATAATAGCTTTTACATATAATAGCTTCTTTGACTGAAGTATCTATGTCTTCTGTCATGTCTTCAATGCCTGAGGTTTTCTTTTTTATCTCTTGTATTCTGTTGGTGAGGCTTGCCTCTGTGGTTCCTGTTCAAGTTCCTAAAATTTTCATTTCCAGATTTCCTCAGTTTGACTTTTCTTTATTTATTTTATTTCTACTTTCAGTGTTTGGACAATTTTATTCATTTCTTTCCACTGTTTGTGTTTTCATAGATTTCTTTAAGGGGTTTATTCATTTCTTTGTTAAGGACCTCTATAATATGCATAAAGGCTAATTTAAGGTCTTGTGCTTCAGCTATGTTGGAATATTCAGGGCCCGCCATAGTAGGGTTGTTGGGCTTCAGTGGAGACATATTATCCTGGCTGTTAATGATTGTGTTTATAGGCTAGCACCTAGGCATTTGGTTTTGGGAAGATTGTAATTCTAGGTGCTGATATATGGTCTTGTCGTTGTTGGTTGTGTGTTTTGTTCCTCAGTTTCTCTTTCCTGTCTGGTTCTTAGGAGAGTGGTGGTGGCTACGTGTTGCCTACAGGAAAATCTGGGGTCCTGACAGGTGTGGACAATGAGGGTTCCTGGTAAAATATTTCTAGGTTTTGGGAGCTGACACTTAGACATGGGGATGGGCTTCAATGAGGTGTTGGAGGATGTCCACAGGATGGGGGAAAGTGTTCCACCAGGTCTGCTCAGTCCCATGGGAATGGGGACAGAGAGCAAGGAGAGGCCACAGCAGAAGGTCTGCTTCAGAGATGTGGATAAGACTGGTGGATTGGATATGGAGGAGAGGAAACAGAGTGAAGATGTGAAGCTCTCCAACCTGTTTCACTGGTCTAGTTACTTTTCTGGCAGGCTTGGCTGGAGAGTTCCCAGGGAATGTCTGCCGCAGTTGTAGGCAAGGATAAAGCAACGAGTCGGGAGGGGGAAATTTGGAAAGGAAGATCTGTGTGATCCACTGGAGATGGGGGCAGGGGTAAGGTAGGCTGCTGCAGGTGGTCTGCTACAGAGATGTGGATAAGACTGGGGGATTGAATTTGGAAGGAGAGAGGGAGAAGTGAAGCTCTTTGGTTAGCCTACCTGCTTCCCTGGCTGGGGTGACCTGTGGGTTTCCAGGCAATGCCATGCCTGTATCTTGAAGTGTTTTCCCTGTTTTACTCTACCAGTTTCACTGTTTGAACTTTTATATTAAGATCTTTGATCTAATTTTAGTTAAGAGGTGTGGATGTTATTTCATTATTTTTCACGTAGACAGCCAGTTTTGTCAGCAACATTTGTTGAGGCTTTTTTTCCCCCAGCATGTAGTTTTGACTCTTGTACTGACTAGTTTCATGTCAACTTGACACAAGCCAGAATCATCAGAGAGGGACCTTCAATTGAAAAAAAGCCTCCATAAGATCAGGCTGTAGCCATTGCCTGCAGGATATTTTCTGAATTACTGGTTGATTCGCGAGGACTCAGCCCACTGTGGGTGGTGCCACCTCTTCGCAGGTGGTCCTGGGTTCTATAAGAAAGCAGGCTGAACTAAGCCATGGGAAACAAGCCAGAAAGCAGCACCCCTCCATGGCCTCTGCATCAGCTCCTGCCTCCAGGTTCCTGCCCTGTTTGAGTTCCTGTTCTGACTTCCTTTGACGATGTAAAAGCATAAGCTGCATAAACCCTTTCTTCCCCCAAGTTTCTTTGGTTATGATGTTTTTCTCACATTAATAATAATCCTAACTAAGACAAAACCTTTGTCAAAAATTAGAAAGTTGTAACTGTGTGCATTTATTTCTAGGTCTTCTGTTTCTATTTAATCTGTATTTCTGTGCCAATACCATGATGTCTTTGTCTCGATGGATCTGTGGTTTAATTTGAATTTAGATACTGTGATACCTCCAGCAATGTTCATTCTGCTTAGAAATACTTTGAGTATCTGGGGTCTTTTGAGTTTACATATGAATTCTGAGATTTTTTTTTCTTGTTTGAAAAAAAAAGTCACTGGAATTTTGTAAGGATTGCATCAAATCTGTAGACTGCTCTTCATAAGAAAGCCATCAGAAACAAAACTATTAGCCTTTTTAATTGGTTTCTAATCATGTGCCTACATTACAAAACATAGACAATGAAAATTGACATCTCTAATTTAGACAGCCCATGGTTTTTTCTCCATTTCACCTACTCACAGATTGTCCTACTTTACTAGGAGTTTTTATACACATAAAATAAAAAGTATTTGATACAGAACTTCTTGGCTGTTTAAGTTAAGAATAAAGAGCTTTATGGCAATATAATTATATAAGTTTGTTGAGCTTCAAGAGCAGCATAGTATTATTTATATCTTACATTAATGTTAGAAGTAAGGTTTAAGCCCCTCTCCTAGTTATATTACTCTCATGTGGGAATTACAGATTGGAGAGTATACAGGAAAGAGAATCAGATATAACTACTAAAAGTTCTCCTAAATAATATATACTAGCTTCATTTTGGAAGCCCTTAAACATCATTTTGAAGACTAAATAGTCCACTAGACAGATGATGAGTTTAGACATTTAAAAGATACTAATAATCACTCTGAATATGGAGGGTAAGTTGGGATTCATCAACAAGCATATGTATAATGCTCACATAAGAAATAGTATTCCACTGTAGCATAGATTGCACAGGGAATATAAGTGTAAGCCATATATATATATATATATATATATATGTATATATATATATTTTTTTTTAGACAAGATTTCTCTGTTGTAACTCTGGCTGTCCTGGAACTCACTCTGTAGACCAGGCTGGCCTTGAACTCACAGAGATCCACCTGCCTCTGTCTCCTGAGTGCTGGGATTAAAGGCATGCGCCATCACCGCCCAGCTATTGTAGATATTTTAAAACACACAAAATCAATATTAGACCTTTTCCTGTTTTTTAACGTTATAAAAGTAACACTCACATGCTACAAAATATCATTGTATTTTTGGAAGGGAATCAGGGCTGGAGATATGGGATAAAGATGCAAAAATAACAAAAAAAACTACTTGATGAACATAAACTCAAAAAAAATAAAAACCTCAGTAAAATACCAACAATCCAAATTTAACAACACACCAAAAAGTTCACACTCTTCAGGTCAAAGATCACAACCCCACTAATCCCCCCGACCCCCACCTCAGGCCTAGCTCAGGATCCCATGGACTGGGAGTGCTACCCACTCCCTAGGTAAGAGACCACACACTTTCAAGTGACACCTAGGACCATGCAAATCATGTCTGCTCCCCAGATCAGAACCACACCCTCGATGACCCATGGCATCTTGTGGTAGTTTAGGGATGAAAATGGCTCCCATAAGCCAATAGGGAGTGGCACTATTAAGAGGTGTGGCCTTGTTGGAGGAAGTGGGGCCTTATTGGAGGAAGTGTGTCACTGGGGAAGGGTTTTGAGGTTTCCAAAGCTCAAGATAGACCTAGTGGCTCACACTCTCTTGCTGCCGCCTGCTGATCCAGATGTAGAATTCTCAGCTCCTTCCCCAGTACCATCATACCTGCCTTCGTGCCACCATGCTTCCTGTCGTGACAATGGACTAAACCTCTGAACTGTTATGGTCATGGTGTCTCTTCACTTTAATGAAACCGTAACTAAGACACATCTCAAGATCAATGACTATAAGCAAGATACACCACTGGAATGCCTTGCCTACTCCTCAGGTCAGAAACTACACCTTATTGACCCTGGACATCTCACACAGAATGCCTGCTAGTGAGGTCAGCGACTGTATACCCACTAGGTGAGCTGGGATCAATGCAGTGACTCCACTCATAAATCAGTACTGAGTATTTTTATAACTAAACTGAAGTATACCTGGCTGGTCCCAAACCAGCCAAGATGAGGTAAGCATCAAGCACATATCCAAATATCAACTCAATGCAGGTAGACCAGAAATATGCTAAAGTTGTTAAGCAAATGAGGACTAAGAAAATAGCTAAGATTAAACAACCAACAGTATAACAGGAACAATATGACATATCTTTCTATAATAAATCTGAATGTCAGTGGTCTCAAGTACGCAATCAAAACAGACAGACAAGCTGATTGCATCAGAAAACAGAATACTTCAGTGCCAGGTTCATGACACCTCCTTATGAGTTCTAAGTCAGGAGCCCCAGTGGCTCCCAAAACAATACAGGCTATATAGGCTGCTAGGGGAGAAAATCCATCAGTGGTCTTATCCAGATGAGAATCCTGTGAACTATAATACAAACCTGCTAGGCAAGGTGTGCCCACTGGTGCAATAGTGTCATGACTATTAAGGGAGCAATTAAGTACTCTCTGATTGGTTTTAAGGTTCAGTTTACTAGAGGGAATTCCTGCATGGTATGGTAGACCTGACTAAAATCCAATGACTGAGAAAGGTCTTAGGTCCTAGGAGATACCTACAATTATTGTTTAGCTAAATTGACATAATGCCAAGCTGTCTTCTAAATGTTTGTGTTTATAGATATAGACAAATTAGGATTTTATTTTAATAAGAGAAACTTGTCTTTGCAAGAAAGGTTGTGAACACAGAGACACATGGATGCTCAAGATACTGAGACTAACTCAGAATCAAGCTTCCCTTTACCATCGCCACACTCTCAACTCTGATCACACAGTTCCTGCAATGGTCCAGCCCGAGGCAGGCTAGACTCTCACATAAGACACACAACCAAAAAAAAGAAGTCCACATGCCCAGGTCACACCACAAAAACATAAACGTCATAAAAAATGAAGACAATATGCTCCTCCGCTCACCTGCTACTCCTATAGAAATACTCTCCAATGAGAATTACCTAGATTAGTGGTTCTCAACCTGTGGGTTGCCACCTCTTTGGAAGTTGAATAACCGTTCCAATGGTGTTGCCTAAGACCATCTGTATAACCGATATATACAATTACAGTTCATAACAGTAGCAAAATTACAGTTATGAAGTAGCAATGAAAATGATTTTATGGTTAGGGATCACCACAAAATGAGGAATTGCATTAAAGAGTCACAGCATTAGGAAGGGTGAGAACCAGTGGTTTAAATGAACTCCAGAACACAGACTTTAAACAAACAATCATAAACTTGATCAAAGAATGCAAGGAATTTAAAGAACACATAAACACACAACTACGTGACAAGAGGATAGAAATAAAC
Source organism: Cricetomys ansorgei (assembly GCA_026225945.1). Classification (NCBI taxonomy): domain Eukaryota; kingdom Metazoa; phylum Chordata; class Mammalia; order Rodentia; family Nesomyidae; genus Cricetomys; species Cricetomys ansorgei. The sequence goes on along the minus strand of JAMJFZ010003656.1, from coordinate 2,052,795 downwards.
GCTTGAGTGGAGGTCTAGAAAACACAAATATGTGGCTGAAGGAAAATGACAAAGAAGAAAATTCAGGATTTGGAAACTGAATTCAATAAAGAGTTAAAAATATTGAAGGGGATGCAAACTGAAATGAAAATGGAACTGAAAAAAAAGTAGTAATTAAATTAGAAAACTCAAGGAAAGCCATACTAGTAGAGTGGATCAAGTAGAAGCTAGACTATCAGGACTCGAAGATGAATCTTTGAGGAAAGAAACTGAAGATCTCAGAAGCTGGAAAGATCCCCCGTGCTCCTGGATTGGTGGGATTAAATAGTAAAAATGGCCATCCTACCAAAAGCAATCTACAGATTCAACACAATCTCTATCAAAATTCCAACACAATTGTTTGCAGACCTTGAAAGGATAATTCTCACATTCATGTGGGGAAAAAAAACTAGGATAGCTAAAACAATCCTGAATAAAAAATAACTTCTGGAAGTATCACCATCCCTGATTTCAAGCTGTATTACAGAACTATAGTAATAAAAACCGCATGATATTGGCATAAAAACAGACACATTGATCAATGGAGTCCAGACATAAATCCACACATCTATGGAAATCTAATTTTTTTTATAAAGAAGTCATAAAAACACAGTGGGAAAAAGGCAGCATCTTCAGCAATGATTAATAAATGTGACCTCACAAAGATGAAAAACTTCTGTAAGGCAAAGGATACCATCAACAGGACAAAACAGCAGCCTATACCATAGGAAAAGATTTTTACCAATTCCACTTCTGATAGTAGACTAATATCATATATATATATATATATATATATATATATATCAAAAAATAGACATCAACAACAAAATAATAATCCAATTTTTTAAATGGGGTGCAGATCTAAACAGTGAATTCTCAATAATAGAATCTCAAGTGGCTGAGAAGCATCCTTACCCATCACGGAAATACAAATCAAAACTGCTCTGAGATTCCATCTTACACCCATCAGAATGGGTAAGATCAATAACACAAGTGACAGTTCGCGCTGGCAAGGATGTGGAACAGGGAAACATGCTTCTATTGCTGTGAGAGTGCAAACTTGTACAACCACTTTGGAAATCAATATGGCAATTTCTTAGGAAATTGGAAATCAACCTACCTCAAGACCCAGGTATGCCACTCCTGGGCATATACCCAAATGACATTCCATCCTACCACAAGGATACTTACTCAACTATACTCATAGCAGCTTTATTCCTAATAGCCAGAAACTGGAAACAACCCAGATGTTCTTCAACCAAAGAATGGATAAAGAAAATGTGGGTACATTCACACAATGAAGTATTCCTCAGCTGTTAAAAAAAAATAGCATCATGAAATTTGCAGGCAAATAGATAGAACTAGAAAAATATCATCTGAGTAACACAGACCCAGAAAGACAGGCATGGTATGCGTTCACCTATAAGTGGGTATTAGCTTTTAGGTAAAGGATAACCATGCTACAATACAGAGACTCAGAGAGGCTAGGTAACAAGGAGGGCCTGGGGGTCGATGCCTGGGATACACTGGGAAGGGGAAATTAGAATAGATTTTGTAGGTGGACTGGGTGAGGATGGGAACAGGAGGGATCAGGTTGGGTGGCAGGGTAGAGGGAAAGAATACAGGAAAAGGCAACTGGGATTGTGGGGTGATGTGGAAACCTACTCTAGGAAGAAAACCCTAGCAAGGACTCCTAGTAAGAGACGATACAGAACCTGAACTTGCCATCTTCTGCAACCAGACAAGGCTTCCAGTGGTGAGGCTGGTGTTATAGCTCCCTATTGTGGCGGTTCAGCAAACAGGACAAGGAGGCATTTTCATAGACTCAAATCCTGCCAGACCTCAGCAGAGGAAACCACCTTCTTGGCCAGTGCTATACTCAATCAACAGTGGAACCCAGAGTGTCTCTGCTCAAGTGTTTTTAGTGATTCAGAACTCCTCAGGTATTCTACTGATAGCATATGCAGATCGTTACCAATCAACATCCCCCACAGAAATCCAACACCTGCAGACAATACAAAATGCCAAGCCTATGCATCCCCTTTTCCAACAGTGCATAAAACAATCATTTTAAACACAACTAAAAATAAACTTCCCCAACACATTGGGACACCAACCCAGCCATAAAACCTTTGACCTACAATCGGCCCTGCCTGCAAGATGTGCTGGGGCAATGGTGGCACAGAACCTGTGGAAGTGGCCAACCAATGACTGTTGTGACTTGAGACCGATGCCATGAGAGGGAGCCCCTATTTAACACTGCCTGCTGGTGAGGAACCAGAGGCTGATAGCCTAGAGACCTAGGGTAGAACCAAACACAACTGACAAAAAAAGCCAATGAAATGACTCCTAATGATATTCTGCTTCTGCTATGCTCATAGTTGAGTGCCTAGCCCAATCATCACCAGAAGAGTCTTCCTCTGGCAGCTGGTGGGAGCAGATCCAGAGACCCACAGTCAAACAGTAGGTGGAGTTTCGGGGAACCCCATGGAAGAGTGAAGAAAAGACTAGAGAAGCCAAAGGGGTCGAGGATACCAGAACAAGGCCCACAGAACCAACTAAGCAGGGCTCATAAAGGTTCACGGAGACTAAAGTAGCAATCATGCAGCTTGCATAGGGCTGTTTTAGGTCTTCTGCATATATGTTAGGGTTGTTAGCTTGGTGTTTCTGTTGGACTCCTAACAGTGGGAGTGGGGTGTCTCTGACTCTTTTGCCTGCTCTTGGGACTCTTTCCCTCATACTGGGTTGCCTCATTCATCCTCAATATGAGGGTTTGTGCCTAGTCTTATTGTGTCTTGTTATGTATCTTGTTATTGTATCTTGTTGTGCTATGCTTAGCTGGTATCCCTGGGAGGCCTGCTCTTTTCTGAAGGTAAATGGAAGAGAGGATCTAGCAGAGAAGGGAGGTGAGGAGGAACTAGGAGGAGTAGAGGAAGAGGCAACTGCAGTTGGAATGTATTGTATGAGAGAAGAATAAATAATAATAATGATAATCAAATATAAATATAAAAAAGTAAAGAAAAGAAAAAAGACTTGATGATAAAGTAGAGAAATTGGACAGCTCAACAAAAAGATATGAAAAAATTTAAACACATAAAAGAAACATGCAGAAACTATGGGATTCTATGGAATGACCAAACTTTCAAATCGTACAATTAGAAGAAAGAGAAGAATCCCAATTTAATGGCATCAGCCAGATCTTCAACTGGAAACTTCCCTAAATTAAGGAGAGACATACCCAAAACAGATAGGTACAAGAATCACACCGAACACTAAATAGACAGGAAACAGAAAAAAGAAACTTCTTGCATTATAGTTTGTGCCATTGCATTATGATAAAAATATCTCTTATATTCTAGGGAACTGAAACTTTCGCTGAACCTCACAGCCAAAGTTAATAATATACCTTGAGGTTACTTAAGACTTCAGACTGCTATCCTACTATGTAGTCAAACTGTTTGTTTAACCTGCCTTTAAGAGAGCAACATAACAACCTTATTTGCCTTAGATTTCCCCTGTAATCTACTTTTACAACCTAAGATAAGCCTAGCTGCAATCTTAAGTTATGTACTTACTCTTCCAGGCCCCTGGTCCAGAGTATTATTTGCTGAAAGCAGCAAATACAGAAGTTGAAAGCAACTTCCTAAAATCTACAATAAAGGTTGAAAGCATCCATTTGTGGATATTGGTTGATAAACAATGTTTGTTGTGTGGATCAGTTGGGATTAGTTGGGGCCAGTAAGTTAAGGCCTTGTAAATCTGTTAAAGATTTCTGTAAAGTGTCCCATTCCTTCCTCCATGTGCTGCTCAATAAATACAGAGTAGATTTCTTTGTTGGGGACAGACACATGCAACCTGAAGACACAGACATAGGGACAGACAGATTGACAACCTTCTTCAGGGAGGCATAGATTCAGACTCATAGACAGACAGAAGACAATAGACACAGTATGAAGTAGAGTCTTGCTCTTGGTTAAAGGATTCTAAGGGAAAGTGCTTTTTTCCTCCTTAATCTGACACCACCACATTTTTGGTAACTCAGGGTTAATCACTAATGTGCATAATTCACGCAGTAGTTAAAACACTAAATATACAGAACAAAGAAAGAATTTTGAAAGCTATGAGAGCAAAACCACAAGTTATGTATATGGTGAAACCCATAAGAATAATTGCTGATTTCTCCATGGAAAATGTAAAAGTCTGAAGATCCTGGAGCAATATACATCAAGTTCTAAAGGAACATGGATGTCAGCCTAGACTACTATACCCAGCACATCATCTGCCATAGTTTAAGTGAAAAGAAAACCTTCCCATTATATAAAGAGTCTATAAAAGAATTCATCTTCACCAATCCAGCCCTACAGAGAATACTGGGATCAGTACTTTGGACTTAAAAGGGAATAAGGATAGCCAAGACATTATAGAAGTAAATGAAACTGTAATTACTAAAGCACGGAATAGAACTAAGAACACAAACAAAAAAAAACTGACTGTCAATATACGTTTCCATAATAACTTTAAATATAAATGTCCTCAATTCCCAATCTAAAGGCACAGGTTAGTTGAATGGATTAAGCAACAAACCCTGTATTTCTGTTGTCTACAAGAAACTCATCTTACCTTTAAAGATAAGCACAACCTTAAATTGAAAGGATAGTTAAAATAACAACAATCTATCCCAAGAAAATGAGAACAGGAAGCAAACAGAGCTATCTCTATCCTGGTATCAGAGAAAATAGACTTCAAAATAAAACTAATCAGAAGAGATATTTTTTAAAAGGACACTTCATTTTAGTAAAGGAACAATTAACCCAGAAAGCATCAAAATCCTAAATATACATGCTCTAAACTCTGCTACATCTGATTTCATCTTAAAGAATGTACTGCTGAACTCAAAGGCACAGATTAACTCTGACTCACTAAGAATGGGTAATTTCAATACTCCTCTTTCTCTAGTAGAGGGTTTATCTGGGCAGGAAATAAACAGAAATGTCAGAATTAAAATGACGTCAAGGGGAACTAACAGTTATCTATAGAATATTCCACACAAACACCAAATAAGCTTCTCTAAAATAGATCACATACTGAGACACAAAGCAAATCTTAGCCAAGTCAGAAAATTGAAATAATTCCATGTAGCCTGTTTGACAACAATAAACTAAAGCTTAAAGTCAACAGCAAATGGATCTCTAGTAATTACACAAATTCATGATGATTAAACAACATATTATTGAATGATGAATGGATTAAAGAAGAAATCAGAAAAAGCACAAATAAATGACTTTATCATGAAACTCAAAAATTTGTAAAAATTAGAACAAACCAAACCCAAATGCAGTAGATGGCAAGAAATAATAAAAATCTACCTTGAATCTGATGGAGTTTGCATTGAATTTGTAGATCGGTTTTTGGTAATATAGCCATTTCCACAATATTAATTATACCATTTCATGACCACAGAAGCTTTGTTCATTTTCTAATGTCTTATTCAATTTCTTTCTTCAGTCTCTTAGAAACTTCATTTTAGAAGTCTGCCATTACTTTAGTTTAGGTTTGATCTTAGCTATTTTATTTTTTTAAGCTAATGTGAAGGGAATTTTCCCCTAGTTTCTTTCTTGATCTGTTTGTTGTTGATATATAGAAAAACTACTGATTTTTTTATGTTGATTGTATAAGCTGGTATTTTGATGAACCTGTTTATGAGATCAATGAGTTTTCTGGTGGAGTACAAAGAGTCCTTTGAGTATAGAGTCATATTGTCTGCAAATAGAAATAATATGAATTCATCCTTTCCTATTTGTATCCCTTTCTGTTCTTTCTTTTAAAATTTCTTTTGAAAGTCAAGGTCTTTATTCAGAAGGCATGGGTTGTCTCAGTATATTGATTATTCATGATGTTGTATATACATTTAAATTAAAATATAATCACATCACTTCTGCCTTTCCCTTTCCTCCCTCCAACCACTCCCCAGTCCCCTCCCCCTAAGCCATCCCATGCTCTCCCCTCAAATTGATAGCCACTTTTTCTTGATAATTACTGTTACATTATATATGCACAAACACATAAATACAACCTGCTGAGTCTGTTTTTGTTTATTTGTGAATATGTACTTCCAAGGATGACAGTTTTATTGCATAACTTATTAAGGGATTCATCCCCAGAGAAGTCAATTTTCCCTCTCTCGGCAGTCATCAGTTACCTGTAGTTCTTTGTCCAGGGGTGGAACCCAGTGGGATTTTCCCCCCTTCTGCATTAGCTTGGCTGTTGATCTCATCATTGTTTAGGTCTTGTCTATGCAGCTATTTCTAGGAAAGACTGATGATTCACAGCATACATCCTGGTATTCTGGCTGTTTCAGTCTTTTCATCCCCTTTTTCATGATGTTTCCTGAATCATAGACGTAAGAGTTTGGATTTAGATGTTACCACTGGGTCTGGGTTCCCCATGATCTGTTAATCTTTGCCTTGGTATGTGTATGCATAGGTATGTGTAGATTATAATCTGCCTTGTGTCCAGCTTTGGTTTCCTACAATGGTCTCCATTTGCTGTAAAGAGAAGTTCCTTTGAAGATGGGTGATAGCCACAATTATCTGTGGGTATAAGGGTGAGATTTAGAATGTAGTAGGGATTATGCTGGTCTTACAAACTGGCAGTAGTAGATTCTCTTCAAAGATCCATAGAGGTATTTTCTCAGTTGAGGTTTACGCCTTTCAAAAGACTACACTTTGTGTCAGGTTGACATTTTTTCAAAGAACCAATAATCTGTTTGGTTGATTCTATGTATTTTTCTTCTAGTCTTCTCTTTTCATTAATTTCTGACTTGTTCTTTCTTTAAAATTTCTTCACATCTACTACTTTGAGATTGGGATTGTTCTTGTTTTTCAAGGACCTTCAAGTCCATCATTAGGTTATTTATTTGGCCTCTCTCTCTCTCTCTCTCTCTCTCTCTCCATATATATATATATATATATATATATATATCTTCATCTTTTGAAATAAGATACAGCTCTGGGTATCCTAGAACTGGCTCTGTAGACCAGGCTGGACTCGACCTCAGAGATCTGCCTGCCTCTGCTTAAAGGTGTAAGCCGCCATGCCCAACATCTCATTTCTAAATGTAATGGCTATACTATAAGAATGTCCTCTTAGAACTGGTTTAGTGAAATCCCCAAGGTTCTTGTAAGTTATGCTTTCATTTGTTTTATATTCTAGGAATTTATAAATTTCCTCCTTGGTTTCTTGTTCAGTCTCCATATGATTGCGTTGTTTTTATAGTTTTGTTGGGGTTTATATTCCATATTACCTGATTTGGTACAAGAGATTCTTTCAATTGAATTGTATTTGGTAAGACTTGATTTTGGACAAAAATGTGGGTTATTTTTAGAGAAGTTTCCATGGTCTTCTGAAAATATGTGTTCTGTATGTCTTACACACAATGTTCTGTATATATCTGTTAACTCTACTTGGTCTATGATATAGTTTAAGTAATAGGTTTCTTTACAGACTTTTAGTTTGAATGACCTAATTACAGATGAGAATCAGCTAGTGAAATCGCCCAATATTATTGTATTAGAGCCAATCTAAGATTCTATGTCCATTAGTTCTATGAAACTGGGAGGTCCCAATGCTTATTTAGTTGTCAAGTATTTTATCATAGTAACAAGAAAAATAACTTATACAGAAGCTCAGAGAAACAATAAAATAAAAGAGGCATTGGAATTAGATATTTCAAGAATTGAAGGAAAAATACTACCAAATCACAAATTTTTATACTTCAAAATTATCCTTACAATATAAAAGAGGAAGAATGGCTGTATTATATGAATAAAATATTTAAAATGATTAAGAAGCTATCCCATAAGAAATGGCAAGGGTTTATCAGGAAGGGTGAAAGTGATATAGCTTGAATAATTGGCTGTAAATAATGGAAGAATGTTAAAAAAAATTAACTTTTGACTTCCTGGTAAGATGGCAGACTAGTGCCTGCCTCTAAATGAGGTGATAAAGGAGATCCAGGATTAGAAAAGCAGATACAGGAAGAGCTTCAGAAATTTGACAAAGGGGACTGGTAAGATGACTCAGCAAGGACAGGCTCTTGACACCCAAGCCTAATGATCTGAGTTCCATCCCTCCCGATCCATGTAAAGGTGGAAGGGGTGAACCAACTTCACAAAGTTGTCCTCTGACCTCTGACTTCCATTATAGCATGCCTATAGTCACCATGACTTTGTATGTACACACACACACACACACACACACACACACACACACACAGATTTTTTTTTAAATTTAAAAAAAGGAAAGAAATCCACACAGGAAGTGAAAAGATACTTTAAAAGAGCAGGGAAAAAAATTAAAAAGTCCCTCAAAAAGTGTCCAACATCCTTAGCAGTTAGCAAAATGTAAATTGCAACCTTGAGAATGGCTGAGATCAACAAAACAACAACAAACGCTGGTGAGGCTGTGACGTAAGAAGAACCCTCATTCACTGCTGGTGAGGATATACATTGCTGCAGCCATTCTGGAAACCAGTATGAAGAGTCCTCAAGAAACTATATAAATCTACCACATGAACCAGTCACACCATTCCTTTGCATATGTCCAAAACCTGAACATCCTAAGATCCACAGAGACTTGCTCTGGCTTGTTCACTGCCACCCTGTTCACAATAGCTAGGAAAAGGAAGCAACCTGAATGTCCTTCCACAGTTGAAAGGATAATGAACATGTGGTACATACACACTATGGAATACTATTCAGCTATAAAAATATGAAATAATGAAATTTGTAGGTAAATGGGTGGAACTAGGGAATACTAGAGTGAGGTAACCCAGACCCAGAAATACAGACACCTCACGTTTTCTCTCATCCGCAGTTCCTAGCTTCAAATCCTCTCAGATGTGAGTAAACCACATAGAGTAACCACCGCAGAAACCAGATTATAAACGGACTTTGGAAGGTGGTGTTGAGAGGGGAAGAGCAGGATACAGCTGATATGAATGGGAAATGACAGAACAGGGCAGGGGGCTTTAACTGGGGAGGGAGGAGAGAGGTCAATACAGAAGGAAAGGTAGGGCAATACAGAATGTAGGAAGGCTAAATATCACTAAAGTTGTTTGATAAAGCCTCAAGGAATCTTAGTATTTTATGTTTACCTAAAATCACACACAATGCATATAAGTATATATATGTATGTATATATATATATATATATATATGTATGTATATATATATAATCTTCAAAGAAGTTATGCTGCTAGAGCTGACAGTGCTCCCTACAAGAGCCATACACTAACAAAAACCCCAGTGCCAGGCATGAGAAACCTCCTTTAGAATGGTTTGTCAGGATACACATGACTCGCAAACAATATAGACTATGGCTATTGCACTTGGTTGTCTCTAAGAGCTAGAATCTAAGTCCCTATTGCTGAAAACACTGCACACTTAAGACACAGGACTCATATTATTCCAGCTGGATCCTGACAGCTAGCTTTTATGATACCAGAAAGCAATATGAAAGCTGCTAAGAGAGGGAATCAATTACTAATCCTACCCAGCTGTGACACCTATGAACCACAGCAATGACTGCACAGAAGATTCCCAAAAAGGTGCAGTAGTGGTACTCACATAGTAGTGGTAACCAACAGCTGTCTAATTGGCCTTAAGGTCCACTCAACAGGACGGAGAATATGCCTGGTACTGGAACCTAGCCAACTTCTCAGGGCTAGTGAGGTCATGGATCTTAGAAGAGAATCTACTACTGCCAATTTGCTAGACCGGAATAATTCCTACTACATTCTAAATCTCACCCTTATACCCACAGATAAGTGTAGCTATCACCCCTCTTCAAAGGAACTTGTCTTTACAGTAAATGGAGACCATTGCAGGAAACCAAAGCAGAGCACAAGTCAGAGATCAATGGAATGTGGGAACCCCAGTCCCAGTGGATAAATCGGAAGCCTAGATCCTGCATATATAACTCAGGGAATATTGCAGAAGAGGGGGTAAAAAGATTGAAAGAGGTAGAATACCAGGAAGTCTGCTAAAAGAGCCTCTCCTAGAAATGCCGTATAAACAAGTTCAGAACAATGGCACTATCAATAGACATGCTAACACCGAAGGGGAAAATATCACTGGGTTCCACCTCTAGACCAAGAATTACAGGCAGCTAATGACCGCTGAGAGAGGAAGGGATGTGCCCTCTAATTGGTTACTCGATACAAAGTGGACAGCCTAAAACATATACAAACAACAAAAAATGAACTCAGCAGGTTGTGTTTATATATTTGTGCATACTTATACATGTATTATTGTATGTAAAAATACATACAAACACATGATGATAATAATGTAATGATAATAATGAAAGAAAAGGGGGCTATCGATTGAGAGTGAGGCAGGGGACATGGAAGGATTTGGAAGAAAGGGACTTGGGAGGGTCTGCGGGGAGGAAAGGAAAGGGAAAAGTAATGGAATTATATTTAAATAAAATGCATTTTAAAAAATACATTCACAAGGTAGCTATAATAACATGAGTAATGTTTAAATGAGTCACTTAATAAATTAAATAATTAATAATAATTAATAAATTGTTATTAATTAATAATTAATAAATTATATGTCTGAGTGTACTAAGAGTAATTGACTTACGAACAATAAATGGCATAAAATCCCAAATTAAAAAAAATTCCAGCTATGATAGAACAGACAAAGGTTATAAACTGGCAATAATGCTTTCATGTGGAAGAATTGCTGCTTCATGGATAAATGTCAGAAATTTTTTGGTTCCTTTCATAAAAACATAGCAGATGAAAAATAATTCTTGCTTTGAGATTCCCAAGCTCTTTCACTTTGGGGGGAATGGGGATATTGCTCCATTTATCTCTTTATATTGCAGGGTTTTTCTTATTTCTTTCCGCAAGCCTTCATAACTTTACACTGAAAGCAGACATAACGTATCAAAGAAAGTGAAAACTTTCAACTTGAGGCCTGTTCTATCTTTGGCTAGAAGTTAACACATTCAGCAGCAGTTGTAGGGGTCTGAGGCTAAAACTAACTTCAATGTCTATTGGTTTGCATCTACCTTTGATTTTGCCCCTCCAAAAAGACTGATGCCTTTAAAACATTTTTTTAATTTATCTTATGTGTACTTGTGTGCAGATGTGCATGGGCATGCGTATGTGGGTGCAGCACTAGAAGTGTGCTGGATCTCCAGCTGCTGGAGGCACAGACAGTTATGAGCCACCCTCCGTGGCTTCTGAGAACAGAACACCTATCCACTGCAAGGCCAGCAACATTCTGAACTTCTGTGCCATATTTCCAGCCCCAGGATTGGTTCTTAAATAAGGCCTACGAATCACCACTCATTTAGCTAGAACTTCCATGTACAGCACAGGAGCCCAGCTGACAAGCCCTACCAGCTTGTGGTGACAGGAAGCATTCTGGGATTCCGTGGCTAGAGCTCAGCCATTCAGGGAGCTAGTGACTCTGAGATAAGAACTTCACCAGTGCTTCAAACCCCTGAACTATCCAAGGAGGAAAAGGAGGCTGGAAAGGGTTTGAGTTGGGTATGTGCCTTCCTGTACTCTGATCCTTCCTTCCCAAGGGTTCGCTGAGTCTGCTGAAAAACAAACAAAAAAAAAAACCCAAAACAAAACAAAACAGTTTTTCTTATATCTCAAGGGATATGGACCCCAAAGTTTTAAGGTACCGAGGATCTATGTCTCAGGACACTTAGAATTCCTATATAGGGATATGAGCCTTGTGGTTTGAAATGCCACTTCCAGAACACTACAGAAAGGAGGCATTAGAATGCAGTTTTCTTTCATCTGTGGTCAAATGTACTAACTGAAAGGTGATTGATACAATAGCAACTCCATTAAAACTTATGACACTGTACCTTTATGTCTTTCAGCACCATAATGCTAGCATACCAAATCATTAGATCTAGGATTATCTTTTTTTAAAACCGATGTCCTTGGGAAGGATCATGGTCTTCATAGATAAGGTTGCACTGCAAGAGACACCTGTGATACCATGACAATCAATCTTGGTCATTCTGAGACCTGAGAACATAGGAAGACGACCATGATCCATGAGGCTCGAGAGAGTGTGAGGAATAAGAATCACTGTTACCGTGCTCTCAATTATGTGGCTAAAGAACTTTAGGGTTCATATCATGGAAAGTATAAAGGCCTCAGAGGCTTTTATATCTACAGAATAACGTGAGAAGAAGCTGTCCGGATCAGAGTTCCATTGCCCTAGACCTGTCTTTTCTCAGGGCACTTGAATGCCTGAACTAAGAAACAAGAACATAATCCTCATCACCTGCTTTAACTTGGTTCCAAACATGGAGCCGCTCACATCAATAACAACCACCACATTCTTCTCCACTGGCTGGAGGCCTCTGGGGGCAAAGTAATGAATAAAATAGCCACCATAGATCTGGACAGAAACAGGGGAGCCAAGAAGCATGGTGAGAGCCAATCAGAATGAGCCCCCTCTCCCTCTCCCTCAAAAGGCCCTGCTCTTTCCTTCCCAGGCCTGCTCACACTCCCTAGCCCTGTCTGGTGGCTCAGCCTTGGTCTGCACACCAGAGCCTAACCTCTGCTCTTCAGACCTTCATGCCAGGCCTAGCCCAGAGCAGCGGAGTGAAGAAGACAAGCTCCGGGCCAGGGCAACGAGGGTCAGCATCCCCGTAATATGTGAGTTCCTGTCCGTCCTGGAGAAGGCCAGACTCGCACAGGCCCCAGGGTCCCCGGGGAACTTTGTCTGGGATCCAGGAACGGAAAGTATTGTTTTAACCTCCCTCAACACAGTGAGCCTGGGGCCCAGCTCAGTGCTGCCAAGGGCTGGGGCTTGCAGGGCCTCCTTCTCCTCCTCAACACTCCTTGCTGCTGTTGCTGGGCAGAGCAGGGAGGGGAGGGGGAAGCAGAGGCCAGCAGAGCTGTCTGTGCAGAGGGGATTGGTTAGCACCAGGTACACATGCCTTGGGCTGTCCTGACCTGATTGGCTGCTGGTCCTCTACCCCACCCCATCTTCCCCTCTGCAGAGCCTGAGGGCTGGGTCAGTGGAGGGAAGGGAAGGAGGTGGGCTGGGGCCCCTCAGGACCAGTGTCCTCTCCAGCCCAGGGAGGCCTAGGCTGACTAAGGGGCTCTGGCTGTCCTGGAGCCTGCAGCTTGAGGCCTGAGGCCTGAGGGCTGCCCAGAGAGAACAATATGTGCTCCTATCTGCCCCCAGCCACTCTGAGCTTCCTGCTTTCCCAGAGGGGAGAGGAGTAGGAAGAGGAGATGCTTTTCCCCTCCATCCCTGCCTCTGAATGAACTCACATGGAATGGGAGGCCTGTCCCACACAATCGTGGCTCGCTGTTCCATTTCCCGAGGCTTCCATCCCTCGCCCACCCTCTCACTGCCTAGCCGTGGGCAGAATCCTTGGGCTAAGAGACCCCCGCGTACCCCCTAGGTAGCCAGCACACGTGGGGCAGGGAAGTGTGCCCAGCGACCCTGGACCCCACTCTGATCAGAGCTCTGTGTTCAGTCTAGCGACCTCTCACAGCCCTCTCAGGTGGTGAGGCCGTGATCTCAGCCCAGGAACAGGCTGAAGGGCACAAACTTACACCAGTCGCCTTGATTTGGGGAAGGGACCACATGCCTCCCGCTGAGGCCCTTGCCATCTCCCCATGGACCCTGTGTGCCGCCGACCCTCTCATCTTCCTCTCAGCTACTCTGGCAGCAATGCACCATGCTAGGTCTGCCTTCCAGTGTGGGCGAGCACACGCTTTCCACACACTGACGCCACCCACTGCTCCCAACTGCCCTCTGATGCTAACCAGCTGCTTTGCCTCTGGGAGCATCCCAGGCTGAAGACACTACAGTCTCAAGAGCCCGAACCAGGAGTTCATGCCCACTGAACCCCCAGCACGTGCTACTCCCACCGCCGACTCACACTTCCGAAGCTAAAGGCAAGTAAGACAAGCTTGTTTCCGAAGCCTCTGGATGCTTCTGGACCCAGCCTCACAGATGCCTGTCCCATGAGTAACCTCTGGGACTGTGGGACCCCAGCACCTAGGACTCTGAGGTCTCTGAGACCCCCCTGCCATCACAGGCCATCCCTTTACAGCTCTCTCTTTCTCTCTCTCTTTCTGGTACTCTGTGTCCCCTCCCTCCCCCAGGCAGGGCAGTGTGTCCAAAGTTGGCCAGGTCATTGCCTGCACAGGGAAAGCTTAAGAGTATCTGTCAGTGGAGGGAGCTGCTGGGGATATGCGGCTCTGAGCAGGCCTTGCAACTTCGGGGCCGGGACTGTGAGCCCGAGGTCAGGCCTGCTGGATTCAGAAGCTCCTCTGGGTTGCTGTCTGGATGTGTACATGGTCTCTGGGTGAGACAGTTGTCAACAGTGACCTCGCTTCCCCCTTCCACGGTAGCACTGGGTCACCACTACAGATCCCACACTGCTCCCCCCCATATCCCACCCCTCCCCCAGCAGAGTCCTGCTCACTTGAGCCCTGAAGAGCTCAGGTGCCTCCAACTTGGAAGGCCCAGCAGCACCTCTGCTCTCTCCACAGCAGTTGCTGTACTTTCCCACGTGGAGACCATCACCGGCCCTTCCTCATGGGATCTCAGAGGGTGTCGGGCTCTTCTTGCCATGAAGTCCCCCGTCCCCACTCCTTGATCTGCTGCGAACCTCTCAGGGCTGCCGGGCCTCTTGACCCGCAGCCAGCCATACCTGCAGTGTGGACTGCTCCTTGTCAGATTCCCTGTCCGTCATCCTGCCGTCCTTCCATGCCTGCCTCTTCCATGCAGCAGCCTTAAGTGCAAAGCACTGCACGTGGGTCCCTACCATATGTCTGCGAATGCCGCTCGCCCCTCTCTCTAGCTGCCGGTCCCTTCACTCCAGGCAGGGTCTACTCCTTTTGCCACAGGACCTTAAATGTTAGCTGTTTCAGGCAGACTCTCCCGACCCTCCGTGCCTGGCACCACAACCACACTGCTTAGCACAGCACCTATGCTGTATCTGATCTCTGATGCAACACGGATCTGTGGGCTGCACAACCGGGAGCTAGCTGGGGGAGAGGTGGGGAGCCCAGTCCAATCCGTTCTGAGTTTTAGCTGCATTAGCCTGGCCCTCGCTGGAGCAGTTCTGCTGGTGGGTGGTGGTGTCTGGATAGGAGTGGAAGAGCAGGTTTGACCCCAGCACTGTGGGCGTAGGCAGAGAGAGCACCTGTGGGTGAGATGCTGAGATGTAGACAGGAAGTTTACTCAGGGCTCATGGTGGAGGGGCAGAACCTGAGCAGTGGAGGAAGAGGAGGGAAACACACCTAACTCAGCAGTGAGCCTGAGCAAATCCATGCTCCCGTGGCCCGGACACGGGCTCAGGTAGGGGTAGAAATGGGACTTGGTGGCCTGGGGCCTTTCAGCAGGGTGGCTTGTTGCTGGGCAAGAGGAGGGCAGGAAAGGCCTTTGGGAGCTGGCTTGTCAGGCCTTGGCTACCCTTACCAGCAAGCCCAGGGTCTTGGGTCTGGGCTGCCCTGCTCAGCTGGAGCACAGGAGCACCCCTCTCTCCAGGAGTGTGCAGGCTCAGAGCTGACAGGCTTCCCACGCAGGGAAGGGCCTCATGATGGGGAACAGCGTTCAGAAGCCAACCGCAGCAAGAAAGCCAAAGTCAACAGGACAGTGTGAGAGCTACAGACAGCGTGTGAGGCCAGTCACTCAGCGATGCCTCGCTTTGCAAAAGGGCTGCTTCAGAGCTGGTCAGGGACTGGCACAGCTAGGAGGGTCCAGCCAGGCCCCGCCTCCAGTCCTCCAGCCCTGTGAGTCTGACTGTGAGGTGTGTACATGATTCCCAAGGACTGAAGCCAGGTACCTTGTCCCCTGCTGACTAGCTCTCACAGATCCCTAGCACCACTCTAGAGCGACTGCTCCCATACCCTAGAGCGTGGCTCTGGCCCAAGCGACTGTGTGCCCAAGAACTCTGCAGGTCCTGGGCCCGGGTACCTGCACGTCTCCAATGATGTCCTCCATGAGCACGTCATAGTGGACGGTGAAGTCGGCCATGATGCCTGAGCTGGAGAAGGCAGACTGGTCTTGCAGTGTTGGGGAGAAGGAGATGCGGACACAGGTCTCTCCTCTCTGTATCCTGGTGGACAGGGGCATGGCGCCCTCACCTGTGTGGGCATCCAGGTGGCATGGGGGTCACAGCAGAGAGAAAGCCGTGGAGGGGGACAGCGGGAGGGGCAACGTATGGGGAGGGTGAGAAGTGGAATCCCTGCCACCCCAGCTGCTCCACCTGCCCAGCATGCACTTCCTGCTGCCCCATGGCCACTGTGTCTCAAGCCCTGTGGCCAGTCCTGACCTGCCCCACTGGCCACACGCCGCTGGCCACACCCAGCCCTCCCTGGGCTCCCAGCACTGGAGGGAGAGGGTCCCTGCTTCGCTCCCAAACTCGCCCGCCTCCCTCCCCCAACCCAAGGGCTGTCTCTGGAGGACTCTCATGTCCACATCTCCTCAGGGAGCCTCAGGACCCTCCTCTGGAGGGGCAGTGTGGTGGGTGCTGAGGACAGACAGACAGGGTGGCAGGGCTGGGCTCCTCTCCTCCCCTTCCTGCTGGGACACAGGGCAGGCTAGCAGGGCTCTCCTCAGGGACACAACTGCATGCCTTTTCTTCTCCTCTTCCCCTGTCTCTCAGAACCATGCCTGTGAGTGAGTCCTTTAGAGTCTCGAGAAATCGCTGACGACTTTGGGCTCTGGACATGTGCTGAACCCGCCGCAAGATCAACTCCTCTGGCATTTTAGTCCAAGACAAGTGTCCATGTAGAAAGGTCTCGGGCCTCCTCTTCTCCAGAAAAGGAGACCTGGGAACTCTGCTCCCCCTCCTTCCTGCTACAGCTGTCAGGAAGCTTAGGGGCAAACCGAGCCCCCAAGCTCTGAGGCGCCTGCTCACATACATTCCCTGGGCTTCCTTCCTTCCAGGCCTCTTTGTTTTGCTTTATCCCCACAGGACTACTTCTATCCTCTGTTTTAACCTTTAAGGAGAAGGGGGAGGGAGCTGCCATTTTTAGCTTGGGGCTTAAGCAAGTGCCTGCTAGATTCAGCTGGCCTGTGGGCCCAGGTCCCTGATAGTGCCCTGTGTGCCTGGGCCAGCTGTTCCCTTTCTGTGAGCTCCAGTCTCCATAGCCTCAGCACAGGGGTCACAGTAGCCCCCAGATCACAGGAGGTTGCTTTAGGGGCCCAGTGTGAGCTAGGGGAAAAGGCATTTGGGAGCACACCTGGACCTTCGTGAGTGTCAAGTAAAGGCGACTGTTAGCATCATCATCGGTATTATGATGGTGCGTCACGCCACGAGGAAGGAGGAATAGTTTCGTCTCTTGCAGTGGGTCTTAGGGTGCAGCTCTGTGAGAGAGCTAGGCATGAACCAGGCCCTAGACTCCTTCCTCAGCTCTGGAAAAAAACCCAACTCTCTCTGTGGTCCTGGGCCATAGATGTCCTTCTTCTCATTGGGCAGATTAACAAAGAGAAGCATAGCCCTGGGCTGACTCGCTGGTATCACCCCACCTTATGGCAAAGCCAGTCTGGCCTTGCAACCCAGCTTGTACCACATGCGCATGCTGTCTTTCTAGCTTGTCAGGTTCCATCAGCCCGACCCTCTAGTGCTGACAACCTCTGCACGGGTAGCCACTTGAGTTACTGTATTTCCCTGTTTCTGTCCACTCAATGCTCAGGGAAGTGCTTAAATTGGAGTACTGGTCCCCCAGCTTGGCAGGATATCATGTTCACCTTAGATTGGTTAAACAATGTGTTCCTGTGAAAGGTTCTCCATGATATGCTCAAAGCAGTTTATGGTCATAGGTCTGTCTATTGTCAGCTACAGTGTTGAAATAGCCATTGCTGGCTCCCATATGCCTACTTCTTCTGTAAGACCAGTAGCATCGTCCTCCAGGGCTACCCAAATCTGGCTGCTTCTTGACCTCCATCATAGTGACCACCCTTCCCCTACCTGATGGCTCCCATAATCATTCTCACAACTCTGTCCTTTTCTGGTGTCCACTTTGTTCTCCTTTTTTGGCCCCTCTCTAATCCAGTGACTGTCAAATACATAGATAGGTGACCTGAGGGCCTCAGCCTGAATCCCTCTTCTCCATGACTCAGTGTTGACATTATCCTCTACCCCACTGGACGAGTCACACTGTCCCCACCCATCTCCTTCTTCTTGATCCCTTTATTCCCTTGTAAGGCCCTGTTCCTGCTCTAAGTCCAGAAAGCCCTTTCTATTTGTTCCTTATCCCAGGGGTCACTGACCTTTGAGGACATCTCTCCTTATTCTGGTCTGCTACTGACTCTCTCAAGTCATGAGTCTCCCTGTCCCCCAGCCTAGTTTAGTACCTTCTAAATTCTGGGTACTGATTTTAGGAAGGAATTCATTTCTCAGCATATTATCCTTTGGCTGGGCTTGTTAGCATACATGCTACTGGAAGAAAAAAAAAGACTCCCTCTCTGTGGCACAGGTTAGAAATGAAGTGCAGGAAAGGCTTTCACTGCTCTTAGTGTCCTTTACTGGACACCTGTGAAAGGAAAACCATCAGTATCCACATGGGCTATCTCATTTGATTGATAATGGCAGTGCGAACTGGGCATAACTGTCATAGTTTATGGATGAGGAAGCTGAGCCACAGAGGAGCAGAAAGCAGTCCCAGGTCACATGACCAGTACATGGCAACAGATTCAGGACTGAAAACCAAGCCTTTTTGATTGACCTTGGCACTCCTGCTGTCGGAAGATGTCCCAGACTTGGACTGTCCCCTGAAGCCCTGTCTTTGCTGCCCTTCTGTGTCTGCCACACTGGACATCTTCCTGGTGGTATCCTCTGGACTGATTCTCAACTCTCACTCTCTAAGACAGAGAAATCGGACTCTTGAGGCATCAGTCTATACTGTAGCACAACCTTCCTCTACAAGGTCTCTTCACTAGGCTGACCCTGGCTTCCCTGTGCAGCTCAGAACCTCACTTGACAGCTGGACATGTTCATATGAGTGACTCCTGTATGTTTACACCAGACCCCAAACCTTCACACTCCTCAGCACAATGTACCAGACCTGGTTCCCCCCTTCCTTCCTTCTTTCCTTTCTTTCTTCATGCATGGCAAGTGCATACATGTATTTCACATGTGCAAGGGCCAAAGGTTGATGTCACTTTATTTACTAATCCATGGTCTCTTGCTGAACCCAAAGTTTACTGATTCAGCTAGATAGCCAGCGGATCCTGTGTCTACCTCTTGAGCATTGGGATTACAGATGGGTTATCATAGCCATTAGGCTTTTTTTATGTGGGTGTTAGGGATCTAAACTGCAGATCTCACATTTTATCCACTAAGCCATTTCCATAGCCCCTAGTTTCAAAGGCCTATCAACCTAATCTGTATAGTACTCCCTTAAGTAGCACTTACTGTATATCAGGGAGTGGTCTTTGGTATTCTTCAGTCACCATTTAAAATAGTGCTCAAAGCCCAGGAAGTGAATGAATGCTGTTTGCATGTTATAGGCAGGGTGTGAGGCCGGAGATGGACAGAGACATATCAGAGGGCACCTTGTAAGAGAGCTAATGAGATTAACCTTTCTCTTACAGTTCCAAGCAAGGGCTTTTTCTGTTAATGTGCATTGGCTGCTGAATTGTATCTATTATACAAATCTGGGCCTGTGTTTGTTTGTGCAGATGTACCTAGCACATGCCACGTTTGATTAATAATACCCTGTACACAGGAGAGCAGATCCCTGCATCTCTGGGCTCCCACAGCCCATCTCTCTTTATCATATAACTGTTCTTTTGAGAAAGTTATGCTTGAATTTAACTTGAAAATTACATAACCAATTAAAATTACTGAGTCCTAGCATAATTCAATAATACTAGTATAATGCCCAATGAGGGATCCCCCAAGTGAAGATGCACTATAGACAGCATATACTAAATTTGTTCTCTGATCCATCAAGCATAAAATCGTCAGACAGTAACAATGATCCATTACCAAAGAGTCCTGGTGCATATGGGATTGGACTGGAGTAGGCCCCAGACGTGCTTGTGAATTACACTAGGCTTATGCTCCTTGTAACACCTACCTGCACATTGGATTGCATAGCTCAACCCTAGGGCCTAGTTCAGAACTCTCAATAACTGGAGAGAAGAGAAGCTGGGGACATGTTTTGTAGATGAAGCCTGATAAAGAGGAGCTAGCTGGAGGTTGAGCTGCTACAGCCCTGCTCAGATCTGACCCTGCTAAAAAGCACAGGGGAGTGATCCCTCTGGGGCCATGCATCTGCTTGATATATTTATCTGGAGAGACCCTGTCATCTCAGCACTTTGGAGGGTCTCACAGGCAGAAGTATCAAGACTTTAAGGCCAGTCTGTTTGAGGCCAACCTGGGCTACTTGAGTCTCTGTCTCAAAAACTAAAACAAAACAAACAGAAAGGAACAATGTTAATTGAGTCAGGCCAGAGGGCCAGAAAATAGGGAGAAAATTTGGAGCATGGATAGTGACAGCAATATTGGAATAAAATACTTCAAAGGCACACATTATATACTAGGCACAGTTCTAACTGCCTTGCCTGCAGTTATTTTGAAGAATAAGCGAACAGCTCTCTCGGAACAGGCTGTTCGGGAATATTTATGTCCTATTAACTCACCAACAGCTTTCTTCAGACAACACAGTGCTTGTTCAATGACATAGTGTACAAATTGTTCCAATGCAACAAAAGTTGTTAGGTATAATTTCCATGTGGGTTGCCTTTCACATTTAACTTTTAGCTTCAAACATTTTATCTAGTCATTATTAACCTTGTGTTGGATTTTTTTTTAAAGCATGATATTAATGCTGTTGCAATTTGTCACGCTGGGGATTGAACCAAGGACCTTGAGCATGGTAGGCAAGCACTCTACTGCTGAACTACAGTCTCTGCTATCTCTTCACTTATTTAAGGCAGGCTTTCAGTACTTTGGTTTCCTGGTTCACAGTGGTCCTCTCCATCCATTCTTGCTTCTATATAGGTGATTTGATGCCCATATGGATAGCTCAACTACCAGCCTGGCCTCCTAGGCCATCATCTTCTTACATACAACCACCTCACTGTGTGGCTAAAACTTAAGTTCTCTCCATACCCTTTGCCCAGACACCTGGAACACCGTCAGACATACAGCAGCCACCAAGGATGTTTATTTAACTGGGTGCCCCATTCTCGGACTTAAGACTCCTACTTATAAACCCCCACACTGGTCCTTAATCTACCTCATGTACTCATCTTTCTTCACATCTGCCAAGATCCCATTGTGCAGTCTCTTCTACTAGTCTTTGTAAGTACTGTTTTAAGTCAGGCACTAGAACACACTGGCTAAGATCTTCACACTTACTTCCTGTGGTCCTGTGTTCTTATTCTAAACTCAAACCTCAGAGTATACCAATACTCATTTTCTTTGCTGCCATACCTGGAATGGCAGCCACAGTGTTATGTGTCCACCCTTCGCTGCCCTAATCATGAGCTCTATGCACTATTTGGACCTTCCCACTACTTGACATCTCTTCTCTAAGTCCTCTATGGGCAATGCACTCTCCCAGGCTTTCCAGCAATCCAGGCCTTTCACCTCCTCTTGGGCTGTGCCGTATGGATCAGTGTTCAACTATTCATTCTCATTTTCTCATTCTCTCTCTCTCTGTCTCTCTCTGTCTCTCTCTCTTCCCTCCACTGGCTTCTACCCTGTTCTATTACACTCTCGTTCCCTGAGAAAGTGTTTTTTGTTTGGGTCTAACCACTTACCTTTCTCTCTCAGGCTTCTTTTTGAAATAGTGTCCTCTGATAGTACAATCCCCATAACTCTACCCACAGAAAGCCTACCTACCCTAGAGGAGAGCAATGTCTAACCTACTCCATGGAGATGTACGGAATTAATTCCCATTCTCAGGAATGCAACACCACTGAGATGGAAACCTTGCCGATTGTTTTTCAATGTGAAAGTCTACCAAAAAAAGCAATAAACTCAGAAATGGCAAATAGATTTAATATAGAGTGTCGACTTCAATTGATTGATAGTGGCTGCTTAGAGTGCTAAGTGAGTTTCCAAGAGCGCACCCTAGCTTCAGAAGAAGACGCTGCAAGTATTAGCAATATCTGCAAACACAAGTAAAGGAAAATCAGTCAGTAGATACCTAGCAAACAGGACACAGTGAAATCACAGCAGTGTCTTTGCACATGCTCCATGCTTATCTCCAACCCAGGAGTCAGCTCCCTATTACATCCCCATGAGCTCCAGCTACCACACATGACAGATACCTGCATCTCACTTGTAGGAGAAACCACAGGCACCGGAGCTGCCGCTGGTACTGGGCCCGGTTCCACTAAGGCCAGCGAAGAGCCCAAATGTGAGAGAGGCAGTGAGGCTGGAGTTGGAACTGAAGCCACCACTGGCCCCGGCACTGGCACTGGCACTGGTACTGTCACCGGTACCAACAGTGGCACCGGGACTGGCACTGCCACTGGCACTAGCAGCGGCACCAGCACCACCATTTTCTTGGGCTTTGGCTTTAGTTTCCGCTCCTGCCTGGATCCGGGCCTTTGCCCAGGGTCCAATATCAGCTTCGTCCCAGTTGCAGGGCCCAGCGGCATTCTCAGAGCCAAGCCCAATGCCCATCTGAGCTCTAATCTCAGCCCTCGCCTTGGCTTCAGCAGCAGCCTCAGCTGCAGCCTTCAAATCTGCTTCCATTGCCTCTCGGTACTGAGCTGCCCACTCCTTCGGATCCTTCTTTTGCACCTGAAGGGGAAATAATAACCCTCAGAAGGTTCACAATACAAATTTTAGCACCTACTGCTTGTATGTCACCATACTACACACTGTATGTCATGTAGCAATACAATTAATGCTACAAGTAATCCTGCAGCGACCATTCCATCCCCTTCAAGGACACTTAACTGGCTCCATGATTTGGATACATTGCCCACCAACTTCTCTGAGGCTGTTTTCACATGTACAATGCAACACTGTCATATCAGTTGTAAGGATTAAATGGTTACACGATCCAGATACAGTGCTTGTTACACCTTAACTATTTAGAAGTTTTAGAATGTCCAGATATGAACTTCAGGACACTCTGAACACAGAATGCCCTATCCTAGGACAGCCCATGACCTTCATATGCCAAGTACAAATGGCTCTCCAATTACCTTACAAGCAAACTTGAGAACTTTCATCTTGCTGGTCTCATAGTAAGAGCGTAGGCCCCAGAAGAACTCATACTCAGGAGGATTGCTATTGGGTACTCTGGCGTAGTCCAAGTACCTTTGAAAAAGAAATTCAAACTCTATTTCTAGGTTCAATTGTAGACTGCCCAGTAATGGACTAAGTAGGCCTTAGATACACACATTCCCAACTAAATACTTCTGCCCTTCCCCAAATATTGAGCCTTATCCTATTGGTCAGGTCCAGAAGCCATGTGAAAGAACTGGGGAGAAATATGTAGGGCACTTGCTCACAGGGAGGACGTAAATGTTGTGCTCCTTGTTACAGTGGCCCCAGATTCCTGTTGAGTGTGTTGTAAACAGAGAAGCCATTCTTTAGGGTCCCTGCTCTGAGCACACCACATTGCAAGGGTTTGAAAGGAGGACTATCCAGGCTGTAAAGGATCCACTATATAAAGAAAAAAATACTGGCCAGGCATGGTGGCACATGCCTTTGATTCTAGCTCTCAGGAGGCTGAAGCAGGATGATCAGGAATTAATGGTCATCCCTGGCTATATAAGTTTGTGACCAGTTTGGAGTACATGAGCCCCTGTTGACAGACAGAGAATGAGAGAAAGAACTGTGCTCTCAATTATTCCTTTCTTTATAGTCTCTCTCTCTCTCTCTCTCTCTCTCTCTCTCTCTCTCTCTCTGTGTGCGTGCGTGCGTGCGTGCGTGCATGCATGCATGCGTGCTCATGCTCCTAAGCACAACTGTTTGTCCATGTGAGAACTTGCACATTTTTCTCTCATGCCCAGTGGTACAAGGTAGAGTCCTAGGTACAAAGTCAACAGGTCAGGACCGCAGGCCCAAATGAGCCTTTTTAACCCCCTGTGGACAATGCCCAACCATCCCCTCTCAGGGATCACATCCCTCACCTGTAACTGGTATATAGTTATGAAAATGAAATCAAATGCACACATCAGTACCCATCATTGTCCTGGGTTGCCTAAGGGTACCTACATGAGGCCACTTTAATGGAAATTAATTGTTGTAAAGTGCGGCTTACCAGAGTTAAAAGATCCATGTTCTAAACACAACTTTCATTTTCTACCTGTGTAACCCTGAGCAAATGGCTACTTTAAGACATAGGTTTCCACATATGTGCAAGGCCGTGAATAACCTCTCCCGCAGAGTTGTTCTGAAGCCACATGTGAAACAGAAATATATGACTGCTCCTAGAAATAACCTGCCACTAGAATACACATGTGTATGTATTCAGACAACAAACACATGCACATCGACTTGCACAAAACATTATCAAAATAGACAAAATACATGGAATGCACCAACACCAGACAAAGGTACTTACTTCTGCTTCACAAACTCATCAGTAATGAGCTTTTTCACATCCCCAAAAAGTGAGTGATGTACCCTGAGAACACAGAAAGCTGAATAAACAAACAAATATACTCAAATCTGTTGTACTTCCCAGGTGCTGGCAGAGGCATTTTCAAGATAGAAAAGAGATTTACAGCACAGAGAAAGTTCCGTGGAAGCTCAGGGGACCGTGAGAGGGTGAGCAGAGACAAGAGCCATTTGCCTACTCACACATGTCAGAACCCTGGGCTCACTACCCAGCCCATGATGTCCCCCACCCGCCCGCCTGCTCCACCAGACCACCAGGCTGAGGCAATCCTGGGACCGTCCTCTCTTGCCAAAAGACAACACGGACAGCAAGCGCTGAGAGAGCCCAATCATACCCAGGGCGTAGCCCCAACTTGCGCAGCACCTCCCAGATGACAGCTGCAAGAGGAGGCAAGAAGGAGACAAGGACAGAAAATGAGCACCTGGAATTCAGACAACAGCCACCTATTTAACTGCATGCCCAGCCACTTACCCTCACTGGATCGATTTCCATTCATGAAGATGATGCTAAGAAGCACCATGAGGAGACCCAACTTAGGTGAGTCCTTGGTCCTAAGACAGAGAGCAAGTTTACGTTCATGAGCCATCATCTTTATAACACAGCTCATTAGACCAGCCTCTTCGCAATTCTCAGATACAGAGAATCCCGCCTACTCTGTGGTCCCAGCTATCTATGACCCAAGGCAAGGCACTCTTGAGCCAAGGTCTCCATTCAGTAAAATGGGAAACCACATGCTACCCTGCCCTGGGTTAGGAGGACATGAAAGAATGCCTGTCATCCTCAGCCACATGGGCACTCAGTTAACAGGAGTCTTTTTTCCTCTCCCAAAGCCCCCAGCTCTCAGAGAGTTCTAGATGGAACCCCAGTGACACTCCTGCTCTCAGACATCATGGTCCACACCAGAGATCCCTCCCTCCTTTGAGAGCCACCCTTCCACAGCCAGGCCAGGCACTCAGTAGAAAAGACAAGTAGTAATAGTAGTAATGATCTCCTGGGAGGTTGGAAAGAAGGCAAAGCTGAGAGCAGGGATGCCCTACTCCAGGCTCTGAGGCCCTTCTGTCAGTCGTGAACTGGTACCACTATGCTCACAGGGATCCAGCCATGTGTGGGAGCTGGGACAGGGGCTTTTAGGCTCTCTTTCCCTGAGCGTCTAAGAGGATATGGAGAGAGGGATGGGTGGAAGCAGGAGCCCCCTCCCACCCTGGCACTTCCCCAGCTTACGTTCCCAGTATGCCTGCATCAGTGGGCTCTAAGGTACTGAGAAGAATATACAGGTGGTCACTTTTGTCGATCTCTTTCAGTTGAATTCCAAATACCTGTGAATGGAGATAATAGCTTATACAATCAGAAAATTCAGCTTCCCAGGCATCCTGTAGCTCCTCAGGATAGGGAAAGATGTGTGTGTGTGTGTGTGTAAAATTAATTGAACACTGTATATAAAACACATCGTTAAGTGTGTATTACACACATAACAAGCATAGGGTGGTCATCCACAGCATCTCTGTGATCATTGAGCATCTGCAATACATGAGACAGTGTCCTGCAGCAGACAGAAGCCAGGACTAAGCTGTACAGCTTTAGTACTAGCTGTGTTTCCATCACTGACTTGCTGTGTGATCAGTGGCTGCCCCTCCTAGGCCACTGTGTGCTCATCTGCACAGTGATGGGAATGTATTATGTCTGTGCTTCCCCCACGAGGACGATCATACACCTTTCTTCTGTTTAAGGTTTCCCCAATGCACCCATCCCCCACGGCTGTCCCTTTACCTTCTCCAAGGAGTAGCCTGCTCGTTCAATGATTTCAGGGTACACATCAGTGTATTCTTTGATGATGTCCTTCAGCATATCTGCAAAGGGAGAGTGTTGCAAGAATCTGTGTTGTAGTGATACCAGGTGGCTCACATGCCCAACGTACAGACCCTTTGTTATCCATGCCACAGGTGGCATAACCATGTTTTGGACTTGTCAAGAGAGATTCCACTTATTGGGAGAACTTTGGGAGAAGAGACAGAAGCAGAAGAGTGAAGGATGTCCCCAGCACACTGGAGAAAAGACAAGAGAAGGCAGAGTCCAGAAGAGGGAAAGTGTTTGTGGGACTCTACCTGAGCGCCTGATGGGAATCTTTGTCTGATCTTTAGCCAACAGGTACTTCACCAAATCATTTGCCTAGGAGAGAAAAATTGTGAAAAGAATTTTTAAAAAAATGCAGAACACTCCAAGGCACAACAGAGAAGTTGGCACCCAAGGCAGAGGAAAAGGTGGGGTGTAGAGGATGGAGTTCATACCCTTCCTTGTAAAAGGGCTACATCTCTAACTGGGGGTGCTTCAGGCTCTTGGGATGACTGCAGCTTGGCAGCTCTCCTTCGGGCCTTGCCTCTCCGAGCTCTAGGTGACCTCAGGGAGAGCAGAGCTCTCCGAGCCCAGGCAGCCAACCGAGTCCTTGATGCCCTGCGGGCCCAAAAGGCTATGGGTCCCCTTGAAGCTCTGCGGGCCATGGATGCCATTAGGGCCTTTGAGACTCTCCGTCCACCTGTAGTTTCCGAAGCCTGGCTCTGATCACTGTTGCCATCCTCTTCCCCATCCAGGTGTTTCACCTGCATCAACAGAGATGGAGGTCAACATCAGCAAATGAAGTAGGTGAATGAAGTTTCCCGTAACTCAGTCTTCTCTGGAAAACACTCCCGAACCCCACCCTTATAGTATAGTCTGCCTCACTGGACACTAGCCATCCTGAGTAATAGGCTTATTACTGTCTACAAGTTGGGAATTTCCTCCCTGAGCAGATCAGGAACAACTCAGAAATAAGGTCTGAGGCTTTTCTTCTTCCTTTGACCACCTCAGACTCTGCTTATACCACCCTGGACTAGTCTTCTCTCTGGACATCTGTTTCCCTCTCTGTAAAATTAAACCATGTAGAGTTACTGCTAGGTATGAGACTACATGTGTGACTATGCCCAACTCCGGGCCTAAGGTGTACAGCTACTGTGTGAATATAATCTGCACTAAGTCAGATTGCAGTTCTATATACTCCTATCTCATTTTTCACCAGCCTGTGAGCTCTGTAGATACAAGAACTATAACCCATTCCTCTTAGTGTTCCCTGTGTCTCTCGTGAGCACAGGAATCTTTTCAATGTTTGCAGAACAAATGAACCAAATGATGAGATGAACGTGGAGAAGCAAGGGTGGGACTGGAAGGGGTCTTACCTTTTGGGTGTTCTTCCCTTTGACCTTGGGCCGAGTATCCTGATTCTCCTGAACCGGGACAGCTACACCCTCAGGCTCTGGTTCATCTGTCCCAGCCTGAGAGGCAGCAGCCTCAGCCTCTGGGGCCTTTGTATTGACCTTCGGATCAGCAACACAGCTGACCTTTTTGGTCTGGGTTGCAGGCACTGTCGTAGGCTGTAGATCAGCCTTCTGCTTCTTGGTGTCAGCTGCTGGGCTCTTCTTTTCAGCTGCCAGAAGCTGGGTATCAGTCAGCTGTGTGGTAGGGGTGGCCTGAGTGGCAGCTGCCTCAGGAGCCTCTGAGGTCTTTGAGACCTCTGTGGCCTTTGAGTTCCCAGAGGCTTTGGGGACCTCTGCAGCCTCTGAGACCTCTGGTGCCTTTTCAGCCTTTGGTGTCTCTGAGACCTCCAAGTTCTGGGTCACGGTGGTCAACAGGTCCTGCATCATGGAGCCACTGTCCTTTTCTGTGGCTTTGTCCTGCAAGGGGAAGCAGGGAAGTTCACTGACCTTCTCCCCACCCTCATCTATGTAAATGGCCCCAAAATTCTGAGGCTGCATTTCTCTGACTGATAAAGACTCCTGCCTGCAGTGTGCACTGACCACCCCAGCCTAATAGTGACTCTCCCCTTCCCTCAAGTAAAAAGTAATGACAGAACAGGGGCCCGCCCACCCTCTCTCCCTTCCTCTTGGTCTCCCCCTCCACAGGGGAGAGGGGATGCACCCAGGCAAAGAAGTGGGTGAGGAATGACAAGGATGCGAGGAGAAGCTCCAAGGATTTGGAGCAGCAAAGGGGGCTGGAGGGGCAAAGCAGCAAGAAATAAGGGAGACAAATCGGTCTTACCTGTGAGCGAGTTGGATCTGCACCACTCTCGCTTGTGTCAGACATGTTTCAAGTTCACTGCAAAGCTGAGTTTAAAGAGAAGGCCTGGGTCAAGTGGAAAGCCCGCTGAACGTTGCAGCCCTTGTTCTGCCTAGAAGCTGAGCCTCACCTTCTCTAGGGGCCCAATGCCCAGCCCCTCCCTGAGCCCCAACCAGTAGGTTCTCAGATACAGAAATTCTGTCTCTAGGTCTCAGTTCTCTGCAGCCGCACCCTCCCCTCCTCCAGGAAGATGTGCCAGCGCGGCAGCTCTGAGGACCCCGCCCCCTTTTCCCAGCGCACCCCCCCCAGCCGCAGGCCTAGAGTGCGCATGCGCGTCTGCTGCAGCGCCCTTTCAACCCCGCCTGCTTTCCCAGTACAAACCCGTTCTTTGAAGTCCACCGTGCACATGCGCATTCAGTAGCTGGCCCTGTCTCCGTGCGAGCCCTTCTCAACACGCCCCTTTCTAGCTATACATAGAGCGCATGCGCAATGACCACGGTCTCAGTCTAGCACCCAGCCCCTACACACGCCCCTCTCCAGGTCCGCAATGCTGTTCGTCCACGCCCCTCCCCAACAAGCTTTCCTTCCAAATTGTCGCAGTGTCTGGTGGTCCCAGCCCCTCCCCTACTCACATCCACCCTATCAATTTCACAGAGCCTCCAGGTCCCGCCCTTTATCCTAACACGCCCCCCTCCAAACGCCAAAACCCAAATTGGTTTGGCTCCTTCCCTGTAACACCCCCTCCTCAACTCAGTATTGAACCAGTGATTCCATCTTGGGCCGAGCCAGACGGGGTCCAGTCCCCTCCCTTCCTAGCTGGATGGATTCGGTAAGATTTGGCTCTTGAGGCAGGTTTTCTCCAGATCCCAGAGGGTGGGGCCGACCCCTAGCAGGCTCTCATCCAAAGCTGGGGCCCGTGGCTCACCTCCTCCTCCTACAATTCCGGAGTGCGTCCACTCTCTCCAAGCCCTCCGAAACTCAGATACTGCCCTCCCCACTAAAGGCCGGAAGTGGTCCCGCCCCTTTCCGCCTCCCTAGGGGGCCTCCGTCCCAGCCCGTCTGCCCCTCCCCCCTCATCACTCCTCACACTCCCCCTATTCCCTCTGCTTGACTTTGGATTCCCTATTTCCCATCGCATTTCCTATTTACTCTGCAAAATCTCTTCCCATTCCTTACATCCTCCTCTGTATTACCTATGTGCACGCGAGCGCGCGCGCACACACACACACACAACACACACACACCCAGTGTTCCTTAACCCTTCTCCTTAACCCACTATTCTCGTCTCTGGAACTCCTCTTCACCCTCACATTCCCCCGTATTCCCTGTTCTCCACCCAACATGCACAGTTCCCCTTTTTCTTCCCTCCACTCCGCCAGTCTCTGCTGTCCAGTCCATATACAGCCTACTACTTTCTTGGTCGTCCTTATTCCCACACCGCATTAAATGCAGCACCTCTGCTCCAGCTACAGTGGTGAAATAAGAATTGCCCACCTGCCCGGCTGGAGGTTTCAGGGGGTTGGAACCACTGGTTGCCTGGAAAGCCCAATCTTGTCCCCTCACCTTGTCCACCAGCGAGTCTGGGATGCGTGTGTCCACTCTCAGTCCCTCTCGAAGTCTCAGCCTCCTGGACTAGAGCTGCAGACAGCCCAGCCCAGTCCAGCCCAGCCCAGCCCCTTTCCGCAGCCCCCTGCCCTCCGCCCCCCTTCCTCGGGGGTGGGGCAATGGGGCCCTGCTCAATGCTGTGTGATGCCAAAGCCCGTGTTTATGACACTGTACCAGGCTTGGTCTGAAGCCCTTCCAGCCCAAACTGCCCCACGAAAATGATTCATTCATTGAATTTACTTTTTGTCGTTATTTTTTCTTACTACAAAGGTAGTATGTTGTGTCAAATTCGGAAAAATGCAGAAATATGTAACAGATGGTGAAAGGCTATCTTTAATCTCGTTCCCCAGAAATACTCATGATTAACATTTTGATAGACATTCCTTCTTATTTTTTATTCATAGTCTGATTATTTGTATTTACTCCTCACACAGGCTATCCTATACGGGAACTGTTCTGTAACTGCTTTTTTCAGTGATATATTCAAACCTCTTTTCTTTAATGCATATATCTTAGTAACACATAATATTTTCTTGTATAGATGTCCTATAATTTATTTACTTACTTCAGCTTGCGTGTATTTTTGGACTGTTTCCCTTTTGTTCGCACTATTGCCAACAATGCTCCAAGGGACATCCTGGTGTCTGTATTGGGCTCTTTAGTTGTTTTACGTTTTACTGATTTGAAAACGTTTGAAACGTCTGAGAAAGCCTTCCGTTTTCAACACAACTGTAGAAAGTAAAGAGTTTTAGTTATGGCATTTACATATTCACCCACATTAATGTTTCTTAGTCACCTCTCTCTTTCCCTCTACACATCCCTAGTAGTCCCCCTTTTATTTTCATTGGGATTCCTCGAGCCCCAAATTCCCCATATAGAAAACATGCAGTACTTGGTTTTGTAGGCCTGGTTAAGTCAGTTTATAATAAAGATACCTTCATCCGCATGTTTGTAGAGGCACTGCTCACGATCAAGCCCAGTTGCACTTCAGTACATAGAAGGATAAAAATTGTTGATTTTTTTCCAGAACTTGCTATTATTATCAAGAAGCACAAAGAATGACATTCCCAACAGTAATGTTTACCATGCAGTTTGGTGCCAAATATATTTTTGTGTGGCTTAAGATAGTTTTTGTCATACAGAGGACTTAATTATTACATCACCAAATGCATCAGTTTTTGTTTCCATGACTACACTGTTTCTTGCTTAGAGAGGCTTTCACCATGTCTATATTATAGCCATCTTTATTTTTGCTTCATTTTCATGGCCGTATTGTTTACATTAAGTGTTTGATCATTCTAAATTTTATTTATTAAACTTCACTATCCTTCAAAACTATACCCCCACCCCGTTTGTCATGTGAAAACTAATCTACCTTATCCCTCACTAGTTTGAAATGGCACTTCTGTCACCTAATAAATTCAATAAACATTTGAGTCTCCTCAAAAGAACAAGATACAATGTGAAAACAGAGAAGTAGACAAAATCATCATTAGCAATATAAATGCAGACCCAGAAAACCATGGCGACCAAAGAAAAAGTTATTAGAAACTATAACGTAATTCACGACAGTGGACAGCTATAGAAATACAATTGAAGATCTTATACACAAATGGTCACTAGTCTGCTTCGTAAGATCACCTTTCTTTGATTTTACAAAGCAAATGAAATATAATGAATCCCTATCCTCGATGGACAATTGATTCACATACAGTTCACCCATCATCAAGGCAGATCTATATATATACTCCTGTTCCCTCTTCTGTGAACCGTCATGTCCCCCAAGTTTGTAATGTCACCCTACCACTACCTTTCTTACCTCCTTAGGCTCTCTTTCTGCTGACCACATTAGGCCAGTCTCTTACTTTCTTTCAATTCTGGTGCTCCACATTCCTATCCTTTCCAAGTTATGACAAGCCTTCTGTGACAAAATAATGAAGTTCTGAGACCTGAGAATAGTAGGGGGAGGGGGAGCTATTAAAGAGCCCTACACCATGAATGTTGTAGATGTGTGTTTTAGAGAAAAGGTCTTAAGTGTTGAATGGGGGTTAAGTAGTCATCCAAGGAAGTAGTGCTTATAAAACATTTGGCCTAGAATGTTAGCAGGGAGATAGTGAAAAGTGATTGAACTCTCAAACTGGGGAGACTGGGGGGTGTGCATTGGGACTTAATGTGTAATTGGATTGTGGAGGATGGGTTGGACAGAGGAACATATTCAAAGGAACCCTTAGGGTCTTTATTTAACAGATAGCATGGGAGGTAACCCTTTCACTGAGACATGTTGAAATGGATTTAAGAGGAAACGAAAGGTTATGCTTTTGAGCCACCTATGGTACATCCAAGTGGAAATGTCATATTGGCAGTTGAAAGAGCATGTCTGAAACTCAAGAGAAAGACCTGAGCAGAGGATATCAATCTAGAAATTGTGGTTCTATAAATGGATCTTTAATTCACAGGAAAGTACACCAGGGATGTAGGAACCCTAACCCTGACAACTTTGTGGAATGGACTGCTTACCTCTGGATTTCCTTTAATGAGATAATTTTATGTCTCATTTAGCTGTTGTTATCTCAGAGTCTACGCCATGCAATAGTTTCCTGGTGGTTCTGAATGTCATATGTGGCATTTATGACAGTGAACAGATTTTCAAGAAACGCCTGAGTTTGCTATGTATCCCTATTTGCCAGACTTTTTTTTCTGTTGTTTTTTTTTCCTATGAAAATTATATATAGTAGCCTATATTCCAGTTAAGCAGAGCACTTCAGTATCAGCAGATGCTTTCTCTTGCCTGGGAACTTTTTCTCATGCAACCACTTCTCTACGCTCTTACAGTTCCCAACATTTAGAGTTTCACACTCTCACTTGTGGTCTCTGGATGAACAGACTTAGAACCTTTCGTACTATCGAATTAAAACAATGTAAGCTAAATCTCAGTCCAAGTTCATCAGAGGGGTGAGGCCCTTCCTCGATTTTACTGCCTTCCTAACTAACACAATGTCATAAATATCCTTATCTTAGGACCTGGAGATCAGAGAAGGGAGGCAACCTTAACAGAAGAGAAAAAAAAAAATTAGTTCAAAATATTTACCCTTTGACTAGAGAAATTCCCTTCCATTTTCTTCTTATGAACTGAAGAATCTTTTGATCATCAGCATTAATGAACTAAATCTGAAGAACCTAAGTCATTACACCCTAGGCCTATTTCCAATAACCATAGACCATTAGACTTGAGATTATGGTAAACAGGCACATACACTTAAAGCCTGATGCTCTGAGTTTGATCCCAGGGTCCCACATAGTGGAAAGAGAGAATTCCAGAAAGTTGTCTGACTTCCACATGTGCACCATGTATACACACACACACACACACACACACACACACACACACACACACACACACAAATGTTTTGAAAGAAAAGAGAAAGTACCTGAGATTACATAGGTCCCTCATACCAACTTGGGGAAAACATGAAAAGCTGAGTTTTAATTAAGGAAATAAGGAACCCTGGTTAATATTGCTTGGCATAGAACATGTAGATGAAGTTGTCTTATGCAGGAACACTGAGATTCCAGACCCCTGAAGCTGAAAAGGGAGCTCAGAATGGCCCTACCAAATCCTGCCTAGTAAATTTCTCTTCCCCCGAACTACACTGAACCAGTGTTTATGAAGTTTGGAAAATTCAGAGACTGTGCAGGAAAAGAGTCACAAAAATCCCTTCCAGAGCTACTTATCATTTCTTCTGTCTCCTAAGCTGCACAGCACAGCAGATTTCAAATTGGTGACAAGATTTTCTCATCTTTCGAAGTCCACAGCCTTTCTCACTACTGGGAAAAGGCGTGTGCCCTAGGCTTGGTAGGCCTTCCTGTCCTCTACCATTACTGGCAGCTTACCCCTTTCCATCAAAGTGTCTTACTATGTAGCTAGGGCTGTCCTGGAACTCACCAAGTAGACTGGGCTGGTCTTGAACTAACAGACACCTCTGCCTCTCTCTACTTTTGGAATGCTGGGATTAAAGGAGGCACCACCCCATTCTCTCTTTTGAACCACTGCTAGAATTCTGTTGTGAGGCAATTTAACTCACTCTGTGTTACTCTAAACCCTGAGGACTATCTATAAGAGAGGGTGATGGGGGGGGAGGCTACCTTTTGTTAAATAAAAGGCAGATTCCTCATCTATATGAAATCCTGACATTTGCTTCTGAACTAATACCACTTTTTCCCAGATCCTTTGTACAAAGCAGCTTCCTAAAAACAAGCTTGTGAGAAAGGATTGGACCATCCAAACGAAAATAGAGACCAAGTATGTGGTAGACGCCATCACAAAGGTTGTCCTTGCTTATAAAAGGCTTAGATCTGAGCAACTCATTTCCAAGTCCTCTTCTGGCTCCAGGGAGCTGTTTCTTTACTCCCGAGTAAACTTTGAGAAAGCATAAAGGTTTACATTTCTACAGTGTGAGCACCAGCCTCATTGGATACAAGATAACATTAGGAGATAAAAAAGATAACTTACCAGAGGCAAGCTTTCATCTAAGGGGTGTCCAGCACAGAGGGAATTTGAGCCCAGGTCAGTGGGATGCCAAATAGAGTTTTAACCATTATACTACATTGTCTAAGGGGTAATAAATCCCATATGCTTTCCAAGGGCTGTGGTTTGGTTTGCATGTTATTTCTCTCCCAGGGGTTCAGGTGGAGTGATTTTAATTGGTGAGGCCTTTAGAGATGGGGCCCATTGGAAGGCTACTAGGTCACTGGACTAATCACTGTTGAGAGAGATTAATGTCATTCTCTTGGGACTCAGGTTTGTTTCTATAGTTGTGAATTGTTAAGAAAAGACTTCCTTGCCATTTGATCTCTCCCTGTTTGTGCTTCTACCACTATGCTATGTGTCATTGCAAAGATGCAGGAGATGGGGCCAACTAACCTTGGACTTTAAACATGCAGCCTCAGGCACTTTGCTATAGCAATAGAAAACAAACTAAAACACCAGCCCTCTTCCTAAACACGTTAAGGACATTACAGTGTGATTTTTGTCTATAGAGGCAAGTCTAGCCGGATATTCTCATTTAGAAAGTGTCATAAGACATAGGCGTTTCAAACCAGGTTAAGTGGTGTAAACCTGTAATCACCACTCTTGGGAGGCAGAGGCAGGATGATGTCCCACATTCTAGGCCAGCCTGGTTTGCATAGTGAGTTCCAAGCCAGTCAGGGGCTACCATGTGAGACCTCGACTCATGGAAAAAAATCTTTTGATTTCATTTGCGAGATCAACGTAATGTTTTAAATATTTCATTTTTATTAAATTATTAGGTGTACGTGCTATCAACTCAAACAAAAGATATTACAAAAATGGCCCCATGCCTTCATCCTCCACATCTCTATCATACACTTTTGAAAACACCTTTTGAAATTTTGTTTCATTTTTCATTTTAAGTTTTTCACGCAAGTATATGTTGTAATGTTGACCATATTTCCCTGTCCCCTTTTCTCAGTCCCCTTCTCCTTAGCCCTTTCCGTCCCCCTAGTCACTCCACTTCTGCTTTCATATACGAGATATGATGTGTCTATATACAGTCTAAGAACCACAAATAAGAAAGGAATGTATGTCTTGCTGAGACTCAATTTGCTTCATAAAATTATCACTTCCAGTTGGAGCTGTTTTCCTGCAAACAACCTAACTTTGTTCTCAAAGCCACTTTCTTGGCTTCACATCCAGCAGTGGTCCTCTCTATAAGTCTTGATAATAGGATATGCTACTTCTTGGTTTATAAAATTCAGACAATATTCCATTAACTCCCCACGATGGCAATGAGGATTTTCTTCGTGAACAAAGCTTCCTCACTTTTCTCTCCGCTCTCTTGCAATGGCTAGCTAGCATTAGTACTTTTTTTTTTTTTTTTTGGTTATTGCTTAATTTGTAGCCTGAAAAATTATGTAGACCTCTATTTCCTATTTTGTTTATGTTTGACAATGATTTCAATTGCCTCATTTTGATTTTATTTTTAAGTATTTTTTTTGAAATTATAATTGCATCCTTTCCCCCTTCCCTTTCCTCCCTCCTATGTCTTCCCTGTACCCCTCTCTTGCTTTCTTTCAAATTCATGGCCTCTTTTTAAAAATTTTTGTTATACATATGTATGTATGTATGTGCATATACATATATATCCCTAAATATATAAATATAACCTACTTTGTTGTATTTATATGTTTTCGGGGATGACATTTGTATGGAATAACCAATTGGTGTGGTCTTCCTTGAGAAAGACTATCTCTCCCGCTCTCAGCATTCCTTAGTTCCCTGTAGTTCTTTGTCTAGGGTTAAGGCCTTATGACCTTTCTGCCTTCTATGTTAGCATGTCTATTGGTATCTTCCTTGTTTGACTCATGTTTAGGCAGCCATGTTGTTGAAAGACTGTGGGTCTAGCTTCTCTGTCATTTTCGGAGTCACAGTTTCACAGCAAACTTCCCACTCCTTTGGTTCTTACCATCTTCCTGCTTCCTCTTCTGAAATCATATCCATGGGCCTTAGGTGGAGGAACTGTGTTGCAGGTGTGTCAGTTGGTACTGGGCTCCACAGCTCTTTTTGATTGGTTGTGATTTTCTGTAATGCTCTTTCTCTCTGTTGCAAAGAGAAGTTTCCTTGAGGAGGGGTGAGAACTACACTCATCTATAAATTTAAGTACCAGAAGGCCCAATACAAGCTTCAAAAGGAGGGAATCAGCCAATAACACTCCACAGCAATGATGTCTATGAACACAACGACTAGCGTGGCATGATGATCCTCAGAGGACAATAGGAGCACGAATATGTTGGCACTAACCAATAGCTCTCTGGTGAAACCATACCTGGTACTGGAAACCTAGCCAAGTACTCAGTGCTGGTGAAGCCATGGTTCTTGGAGG
Source organism: Cricetomys ansorgei (assembly GCA_026225945.1). Lineage (NCBI taxonomy): Eukaryota > Metazoa > Chordata > Mammalia > Rodentia > Nesomyidae > Cricetomys > Cricetomys ansorgei. The sequence continues at coordinate 2,015,574 of JAMJFZ010003656.1, read as the reverse complement.
AGAACCTACAACCACCACTCTATTAAGCCAGCATTGTCCTTAACTGCCTGCTTTTAAAAAACAAATATATTAGTCATGCATTACCCCTCAATGTCCCGTGTTATCTCTTTGATCTTTCCTTTTACACTATACATATTATTGACATTTATGTTCTGTTCTTCGGTATTAACGAGGTCTTCCTCTCTTTGTCTTTCCTGGGTAGCTCTTAAACTTAAAATCCCATAAACAATATTTACATTGTCTTGACTGTGTAAATATTTTTTTTCCAAATTCCAGCTAAGTAGTGAGCCAAGAATATGCTTCTTTCTTTACAAGTCCATTGTCACAAACCTTCGGCCTCTTAAAGGGGATTTTTTTTTCTAATATCAAGGTTTGCCTTAAACTCCATTAGTTACTTATAATCATATTTTATCTTGTTTTATATTTGAACCACTACTTTCTCATACACACACACACACACACACACACACACACACACACACACACACTTTGTAACAGGTCTTATTTTTCCATAAATTCTATGCCTTTATTATATCCACTCATTCAACAAATATTTATTGACTGTCTACTAAGTACTGGACGCTGTTATGGGAGTTGAAGACATAACAGTGGAAAAGACAGATATCAATGCCTGTTTCTCGTGGAGCTGATTCTAATAAGGGACAAAGAGGAATCAAGAAATAAAGTCTGTAACAACTTAAAGTGCTATGGAGAAAATGCCAGGTACAATGATGTCATGTGCCTTAACTCCCTCATTCAGAAGCCTAGGAATGGAAAATCTGGAGTTTGAGGCCACTCCAAGTTACATAGTATAACCCTGTTTCATAGAAACAGGGGATGGTGAAGGGGGGACAGGGAGGAGGTGAGGAACAGGGTAACAGAGGTAGAGAATGCCAGTGAAGGAAAGAGGCTGTTTCAGTTTTAAATAGGTTAGTCAAGAAGTAACTTGCTGAAATAGCAGAATGTGAACAAATAAGGTGAGAGAGCCAAGCGGATAGCTGAGAAAAGATCTTCCAAGCAGAAAGTTCAGTGTGAAAAGCTACCCACGGTATCTTTTCCCCATCCCTGGAACTTTGGAAGAACATAAAGTCCAGGGTTGCTAGAGTAGTAGAAGGAGATGGGGAGAGGGGTAATGGGAAGTGCGATGAGAGTGGGAATGGGGCTTGTCTCACTAGCTTCTCCCACATAAGGCTCTGTAAGTGAACCATGGTGGATTCCACCATTTTAAGAGCAAAGAGAGAGTGTGCATTGAGGTTTTTTTAAGGCCTGGAAATACACTGACGGAGGACAGAAGAAAGGATGATAACGTGGGAAAGAGGTAGTGTGGGGTCTGTCACAGTGACTGAGGCAGAGTTGGTTTTCTAGATTCACTGTTCTGGTGCCTGCTCTAGAGATCTTTCTTTGGCTGTAATGTCAAATACATTTTTACTCTGGTTTTTGGAGACAAGGTCTCACTATGTAGCTCTGGCTAGCTTGACACTCACTGTGTATACCAGGCTGGCCTCTGAGTTGCAGCAATCCTCCTGCCCCAGCCTTGCCAGTGCTGGGATGACAGGTATATCCCATCATGCCTAGCTCCTAATATATTTCAATTTTTTTTATTCAAAAGCTTTTCCCATACAATATATGTCGATCATACTCTTTCCCTTCCCCAGACTCCTCCCAGATCCACCCAACATCATTCTCTCTCTCCTCACAGAAAAGGAAAAACAACAAAAAGTTTTAAAAAAATCAAAAAATTTAAAAGGAAATTAATTATGACAAATATACCAAAACAAAACAAAAATCACACAAAAGTACGTCATTATTATTTTTTTTAGTGTGCAACTGCTTTCTCTAAATGTTGAATCTGCTACATTGATCTGTCTCTCTTACATTTTTCTTTCATATTTCCTGTTTGTTTTGTTCTTTCTCCTTACATTCCTAGACATTTCCTCTATGTTACTTCCCAATCTTTCTGTTGACATTTTTTATTTCCAGCAACTTCTTTTCCATTTCTGAGGTGTCTTTCTTTAATGTTTGTTCTTGTTTTATAGCATCTAATTCTTGTTTCATACATGTCATTTTTTCTTGGATATTGACAATAATCATTTCTCTCCTGAAGTTCTCTTTTGTTACTCAAATTCCCAACTTGCTCTAAGGTCACTTGTTCTATTTGTTTGTTTTGGCTTCTTACTTTCATGGTACAGGCTTTCTTAATTTACCTCAGGACCCTTGGCTATCTGTTTGTCTTTAAGAAAGAGAGTACCTGATGGAGTTTTCTCTGTTGCTATATAAACAAAGCTCTGTAGCTAGGACTCTCCCCTATGAGGAAAATTCTTTCTTCTTGTATTTTTGTTTGTTTGTTTTTTAAGACATGGTCTTACATATCCCAGGCTGTCCTTAAACTCCCTATGTGGCTGAGGGTGAACTTGAACTTCTGATCTCCAGCCTCTACTCCCTGGGTGCTGGAATTACACACAAGCTGTACCACATCCCATTTACACTGTGTTGAAGACCCAACCCAGGGCTTCATGAATGTTAGGCAAGCATTCCACCAACCGAGCTACATCCTTAGGACCCACACCTCCACCGAGGAAACTGCAATGGAAAGCTTTGATTGGGCTTGGGGAAGGTGGCAACTAATAAGACTTGGGATCCCCGCCAAAGGCGGGAATGAGACTTTATTGTGCAGTCCTGAGTGTCATATGGCAAATTCTGGTGTCTTTGTCATCTTTGTGCCAATTTATAAAAAGTCCTCAAAGGACCCTGTAGTTAGATGCTGGAAGTCTTGTGAATATAATCTATGTGCATATGAAAGATAAAGGTTCTGCTTCAGGCTAATGGGCCCTATGCAGGCACACTCCTCAGTCTACCTTCCACAGGACCTTCAGATACTGGGCTCAGAGCACCTTTGCATTTCTCTGCCTCTTTCATGTCTCCAGTGGGACTGGGGGTGGGAGGGCTCCCCATGATCCTTTGTTTTTGTTTTTTGTTTTTTGAGACAGGATTTCTCTGTTGTATGTATCTCTGGCTGTCCTGGAGCTCATTCTGTAGACCAGGCTGGCCTGGAAGTCACAGAGATCTGCCTGCCTCTGCCTCCCTCTGGAATGCTGGGACTAAAAGTGTGCGCTGTCACCACCACAGCCTGGCTCCCCATGTTCTTTTGTTGTTGTTTTTGAGGCAGGATCTCACTGCATAGGACAACTTGGCATGGAGCTCACCATACAGCATAGGCTGCCATCAAATTCATAGTTCTTCTGCACCGGTCTCCCATGTGCTGAGATTATAGGTGTGTAGCACTATGCCTGACCACCATACTTTGACTTTTGCCACACCTCATGCCAGCATAGATTTACTGAATAGTTACCCAAAGTACAAGCTCGGTGTTGATACTTTTAGGAAATGCTATCGTTACCCTCATTTTACAGATGAGGAATCTGAGGCTGAAGAGTGGTTAGTTTACTCCGTATCATGCAGGCAGTAAGCGGCAGAAGAGCGAGCCTATACTTTAAACAACTGAGTTACACTCTTTCTCATCTCAACTGCAGCCCATCTTGGCCTCTGGCTATTCTTTAGATTGGAAATCTCACATCTGTGGGCCCTCTACACTGCGACAGTCCCTCCTGTGTGACGACTAAAGTCAGCAACAGAAAAAGACTGATGCCGTGTGCTTGCCTCTCCAACCCTCTTTAAAGTCTGCTACCTTTTTAAGATGATCGGTGCTGAGTGACCTTTCTCTGGCTCCAGTTATTGAGCTCCAGTGGATGTTTATAGGAAAGAAAAACCCCACCCTGAGCCAACATAGCAAACAGACAGACCCAGCACTCTGGTATGTTTAGTTTCCATTCATCTTACAGCTGGTTGAAGGGGGAAAAGGAGGCACAGAACTGGCCCTTCTCCAGGCAAGATGCCAGCCTCGGCTCTTGGACAATCCTGGTTTGTGTAGGCCTCAATGCCACATTCAGAGACTTCCCCACCCTTCAGCATGGTCCCTCCCTCCCTCCCTCTCAAAAGAAGGGATACCTGGAAGTTTAAAAGAAGAAGGGCTTGTCGATCGGGGCCAGACACTCTGAATGAGAACAGCAGGCCCGGGCCAGAACTGACACCATGTCTGAATGGAGGTGCCTCAGCTGTGTCAGCGCTTTGCTGACCATTCTCCTAGACGTAACACACCAAGGACCCCATGGCTCTGCCTCATCAAACAGCAAGGTCAGTCCTAGCAGGAGAGGACAGAGCTGTTGAATTTGTGAGAAAAGTAGTTCCTTGAGGTGGGAGGAGTAGGAGAGGTTTCCCAGTCCGTTTCTGCAGGGCTGAGGATCTGGGACCAGAGAAAAGAGTTACTATTGCTGTGTGCATATCAGGTGCTGTGCCAGTAGTCTTGCTTACTGTTTCAGTTAGTGCCCACAGCATCCCTGTAAGCCAGGCTCTCTTTCCTAATCCCATTAGAGGAGGAAGCAAAGGCTTGGGGGTTAAGACATAGGGAGCAGCAGAACCAGAACTTGAACCTACATCTCTGTCTGATTCCAGATTACCTCTATGTCCCACTTCCCTACACTAAGAACAAACAAGATGTGTGTGATGTGTGCACAGATGGAAGAATCATAACTTCAGGGAAGGGATGGAAGAAGATAGTTATCTTCCTGCTGGATGACCTCAGTGTCTGAGTCTCAGTTAACACATCTCTGTAAGATAGAGGAAATACTAGCATTTAGCTCCTCAGACTGTGAGGATTAAATAGGATCATGAATGCTGAGCATTTACCATGATTGCAGTACATTACTGTACTTATCGGGCTCAATCTTTATAACTGAAATCACAAAGAGGAAAAAGCTAAATATTCATCACATTGCCTTGTAAGGATGGAGGGCCCAATGAATACACCTATTCTGTTACATGCTGAGGCTTTGCTAAAATGTTATGTTCATTCTAAAGTGAAATTCATGGACCACCAGCAGCAGCAGCAGCAGCAGCAGCAGCAGCTTCAGAGAATTTGGTAGCAAGGAGAACATCAGACTCTCCCTGTCCCAGGGTTGCTAAATCAAAACCCGTGTTTACGAAGATCCAATTTCATTAAGATTAGAGAAGTAATTGTCCGGAGGTGCTTTGACTTCGGATCTTCCGTGAACCTTTAGTTCTGAGATTCTGTTACTGCAGTCTCAGACAGGTCCATGTATGACAGAGGTTATTTTCCTTCGAGGTACCTCAGTTTCTTTTCCTCCACTGGGAACCTGGAGCTCCCAAGTACTAGCCCATCTGGGCCAATAAAGGAATCTCTCTAACTCACCTCCCTTGTGTTCTCTCTCAGTTGTTGATGACGAGATATTCCATACGTTCTACCGTGGTGTCTCGTTATGCGCATACTTTGGTCACGTCTGTCCTCTTCAATCCACATGATGAAGCCCACGAAGCCATCTTTGACCTGAATCTACCTCGCATCGCCTTTATCTCCAATTTCACAATGTAAGTCTGCTCCCAAACCCACTGCTTCGTTCATTTGTGCACACATCCATTCAATCTGTTTTGTTTTTTTTTCACTAGTGCAGAGCAGCTAAGAGGATGAGCTATAAAATCAGATTTCCTGAATCCTGCCTCTGCCAGCTGTGGGATTCAGGAAAAGCTAACCAACTTCTAAGTTTTATTTTACACATCTGTGAAGTGCAGATAAAATTGTAAAGCACTTGCAAGGATTAAATGAATTAAAACATGTGGAAATCTATGCTAACACCAGTGCCTGGGCATAAGATAAATACTTGATAAAATTAGATTTTGGGAAAAAAAACAAACAACAAATAACAATGATACCAAAGGCATGACCTACGATACTGGCTAGATATGATGGAAATATGGACTACACACAGTCATTGCTCCCAATCTACTGTCTAATGGGGAACACACACACACACACACACACACACACACACACACACACAAAGAAATCAGGTAATTTAAATCGAATATTCTAGGAGGAAAGAGAAATCTGAATGCAAAATGATGGGAACCACGAGGCCCAGCAGGAGACAGTGATCAGTTTTAAATGCCAATCAGAAGAAGTAAGCCTTGGAGAAATGACACTTAAACTAAAGCTTAAATTATGAGGTGTTCGCTAGCTAAGCACTGCGGAAACAGGCCTGGAAAATCAAGGCAAAAAAAAATGAAGACAAATGCTTCCTCACGAGGAGAAAGTACATGTAGGTCTATGTCACTGAAATGTAGAGGGTAGGCAAAGGGCAGAAGAGTGGTCAGAAATGATACTTGAGAGGTAGGGAAAGACTTGGCTCTTAGGGACTTCCAATGTGAAAGCAAGTACATGGATCTCTCTCTCTCTCTCTCTCTCATATTAAATATACTGTAGAACAAATATATGGTATGAGGAATATACACAGAAGTCATCAAAGAATAATGGAAAACTATAAATAGAGTGTTAATATTCTGCCATCTCTTTTGAATCTGTCCCCAGCATCCCCAGGGACATGTATACCCCACTTTAGAGAGCTGGGCCCCTTAGCAAAGAGATATGGCAACATGGTAAGCAAGGAGTGACACTAGTGAAGCAACGGCAAGCTGCAAGAGCCAGCCAAGAAGCTGGGAAGCCGAGAAGAGCCCTTCACTAGAACATGGAATGAGAACATGATGGTAGAATTTGAGAGACTACGGAAGGGAGAAACGATCAGTTTGTGGTGGGAGTATGAACAGTGATTGTCTTTTTCTGTTCGTCTTGTAAGGTGACAAGCAGTGGTTGAGACGATGAGTGAGGGACAAGGAGCAGGTGAAAGGAGAGCTGACTGAGGTTGCATTAGCACACAGTATCTTAGTGTGAGTTATGCAAAGGCTTCTGGGCTTGGGAATGCAGCTCGGTCAAATGTTTTCCTAGTATATCCAAAACTTTGGATCCAATTCCCATCACCACATAAAATGACCATGACAGCACACTTGGGAAGCGGGAAGATCAGTAATTCTAGGTTATCATCCTCAGCTATACATAGTGTTGTTGAAGTTCAACGCCGGTCTTGGTTCCATGAGACCCTCCTTTAAAAGGGCAAAGGAAGGGACTTCTGTCTTTGAGTGGAGACACTCTCAGAGTTAGTAGATTAGGGAATCCAAGCCAAACAGAGTTTCTGCCCTCACTTGGGAACTCTTGCCCTTGTGACTGAGGAGGAGGTGCTTGTGCTATAAGCAATCTTTCCAGCCCTAAGCTCACATTGTGCCGTCAAGAACCTCCTGGCCACACATTGGAGAGTGACTAGGTTGGGAAGAGGTGATTGGTGTGAAGTCACTATAGGGAAGAAGAACTGAGATAGTGAGGGGGACACTTCCCTGCAAAAGGGTTTTCAAGTGGGCAAGAAACCGAGATCCTTGCAAGTAGGGTACAAAAAGAACCAAATACAAGAGTAAAAGCAGTCCCCCCCCCCCCAAAAAAAAACAACCAAGCCCAGGCATGATACGAAGCATGGGGACCAACCTGAGAGACTGACAGTCAGTTGTAAAGATGTAAAGATCAAGCAATGGTCAGAATGTGGGTTCGTTTCAATAGAAAACAAAAACAAAAACAAAAACACCGAAAGGATTTTTTTTTTAAATTAAGCAAAGCAGGCTGGAGAAATGTTCCTGGGCAGACTCTATGGAAAGTATGCTGGCTGGAGGCAGCACACACACAGAGGCCCCAGTGTGCTACTGCCAGAGTCGCTCCACCCTACCACCCCAGCCCCCAGGAGACCTTGAGGCCCAGCCAGCTCTGTCCACCCCCACACTAGCCCAGCCTCAGCAATACTGTTTCAGCTGCCTTGAAACACTCCTTGCCTGAGTAGTCTCTTCTGCCAGCTGTATATCTTCCCTTAGCATTCCTGGACGCTGCTACTATCTGTGCCTCCATTTGTGAAATGGAGACAGTTGTTCTTGCCTCCTGCAGAGGTATATTAACGTGCTCTAGTACACCAAATTCTCATGGCTCAAAGGTAGTTCTGACCCCATCCATTTCTTCCTATTTTTGAGATTTAGTCAACACTTCGAGTCCTCGCTGCAATATGAGTCATTGGGTCTTGAGTTCAAAACCCTGGATTCTCTATTCTCCTTTCTGTAGCTCCCTTCTCTTTGATCCACTATGCCATGAAACACACTTTGACATCTCATTCTGGGATGCCCATTATGAAATGATTGAGTACCACATGCCAGGCATTAGCAGCAAATCAGACAGACCTATGTCTTTGCCCTCAAGGAGCTCACAGTCCCCTAGAGAAGATAAGACACGGAAAACATAAACTAATGTGCATCAGTTTGTCTATGAGAAGTGTTACCAAAAAAAAAATGGTAGGAAGGACAGTAAAGGAGACAGAGATTGAGTAGAGGTACTAATCTAGAGCCATCAAAGACCACGTAACATTAAACAGAGACCTGAAGAGAGTGGTGTGAAGACTTACAAAGATCTGGAAGAAGAACAGGTAAAAGGAAGAGTAATTGCAAAAGCTCTCGGACAAGAGTGTGCTGGACAAGTTTTAAAAAAATAAAAGCAAGGAACACTATACACAACTGCTAAAAACACAGACAACCTAAGGGTCTAATATGAATGCATATCTAAATACATCATAAAAATGGAATGGAGTCCTGCTACTTGTGACAACATAAATGGGCTAGTCATAGTGGATTGTAATCCTAGCATAGAAAAGTTGTGGCTAGAATATTAGGAACTAAATTCATCTTGGACCACATATCAAAACCCTGTCTCGAAACAGTTTTGTTTTGTTTTGTTTTTAAAATTCTGGTTTTGAGCTGAGTGAAGTTGCTCATGCCTATAATGTCAGCATTTGGAAAGCTGAGGCAGAAGAATTGGGAGTTCAAGGCCAACATGAGGGAGAGAAAAACTGATTCAAAACAGCAGCAACAGCAACAAAACCCCTCTCAAATTGGGGTAATAGAGATGATTTGGCAGCTAAGACCACTGTCTGCTCTTCCAGAGACCTTGGGTCCAATTGCTAGCACCCACGTAGCAGATCACAACCATTTGTAACTCTAGTTCCAGGGGATTCAACGCCCTCCCTGGCCTCTGCAGGTACCAAGTATGTACATAGTGTATAGTCATATATGCAGGCAAAACAGCCATTCACATCAAATAAAATAATAAATTTAAAAAACCAAACTCTCAAACCCTCCCAAGTGGATGGAGGTGGGTCATTATGCTAAGCGAAGTATGTCAGGCAGAAAAAGGGAAATACCACATGCTATCACTAGAATCTAGATTGTTGGTTTCACAGAATTTGAGGGTGGACTGATGATTTTGCAATGCTGGGAGGAGCAACGGGTAGAGAGAGATGGGGAAGTCTGATCACAATTAGGTAGGAACAACAAGCTCTACGGTACTGGGGGCATAGTGTCGGTGACAACTGTGTGCTGTACTTCAAAGGTTAAAAGAAAGAATTCTGAAAGTTTCATCACAAATGATAAATGTTTGAGAATATATATAGTTATTATGATTTAAACATTATGCGAGGTATACATGTATCACCTGGGCACCAAACATTAAATGCTCATTAGTACATATAACTTTTATGGGTTTTTTTATGTGTGTGTGTGTGTGTGTGTGTGTGTGTGTGTGTGTGTGTGTGTGTTGTGGAGTCCAGAGGTTAACTTCAGGTGGCTCTAAGGCACCATACATCTTTTGTGTGAGATAAGCTCTCTCATTGGCCTGGAACTAACCAGTAAGCTATGGCTAGCTGGCCAGTGAGCCCAAGAATCAACTTCTCTCTGTGTCCCCAATGCTAGGAGTCCAAGAATGCCCCACTAAACATACCCTGTATTTTTTAAACATGGCTTTTGGGGATTAAACTTGGGTCTCTGTACGTAACAAAGTAAGCATTTTATTGGCTGAGCCATCTCCCAGCCACCACCTTATATTTTTATGTATAAGTCAAAAATAATTTTAATTTTACTTTTTTAAAATTATAGAGCGATGGAGGCAACAATGTTAAGTTGAAGGCCTTTTGTGCTGCAGAGTAAGCCGAGTTCAAACAAAACCAAAGCCAAACAAAGTGAAAGAGAAAAAAGGCAGGAAGATCATGCTACATAGTGAAGCCCTGTCTCAAAAAACTGTTGATGCAGTTTGGTCACAGAGAGCTTACCTAGCATGTGCAAGGCCCCAAGTTCCATCCCCAGCTTTGCAAAGAGAGAGACAGGAAGAGTAAGACAGAGATGGGAGAGAGAAAGAGAAATGGGGGAAAGGAGAAGAGGAAAGAGTATTAGGAAGGAGAGGGAAGGAAGGAAGGAAAATAAACAGCACAACAAAAGCAGGTTGAGTGGCAGAAAGAGTAGGAAGTGATGGGGTTGAAGAGGTAATAGTCAAGCAGAATGTGTAGACTACAAAGCACCTAGAGAAGAGTTTTGCTTTTGTTCTCAGTTGCAATGGAAGCTACAGAGAATTTGAGCAGTGGAAATAAAGTGGCTTAATTTAAGATTGACATGATATACCAGGCATCATGGAGAACACCTTTGATCCCAGCACTCTGGAGGCAGAGGCAGGTGGATTTCTGTGGCTCTAGTCCAACCTGGTCTACATAGTGAATTTGGGCTGGTAGTATGTAGTAAGACCCTCTTCACAAATAAACAAAAGATTAATAGGTGTTTCTGACTGCTGTGAGACCAATCTATAAAGAGCAAGTGTTTAAAACAGGGAGGTCAATTAGTAGGTGTGATGAATAGTTTTGGGTTTTGTTTGTTTTGTTTTGTTTTTTTTGTTTTTTGTTTTTGTCAACTCGACATAAGCTAGACTCATCTGGGAAGAGGGAAACTCAACTGAGAAAATGTTCTCATCAGATTGGCCTCTAAGCAAGTATGTGGGTCATTTTCTTGAATCATGATAAATATGGAAGGGCACAACCCCGTGTGGATGGCCCCACCCCTAGGCCTGGGTTGTATAAGAAAGCAGGCTAAGCAAGCCATGGGGAGCAAGACAATAAGTAGCACCCCTTCGCACCCTCTGCATCAGTTCCTACCTCCAGGTTTCTGCCTTGAGTTCCCGTCCTGACTTCCGTTCGTGATGAATGAGATGAAATAAATGCCAACCTTTTTCAAGTTGCTTCTGGTTGTGCCATTTATCACAAAAGCAGAAGGCAAACTAGGACAGTAATTGGTACCAGATTCATGGGGTATTGCTGTGACAGAACCGGCCATGTTGTTTTGGGGAGGATTGCGGTAGATTTGGGAACTTTGGACTGGAAAGGCTGTTCAGTGATTAGAGCCTAATGGACTATTCTGTGGGAGCTTGAAAGATAAGAATGTTGAGAGCAATGCAATGATACAGACCTCCAGGATTGTCAGGTTTCCAAGGGAAGCAAAGACTTCATCAGTCTATTCTTATGACATTTTTGAATTGAGGATCTTTGGTTTCAGGTCAGCTGGGGCTGAAAAATCATCTGAGATTAACAAGAGACAATATCACTAAATTCAAAACTTGGCTTTCCTGGGACAATCAATGCTTGTCATCTGGGGCTGAAGAATCAGCAGTGATTGATAAGAGAGCAGCATCACTGAGGTGAAATCCTGTGAGGAGCATTTCCTTGGGGTTGTTACACAGAAGCTGTGGTCCAGGAGCACCGAGGCTCCATCTCAAGCTGGTAGCTGAACTTGGTAATCTGTAAGAGTCTCCTATTTTAGTGCCGGTTTTGAAATTGTGAAGGGGTTATGGAAAGCAGCTGAGGCCTGGCACTAGGAGAGGCCATTGGTGAAGATGAAACCTCAGTTGCAGTACAGACCCAGCATATTGGAGGTGCCAGGACTATGGGATGGCAACCAAGGACAGTGGCAAGTGTGGAGTGGAGATGGCCTGAGCCTAGGAGACTAGCTGTGTGTACTGCAGATGGCAGAGCTGGAGAAAGCAGAGCTGCTCAAGCACATTGGAACCGAGAAGGTTAGGAGCGAATCCCAGACACTGACTTTTTACACTGTTGGACTTTGGTTTTGCTTTGATTGTAGCTGTGCCCAGGTCCTTCCCTCTTGGAATAAGAAGTATACAACTTTTTTTTTTTTAATTTTACAAGAGCTCACAATTAGGATCTTTGGGTTTTTAGGGAGACTTTGGATATCTTAAATAGGCTGAACTTTTAAAAAGTATTTGAAGTTTTAAAGAGTGGAAGACTTAAAGTTGTTCTATGTTTTATGTTCTGATATTAACATGAGATTTTGGGAATAAACAAGAAAGGGAATATTATGGCTTGGTAGTGCTGTATTTGTGTGTCATGTTGACAAAGGGTCACTTGCGCTGATTAGTTTTTTTTGTCAATCTGATACATGCTACAGCCATATGGAAAGAGGGAACATCAATTGAGAAAATGCCCCCATTAGATTGGCCTGTAGGAAAGCCTGCCAGGGCATTTTCTTAATCGGTGATTGATGAGGAAGTAGTCAGCTCACTGTGGGTGGGGCCATCCCTGGCTGGTGGTCCTAAGTTCTATAAGAAAGCAGGCTGAGCAAGCCATGAGGAACAAGCCAGTAAGCAGCAGTTCTCCATGGCCTCTGCATCAGCTCCTGCCTCCAGGTTCCTGCCCTTCTTGAGTTCCTGCCCTGACTTCCCTCATTGATGAAATGCGACCTGAGAGTTCTAAGCTGAAATAAACTCTTTCTATTTCTTCCACTTTTCAGTGTTCATTGAAGAACTGTAGTTCTTTGTATAGGGTTGAGGCCTCATGACCTTTCCTCCTTCCAGGTTAGACTATCTATTGGCGTCTTCCTTGTTCAGTTCATGTTTAGGTAGCCATATTGTTGAGACTTCATGGGTGTAGCTTCTCTGACATTTCTGGGAGATACAATCTTACATCAAACTTCATGTTCCTCTGGCTCTTACAATCTTTCCATATCTGATTCTGCAATGATCCCTGAGTCTTAGGTGCAGGAGTTGTGTTGTAGATATACCAACTGGGAATAGGCTGTACAACTCTGCATTTTGATTGGTTGTGGTTTTCTGTAATGCCTCTGTTTGTTACAATGAGAAGTTTCCTTGATGAGAGGTTAGAAATACACTTATATGTGGGTATAAGGCTAAATATTTAGAATATATTTAGGGATTACACTAATTAAGTAAAATGGAAGTTGTAGGTTCGGTTCTTCTCCAAGATCCATGACTTGATTAGCCCTGGTAGTTAGCTGGGTTTCCAGTGCCAGGTATGATTTCTCTCTTGTTGAGCAGATCTTAAGTCCAACTAGAGAGCTGTTGGTTAACACCAAAGTACATGTGCCACTACTGCACCCTTAGGGTTATTGTGCCATGCTGGTCACTGTTGTGGTTCATAGGAATCATAGCTGGTTAGGACTGTTGGTTGCTTCCCTCCTTTGGAAGCTTACAGGGTGCATTCCGGTACCATGAACACTAATCTTCAAGGAGGGACCATTCAGGTTAGATCCAGCTCAGGTCCTCTGGGGCCTGTGTCACCAACAGTTTTTACCACTTGCTCCATTCACATTTTATAAAAGACACACTTTTCAGGTTGTTATTCATATCTCAAGCACTGATGCCTGCAAGCTAATGAATTAAATATTAAATTGTGTGTGTGTGTGTGTGTGTGTGTGTGTGTGTGTGTGTGTGTGAAACTTGAGAAAGAATCTAGCTAAATTACCTAGCTTGGCCTGAAACTCACTATATAGCCCAGAAGGGCCTTGAATTTGTGATTCTCCTGCCTCAGATTCCTGAGTGCTAGGATTATAGGTCTTTATCACTATGCTTAGCTTGATGTATTTTACTTTAAAATAAGTGTTATCACAAATATATAACAATTACAATAAAATGTTCAGTTATGTAACACCTAAAAATATGTGTGTGCATGTGTGTGTGTGTGTGTGTATGTGTGTGTGTGTGTGTGTGTGTGTTAAAAGGCAAACATTATTCAACACTTTGAGAAACACAAAATTCCCAACATTGGTCTACCGTATGTTGTGTGGTCCCTCTTTCCCCAGTTGACAAATAGATCTCAGGAAAACATCTTCACCTATTTTTTCTCCCTCTCTTTTGCTCTCATTATTTCTTCCCACTCAATCTTGACTTTAATGACTGTTTTGTTCTCTTTTTTCCCATGACCCTTCTGCTCCCCTTTATTTGTATGTATATTTTAACCATCTTTTTTCTTTCTTTGTCTCTGTCATCCCCCTTTTTTCCTGCCCCATTAGGACCATCAACAATAAAGTCTATGTTGCAGAAATCAAGGAAAAACACCAGGCAAAGAAAATCTACGAGAAAGCCTATCAGCAAGGAAAGACAGCTGCTCATGTAGGAATCAGGTAAGGCTCCATCTGGTCTGAAATGTGACTAAGCCTTCTAAGCTGTGTGACCAGGAAAGATATACCTTCTCTCTGGGCCCCATTCTCTACTTCTGTAAAATGAAAACAATACTCTCTACTTCATAAGAGGACATAAAGATTATGTGAGTCCATAATTATCAAAGCCTATAACAATAGACGTTTAATAAGTGGGAGTTTACTTCCCTAATTCCAGCTTTCTTCTGCTAGCAAGATGTTGCTTATTGCTACTTTGGGGGAAGATTCTGTACAAGTGAGTTTTTCTCTACTTTTCTTATCTTTATTTTTTTGATATGTTTTGTTTATTCTTTGAGAACTTCATACATGTATACAATGAAATTCACATGCATACAATGAAATTGGATCATATCCAACTCTCATCATCCATCCAACTCTTCATATACTACCTCAATACTTCCTTCTCCCAACTTCACGTCCTGTCCTTTTTTTCTTTATAATGCTCTAAGTCCAGTTAGTGCTGCCCATATGTAAATGGGTGTGCGGCCATTCGCTGGAGCATGGGCAACTTACCAGTGACTACATCCTCCAAATAAAGATGATCTTCCCTCCCCCACAGAAGCCATTAACTAGCTCTTTAGTGAAGAGTGGGATGTCATGGGCTTTTCCTCATTTATGCTGGGATTTAGTGCAGGTCTTGTGCAGGTCTTGAGCTGGTAGTTAATTACAGCTGCTGTGAGTTCATGAATACAAAAGCTATGCCATGTACAGAAGACATTGTTTCATAGCATTCCTTACTATTCTTCAGCTTTTGCATTCTTTCTGCCCCCTATTCCATGATGTTACCTGGGCATCAGAAAGAGTGATATAGATGTCTTATTTAAGGCTGACTCACTTATTATTAGTATTCTTGAGCAGTTATGAGTCTCTTAACTATGTTCAGTGAAAAAAGAAGCTTTTCTGATCAAGGTTGAAAGCATTGTGGCAACATGACCATTTAGTGAAACAATAATAGTGTGTTCTTTCTTAGGGCCTGTGAACTCTCCAGCCATAGTTTTTTGACTTAAGTTTTCAGTACCAGGCATGAAATTCTTCCTATGAAGCCTGCCTCAAAGCCAATCAGAGAATAGTTGGTTACCCCCATTACAGTCATACCACTATTATACATCTTACCTGGTAAGCTGATACTGTAGTATGTTAGACACAGCTCTGGCAAAGACCACTGATATAGCTTCTCCCCAAGCAACCTACATAAAACCTCCCAGCACTATGAAAGCTAGCTAGCAGAAAGGAAATTTCCTAGTCAGTTCAAGACTGATTTCTCTATTTCCTACAACCAAAATGTGTGACATCTTCAGCAATAGAGTTTTACCATCTTTCTATGTTAGACAACACAGAGAAATGGTAATGGCCTCTGTCATCTGGGACGGGGGTCTTCTGAGGCCTCCTTGAATAATAACTCATAGGGAAGTATCCCACACCTCACACGGGGATTTTAGTTTAATAACCCATGGCTTCTGGGAGTACCATTTCTACCTATGTAGTATGCAGGGTGCCTCCATTAAAACTGCTTTTTAAAATGTTATTTTAAAATAGCTGACAACATAGTAGGTTTCCATAAGGCTTTTTCAAACATTCTTAGTTTTGGTTAACCCACATCTCACACATACCCCAATTCTTATCAGCATTTAAAACTTTAGACTGCACTATCTCCCCTTCCTTCATACTGTATATGTTCTACTAATATCATTGAGACCTCTTTCCACTCCTCCCACACACATGAGCCCTTTCTGGCTTCCTGGCTTCTACATACACTGCAAGCTAAACATATATATATCTAAAAGTCTGAAGTTAAGATCCATATGTGAGAGATAAAATAAAACAGTATTTGTCTTTCTGGCCTGGATTAACCAGTGAGACTTGTCTAGACTGACCCATTTCTTAAATGAGTTATAATCAGCTGATATAAGTATTATAATTTTTTATGGATTCCTCTCAGCTTCTAAGAGAGTTTCATCTTACAGAAATACTTTAGATTTTGCTACTAAAAACTGAGTTGTTGCCATATAAATGAGCCCAGTTTAACACAGGGATCAGGTAGGTTTGAGGGACTATTTAAAGGAAGAGAAGCATTGTTTGTGTAAATTAAAAACTATTTTTGTTAAATGAAGCATGCCCTCTAATTGTTCTGTTCTGGATTCATATTTTTATCAAACATGAGATCACTTTCCAGGTAGGATGTTCAGGAGAGGAGATGAGGGAAGAACAGAGGTTGATGAGTAGATGCCTAGATGATTGACTATATAGCCCAGGGACTTATATGAGACAGAAGCCTGGTCAGGTCCAATTGATTAAGGGCGAGTATTAGCATAAGCATACCATCTAATGGTTTCCCTATGCCACAAGAAATCCAACACCTTTCCCATCCATTTCTGCTTCTTGTCCAGGGACCGAGAATCAGAAAAATTTCGAATCTCTACTAGGCTGGCAGCGGGCACAGAGGTAACTTTTGCCTTGGCTTATGAGGAACTGCTACAACGACACCAGAGCCGGTACCAGTTGGTGGTAAGCCTGAGGCCTGGACAGTTGGTGAGGAAACTGAATGTAGAAATTACTCTGTCTGAAAGGACAGGCATCGCCTATGTGCAAGTACCTCCAATGAGGACCAGCCGAGTACACACCAGCAACCAAACAAGTATGTGGGCAGTGCTGTGAGACACCAAAGATATTGCCATTCTTTGAATGGAAACTTTGGACATTCTGTGGGGTGTTCTTCTAGTAAAGTCCCTCTGCCAGTTTTTGTCCCAAATCAGAGAGAAAGGGGCTTGCTTATAGCAAGATATTTAGAGAACAATATCTGCCCAATTCGTGAAGTCAGTATGAAGTTGGCATGGAATATAAGCTTCTGAAAGTATAGAATAAAATACTAAAAATAATTACTGGACCAGGCATGGTGACACATGTCTTTACCCAGCTATCAGGAGGCAGAAGAAAGTACAGCCGTGAGTACAAGGCCAGCTTAGTCTACATAGTGTCTCCTAGGTCAGCCAGACCTAACAGTGACACAATATATCAAAAAAAAGATATGTGGATCATAATGTACTGTACTAATAATGTTGAAGGGTATAGAAATCACGGGGGATGAGTCCTGATGTTCTCTAAAGGACCACAAGAAGAAGAAGGAAAACAGAAAAGTAGTATGGGTAATTCTGGAATGCCATGTACAGCAGAAAAACATCTTGAGAAATAGACTTACAGCCAAGTCCATCTGTACAATTATGACAGAAGAATTGGCCACAGGAAAACCAGGATATAACCTTAAGTAAACACAGAATCCAGGACCTTGCTCTACTGGAGCCTGGAGCAGTAGGCTTCAGTTAGAACCAAAAATCTACATGTTTAACCAATCTAAGGTGAACATGATATCCTGCCAAGCTGGGGGACCAGTACTCCAATTTAAGCACTTCCCTGAGCATTGAGTGGACAGAAACAGGGAATACAGTAACTCAAGTGGCTACCCGTGCAGAGGTTGTCAGCACTAGAGGGTCGGGCTGATGGAACCTGACAAGCTAGAAAGACAGCATGCGCATGTGGTACAAGCTGGGTTGCAAGGCCAGACTGGCTTTGCCATAAGGTGGGGTGATACCAGCGAGTCAGCCCAGGGCTATGCTTCTCTTTGTTAATCTGCCCAATGAGAAGAAGGACATCTATGGCCCAGGACCACAGAGAGAGTTGGGTTTTTTTCCAGAGCTGAGGAAGGAGTCTAGGGCCTGGTTCATGCCTAGCTCTCTCACAGAGCTGCACCCTAAGACCCACTGCAAGAGACGAAACTATTCCTCCTTCCTTGTGGCGTGAGGCACCATCATAATACCGATGATGATGCTAACAGTCGCCTTTACTTGACACTCACGAAGGTCCAGGTGTGCTCCCAAATGCCTTTTCCCCTAGCTCACACTGGGCCCCTAAAGCAACCTCCTGTGATCTGGGGGCTACTGTGACCCCTGTGCTGAGGCTATGGAGACTGGAGCTCACAGAAAGGGAACAGCTGGCCCAGGCACACAGGGCACTATCAGGGACCTGGGCCCACAGGCCAGCTGAATCTAGCAGGCACTTGCTTAAGCCCCAAGCTAAAAATGGCAGCTCCCTCCCCCTTCTCCTTAAAGGTTAAAACAGAGGATAGAAGTAGTCCTGTGGGGATAAAGCAAAACAAAGAGGCCTGGAAGGAAGGAAGCCCAGGGAATGTATGTGAGCAGGCGCCTCAGAGCTTGGGGGCTCGGTTTGCCCCTAAGCTTCCTGACAGCTGTAGCAGGAAGGAGGGGGAGCAGAGTTCCCAGGTCTCCTTTTCTGGAGAAGAGGAGGCCCGAGACCTTTCTACATGGACACTTGTCTTGGACTAAAATGCCAGAGGAGTTGATCTTGCGGCGGGTTCAGCACATGTCCAGAGCCCAAAGTCGTCAGCGATTTCTCGAGACTCTAAAGGACTCACTCACAGGCATGGTTCTGAGAGACAGGGGAAGAGGACAAGAAAAGGCATGCAGTTGTGTCCCTGAGGAGAGCCCTGCTAGCCTGCCCTGTGTCCCAGCAGGAAGGGGAGGAGAGGAGCCCAGCCCTGCCACCCTGTCTGTCTGTCCTCAGCACCCACCACACTGCCCCTCCAGAGGAGGGTCCTGAGGCTCCCTGAGGAGATGTGGACATGAGAGTCCTCCAGAGACAGCCCTTGGGTTTGGGGAAGGAGGAGGGCGAGTTTGGGAGCGAAGCAGGGACCCTCTCCCTCCAGTGCTGGGAGCCCAGGGAGGGCTGGGTGTGGCCAGCGGCGTGTGGCCAGTGGGGCAGGTCAGGACTGGCCACAGGGCTTGAGACACAGTGGCCATGGGGCAGCAGGAAGTGCATGCTGGGCAGGTGGAGCAGCTGGGGTGGCAGGGATTCCACTTCTCACCCTCCCCATACGTTGCCCCTCCCACTGTCCCCCTCCACGGCTTTCTCTCTGCTGTGACCCCCATGCCACCTGGATGCCCACACAGGTGAGGGCGCCATGCCCCTGTCCACCAGGATACAGAGAGGAGAGACCTGTGTCCGCATCTCCTTCTCCCCAACACTGCAAGACCAGTCTGCCTTCTCCAGCTCAGGCATCATGGCCGACTTCACCGTCCACTATGACGTGCTCATGGAGGACATCATTGGAGACGTGCAGGTACCCGGGCCCAGGACCTGCAGAGTTCTTGGGCACACAGTCGCTTGGGCCAGAGCCACGCTCTAGGGTATGGGAGCAGTCGCTCTAGAGTGGTGCTAGGGATCTGTGAGAGCTAGTCAGCAGGGGACAAGGTACCTGGCTTCAGTCCTTGGGAATCATGTACACACCTCACAGTCAGACTCACAGGGCTGGAGGACTGGAGGCGGGGCCTGGCTGGACCCTCCTAGCTGTGCCAGTCCCTGACCAGCTCTGAAGCAGCCCTTTTGCAAAGCGAGGCATCGCTGAGTGACTGGCCTCACACGCTGTCTGTAGCTCTCACACTGTCCTGTTGACTTTGGCTTTCTTGCTGCGGTTGGCTTCTGAACACTGTTCCCCATCATGAGGCCCTTCCCTGCGTGGGAAGCCTGTCAGCTCTGAGCCTGCACACTCCTGGAGAGAGGGGTGCTCCTGTGCTCCAGCTGAGCAGGGCAGCCCAGACCCAAGACCCTGGGCTTGCTGGTAAGGGTAGCCAAGGCCTGACAAGCCAGCTCCCAAAGGCCTTTCCTGCCCTCCTCTTGCCCAGCAACAAGCCACCCTGCTGAAAGGCCCCAGGCCACCAAGTCCCATTTCTACCCCTACCTGAGCCCGTGTCCGGGCCACGGGAGCATGGATTTGCTCAGGCTCACTGCTGAGTTAGGTGTGTTTCCCTCCTCTTCCTCCACTGCTCAGGTTCTGCCCCTCCACCATGAGCCCTGAGTAAACTTCCTGTCTACATCTCAGCATCTCACCCACAGGTGCTCTCTCTGCCTACGCCCACAGTGCTGGGGTCAAACCTGCTCTTCCACTCCTATCCAGACACCACCACCCACCAGCAGAACTGCTCCAGCGAGGGCCAGGCTAATGCAGCTAAAACTCAGAACGGATTGGACTGGGCTCCCCACCTCTCCCCCAGCTAGCTCCCGGTTGTGCAGCCCACAGATCCGTGTTGCATCAGAGATCAGATACAGCATAGGTGCTGTGCTAAGCAGTGTGGTTGTGGTGCCAGGCACGGAGGGTCGGGAGAGTCTGCCTGAAACAGCTAACATTTAAGGTCCTGTGGCAAAAGGAGTAGACCCTGCCTGGAGTGAAGGGACCGGCAGCTAGAGAGAGGGGCGAGCGGCATTCGCAGACATATGGTAGGGACCCACGTGCAGTGCTTTGCACTTAAGGCTGCTGCATGGAAGAGGCAGGCATGGAAGGACGGCAGGATGACGGACAGGGAATCTGACAAGGAGCAGTCCACACTGCAGGTATGGCTGGCTGCGGGTCAAGAGGCCCGGCAGCCCTGAGAGGTTCGCAGCAGATCAAGGAGTGGGGACGGGGGACTTTATGGCAAGAAGAGCCCGACACCCTCTGAGATCCCATGAGGAAGGACCGGTGATGGTCTCCACGTGGGAAAGTACAGCAACTGCTGTGGAGAGAGCAGAGGTGCTGCTGGGCCTTCCAAGTTGGAGGCACCTGAGCTCTTCAGGGCTCAAGTGAGCAGGACTCTGCTGGGGGAGGGGTGGGGTATGGGGGGGAGCAGTGTGGGATCTGTAGTGGTGACCCAGTGCTACCGTGGAAGGGGGAAGCGAGGTCACTGTTGACAACTGTCTCACCCAGAGACCATGTGCACATCCAGACAGCAACCCAGAGGAGCTTCTGAATCCAGCAGGCCTGACCTCGGGCTCACAGTCCCGGCCCCGAAGTTGCAAGGCCTGCTCAGAGCCGCATATCCCCAGCAGCTCCCTCCACTGACAGATACTCTTAAGCTTTCCCTGTGCAGGCAATGACCTGGCCAACTTTGGACACACTGCCCTGCCTGGGGGAGGGAGGGGACACAGAGTACCAGAAAGAGAGAGAGAAAGAGAGAGCTGTAAAGGGATGGCCTGTGATGGCAGGGGGGTCTCAGAGACCTCAGAGTTCTAGGTGCTGGGGTCCCACAGTCCCAGAGGTTACTCATGGGACAGGCATCTGTGAGGCCGGGTTCAGAGGCATCCAGAGGCTTCGGAAACAAGCTTGTCTTACTTGCCTTTAGCTTCGGAAGTGTGAGTCGGCGGTGGGAGTAGCACGTGCTGGGGGTTCAGTGGGCATGAACTCCTGGTTCGGGCTCTTGAGACTGTAGTGTCTTCAGCCTGGGATGCTCCCAGAGGCAAAGCAGCTGGTTAGCATCAGAGGGCAGTTGGGAGCAGTGGGTGGCGTCAGTGTGTGGAAAGCGTGTGCTCGCCCACACTGGAAGGCAGACCTAGCATGGTGCATTGCTGCCAGAGTAGCTGAGAGGAAGATGAGAGGGTCGGCGGCACACAGGGTCCATGGGGAGATGGCAAGGGCCTCAGCGGGAGGCATGTGGTCCCTTCCCCAAATCAAGGCGACTGGTGTAAGTTTGTGCCCTTCAGCCTGTTCCTGGGCTGAGATCACGGCCTCACCACCTGAGAGGGCTGTGAGAGGTCGCTAGACTGAACACAGAGCTCTGATCAGAATGGGGTCCAGGGTCGTTGGGCACACTTCCCTGCCCCAGGTGTGCTGGCTACCTAGGGGGTACGCAGGGGTCTCTTAGCCCAAGGATTCTGCCCACGGCTAGGCAGTGAGAGGGTGGGCGAGGGATGGAAGCCTCGGGAAATGGAACAGCGAGCCACGATTGTGTGGGACAGGCCTCCCATTCCATGTGAGTTCATTCAGAGGCAGGGATGGAGGGGAAAAGCATCTCCTCTTCCTACTCCTCTCCCCTCTGGTAAAGCAGGAAGCTCAGAGTGGCTGGGGGCAGATAGGAGCACATATTGTTCTCTCTGGGCAGCCCTCAGGCCTCAGGCCTCAAGCTGCAGGCTCCAGGACAGCCAGAGCCCCTTAGTCAGCCTAGGCCTCCCTGGGCTGGAGAGGACACTGGTCCTGAGGGGCCCCAGCCCACCTCCTTCCCTTCCCTCCACTGACCCAGCCCTCAGGCTCTGCAGAGGGGAAGATGGGGTGGGGTAGAGGACCAGCAGCCAATCAGGTCAGGACAGCCCAAGGCATGTGTACCTGGTGCTAACCAATCCCCTCTGCACAGACAGCTCTGCTGGCCTCTGCTTCCCCCTCCCCTCCCTGCTCTGCCCAGCAACAGCAGCAAGGAGTGTTGAGGAGGAGAAGGAGGCCCTGCAAGCCCCAGCCCTTGGCAGCACTGAGCTGGGCCCCAGGCTCACTGTGTTGAGGGAGGTTAAAACAATACTTTCCGTTCCTGGATCCCAGACAAAGTTCCCCGGGGACCCTGGGGCCTGTGCGAGTCTGGCCTTCTCCAGGACGGACAGGAACTCACATATTACGGGGATGCTGACCCTTGTTGCCCTGGCCCGGAGCTTGTCTTCTTCACTCCGCTGCTCTGGGCTAGGCCTGGCATGAAGGTCTGAAGAGCAGTTGTTAGGCTCTGGTGTGCAGACCAAGGCTGAGCCACCAGACAGGGCTAGGGAGTGTGAGCAGGCCTGGGAAGGAAAGAGCAGGGCCTTTTGAGGGAGAGGGAGAGGGGGCTCATTCTGATTGGCTCTCACCATGCTTCTTGGCTCCCCTGTTTCTGTCCAGATCTATGGTGGCTATTTTATTCATTACTTTGCCCCCAGAGGCCTCCAGCCAGTGGAGAAGAATGTGGTGTTTGTTATTGATGTGAGCGGCTCCATGTTTGGAACTAAATTGCAACAGGTAACAAGGGCTTTCCCTTGGCTTCTGAAATCCACAACTACTTTTCGTTTTGATAACGCAAAGGTGATTGTGTTTTTGTTTTTTTCTTAACACCTGGTACTGTTTTTCTGAAACAAATTTTCACATAATAGCCCAAGCTGGCCTCAGTTTCAATATGTATGTGAGGATGACCTTGAACTTTTGATCCTCTTGCCTCCACCTTTCCAGAGGTGGGATTATGGGTATGTTATTGAAATGAAATCTGGGTTATCCAGGGACTGATGAGAAAGTAAGCCTGGAGGAAACAGAGAGGAGTGGTGAGGATAAGAAGCAGATATGGGCAGAAAAGCATGCCAAGGGAGTTCAGCCAGCTAGCTCTATAGCTCTGCAGCCATAAAGTCCTCCAACTTGAAAGAATGTAATTCATTGAACCTATGATCACGCAGTCAGAAACCACTGAATGCACAGACCGTAGAGCTCTGGGAAGAACAGAACTGGAAGCTCTGAGAGTGAAGCTGTCCAGTGGACCTTTCTTCTGTTGTTTGTTTGTTTTTGTTTTGTTTGTTTTGAGATGATTTATCACAGGCTTTCTTAGAACTCAATCTTTCAGCTTCCTAAGTGCTGTTTACAGGCATGTATCACCATATGTGGCCCCATTAAGACTTTCTTGGTGATAATCTCAAATTCTGTACTCTCTAATACAATAGCCACTGACCATATGTGGTCATTGAACACTTGAAATGAGCCTCTTGCAAGTTATGAACTAATTTTTTTTCTCTATTAGGCAGTGAGCTTCTAAGCCTACCCATAAAGCTCAACAAACATTTTGACCTAATATTCTCAACCCACAGAAAGGAGAGGTCAAATAGGGTTAAAGCCATAAAGTACTTGAGCTAAGTGTCTTGTGGAAAGAGCCTTTCAAGTTCATGGAGCTCAAATTTTGTCTCATCTCCTTCACCCGTTTCCCACAGACTAAAAAGGCCATGAACACGATCCTCGGTGACCTGCAAGCCAGCGACTACTTCAACATCATTTCCTTTTCTGATACAGTTAACATCTGGAAGGCTGAAGGCTCAATCCGGGCCACTGTCCAGAATATCCATAATGCCAAAGACTACCTGAGTCGCATGGAAGCAGATGGCTGTAAGTATCAGACCTGCTTAGTCAAATGGGCAGGCCGTAGTAACATAGGACATTCCTGGGCCCTTCTCATTGTTCTCCCATGCCTCTTCTCACTCCGTCTGCGACATCACTTTCACATTTTATATAAATAGCCATACCTTTTCATCCTCCCGGCTCCTATCTCTCTCGCCTGATGAAAAGAACACAATTGAATTCCCCTGTGTCTTACAACATATCTCTTTTTGGACCTCAGTTTTCTTCTTCCTTAAAGCAAACACAAAAAAATGCTAAGATTTTTTTAAAAAATCAACATTCTAGATTTTATTTCCAAGCATTTGCCCTGCTTTTGACTTTTGTTAAATCCTGTCTCAAATAATCACTCAGTTCTCCCGGATCTACTGCATCTGTGCATCTACGCCATCACTTCCCTTGTAGCGAGAAGGTGGTGGCGCTGTCTTTGGGTGGTTGCCATCTGACCAGAGAATGAAGCAGTCCTGCCCCCCACCCCTGGGAAACAGAGAATGGTCTGAGACAGGATGTGATAAATGACAAGGACATATGGGCCCCACTGTCAGGTCATGTGAGCGAGGGTGAGAGTGAAGGAGTCAGGAAGGATAAGCAGTGGGAACAGCATGGGAAAAAGATAACGTGGGAGAGGGTGGGGAGTTAGTCTGGGAGTATGATGCAGTGCCAGTATGCCTGCGGTGGGGGTAAGAAAAGGCCTGAGAAGGTGGTCTCACAGTCTGCTCCCCAATTAGGGACCGACATCAACACAGCTCTTTTGGCAGCTGCTTCAGTGCTGAACCATAGCAACCAAGAGCCTGGAAGGGGCCGAGGTGTGGGGCAGATTCCTCTTATCGTGTTCCTGACAGATGGGGAGCCCACAGCCGGTGTGACAACTCCCAGCGTGATCCTTTCCAATATTCGTCAGGCACTGGGCCACAGGGTATCTCTTTTCAGCTTGGCCTTTGGGGACGATGCTGACTTCTCACTGCTGCGCCGCTTATCCCTGGAGAACCGGGGAGAAGCAAGACGCATATATGAGGACACGGATGCAGCCCTACAGCTAGAGGGCCTCTATGAGGAGATTTCCAAGCCTCTCTTGGCAGATGTGCGCCTAGACTACGTGGGTGGCTTGGTTGGGGCCTCCCCTAGGGCCCTTTTCCCCAATTATTTTTGTGGCTCAGAGCTAGTGGTGGCTGGCAAGGTGCAGCCAGGTGAGCAGGAACTAGGAATCCACCTGGCAGCCCGTGGCCCCAATGGTCAGCTTCTTGTGGCCCACCATAGTGAAGAAGCCTCCAACAGCAGCCAGAAAGCCTTTGGTTGCCCAGGAAAATCTGCCCTCAATGTGGCCCACTTCATCCATCGCCTATGGGCCTATGTCACTATTGGGGAGCTGCTGGAAGCACGCTTCCAAGCCCGGGATGCTACCACTCGCCGACTGCTGACTACCAAAGCCCTCAACCTATCCCTCGAATACAACTTTGTCACACCTCTGACCTCACTGGTCGTGGTGCACCTCGAGAAGACCAATGAGGAGGTCATGAGCCAGCCTTCCACTACAGCTGGGACAAGCACGGCCACGCCTTCATCTAGCAACACTCTTGGCCTAGGAGCAAGCACAGCTCAACCAGCCTCAGCCCTCAAAGTCTCTTCCAAATCAAGGTCCGTGAAACCAACCTCAACTGTTACTGCCCCTACAAAGAAGGTACCTAGTTCCAAGGAGCTAGAGGCCCTGGGTCTGTGCTCTAATACCATAACAACACCAGTACAACCAAAGCCCCAAATTCCAATACAAGATTCCAGCACCTTGGCACTACCAACTTTGAAGATGAAACCTCTTGCCACTGTGCCTTCAAATTCTAATGTCCTGTTTCCTCTGAAGGCCAGAACTTTATCACAGCAGAATCCTGGTACCATACCACTTGTTAATTCTAGGATACATGGCCTGCCTCTGAATCCTGTGATCTCTGCTGTGCCCAAAGGTGGCATTATGAAACAGCCTTCCAAACCTCTTGCTTCAGCACAGTCTACTCCAGATGCCCTGTCATACCCTCAACCTGGAGAACCCATATCACAGTCACCCCAAAGCCTGCCTCAGCCCAAATCTATCTTCACATTTCAGATACCCAAACACCCATTACATCTCAGCTCCAAGACTCCTGCTCCCAAGACTCCCCCAGATTTACCACATCCTAGATCAGGGAATGTCTTGTCCAAGTCTCCTAAAATCCCTTCATCTCTTAAACCTAGTGTCTCACCTCACCAAACCTCTACTAGCTTACTACTTTCTAAGTCCAGAACCCCAACTCCCCACAGCACCCAGATCCCACTGCCTGCCAGACCCAGGCCACTTGTTCTTCAGAGCCCCAGAACATTCTCAAACACACTCTTGAGTTCCACGAGTCCTGGCGGTGTTGTGCCCACCTCTGTCCCTGGGGAACCTCTCCCTTCTCCATTTACCCCTACTCTGACCTCGCTGCTGCCCACTGCAAGACTCTGGAATCAGCAAGATGTGCTGCTAGGACCCAAGAGCACCAGGCAAGTTCTGAGACCACCCCTGCCATGGATTCCAATAATAGCCCTACCCAGCAGCTCTGGTCCTAGGCCAGAAGGCTGCTCCCCGAAATCTCCCAATCTTGCTTCCTTCCAGCACTCTCCCGGAGGCCATCAGCCTCCATCTTGTCCCAGAGAAGCTCCAGCTGCTGCCAGAATCGGCGGTAGAGTTCAAGTTTGTGGAGTCCTTGAACCCACCAATCTTCTATACCTTCCTCACCCCTGACAAAGATGGTGAGTGCTGCTGGCAAGAGACCAAGCCAGAGCGGGGAAGGTGTGAATGGAGAGAGCAAAAGCTGGGCACGTGTGAGGTATGTATGGATTCTAGTAATGCTCCAGAAGCTTCCTTGGTTGCTTTGGGACTTTGGACTAGTTAACATTTCTAGATCTCAGTACATAGGCACAGGATTAGAAGCCTTGGCAGATAAGACTGGATAGGTGAAACAGAAGCAAACAGGTCAAACTGCAGTTGACATTTGTCTTGTTGCTGACTCCCAAGCAGGGGAGGAATGTGGCAGTGTAAATTGGAGCATCACTAGGTAAGGCAGGCCTGCTTGGTTGTTCTATGCCCTGTGAACAGCTCTGCCTAATAAAGGAATATAAATTTTAGGGAAAATAACGGCAAGTCCCATAACACTTCCCAAAGACTATTAAATAAATAATATTTTCCAGCTCTCCCTATGTACCGGTACTTCTCTCCGTATCATGTTTCTAATACAGCATTTAATTCCCTGTGAGAAACTACTGATAGACTCATTTTATACCCAGGGAAACTGAAGCACAGAGAAGTCAAGCAACTCATTTAAGGTTACACAACTAGTGAGAGACATTCTGGTTCCAAAAGAAATGTGTCTCACCACTCCACTATTCTACTTTCCTTAAAGAAGAGGAGGAATTCCTTGGGTTACTTTATAACATGGGGTTAGAAAGGGTTAGGGGTAGCTATAACTCACAGGAACACAAATTGGGACATCCTTGACATGCCTTGTCCCTCAATCCTCCCACAATATCTCACGCACTGCTATATCCTGGTGATGGTACCTCTGATCTATAACCCTCTAATCTGTATCCTATGATGTCCATGGTCCCAACTGCCATTATCGCAGATCTGACATACACTAGCATTTCCTCTAAAAAAAATGTTCCTACCTCCCTCACCTTGGAACAGCCTTGGCTGTTCTCTTGCCCTCTTGCAGGCCAAGAACTTTTCAAAGAGAGAAATAAGTTCATGTCCCTTTCCTACACAATGCTCCTCAAGGACTTCCCATCACACCTGGCATAGAGTTCAAAGGCTTCTCTAAGGGCCTGCAAGGCGCTGCATGCCCACGCCACACTGAGCTCACCACCTCACCTTCTCCCACTCCCTCGTTCATCCTCTGAACTCTAGAACCCTCCCTGGTCACTTCCCTGCTCCTCCATTCGGCCCTCTCCAATCATCACTCGGGGACTTCTTTCTGTCTACCGCTTCTCTTTGGTAATCATCTGATCTGCCCCTTCCTATAGTCCTCAGCCCTTCCATCACCCCAACACTCCATCTAGCCTGTGCCTCGGATCTCAGATCAGGTTCCTTACTTATGGTCTTCCACATGCCACTTATCAGTCCAATTTTTTTGAATAGCATCCACCACCGTTGATTATCGTGACTACGATATTTCACCAGGCGAGCAAACAAATGTCTTTCTCACCATCGTGTCCTGATGCCTATGCAGTGCCTGGATGAATTGAATGAGTGAATTGAACAGATGAATGTATAGGTGCTAAGAGAAAGAAATTTGAATGTATCAGAGCTCAAAAGCGGTTGTGACGCATATAGACATAAGCAAGTCAGTTTGAGTAGCCAGTGAGGACTCTCCCAGGTAGAAGGAAGAACGGAAGATGTGGAGGTCACGTAGAATCCTGGCACTTGGGAGACTGTGACATTAGGATCAGTAGTTGGAAGCAAGCCTGGACATCACTGTCAGACTCAGGCGTGGGAAGGATTCCTCTTACTTCTTTCTGCTTGGCAGGAAGTCCACACTGGGATGGCAGTTCTGAGAGGACCTTGGGAGGAGCTGAACATGATATGGACTCTAAGGGAAGTTCTGTGGAGTCAGGAAAAGGTAAACAAGGAGCTCTTCGGGCAAAGTCTCCCATAAGCCCTCGTTTCCATTCAATGTCAACTGGAACTCTCATTGACAGTGTAGGAGCCCAGAGGAGGGGCAATATATTGGTTTTCTATCCCATTGTAACAAGATACCATCAATTGAGCAGTTTAAAACAACATCTATTATAGAATCAGTTTTCTCAATAGAGTTTCACTGAGTCTATCAGCCACGTATCATAGCACCTATGCCCATGTTAGCCAACACAGAATGAATTCAGTGGGCGGGGTTTGTAGACATTTTTGTCTCATATTGTTTTGTTTGGACAGTTTTTTTGTCTTATAGGTCTTTTGCTTGTTTTTTTTTAATTTTCACTTTTGTGTTTTTGTATTTCTTGGTTTGTTTTTGTTTCTTGTTTGTTTTTTAAAAGAGAGCAAACAAAGTTGGATATGAGGGGAGGTTGAGGAGGATCTGGGAAGAATTAGAGGGGGAAAACCTGATCAAAATACATAGTATGAAATTTTTCTTCAATACAAAAATAAAACAGCACCCATTCCTTTCATCCATGCTCTCCCACTATAATGGAATGCTTGAGTATGAGTAATTTATAAACAAGGGAGGTTTATTCACCTCACAGTTCTGGATTCTGGGAGGTCCAAAGTTGGGTGGCTGCATCTCCTGAGACTCTCCTGGTTGGGAGGAGCTCTGCAGAATTACAAAGCACTGTGAGTCATCATTCAGCAAGAGAGAGCAAGCCAGCCAAAAGAGGTGGCTTTTAGAACACTCTCCAATAATCCACTAATCCATTCATTGATCTGACCTTGAAGGATAACTAGAAATTGACTTTGAGTAAGAAAAGAAAAATGGAAACATTCCAACATGGCAAGAAAAACAGGAAGTAAGAGGGAAAAAGTAAGGCACTCATAACACCAGTCAGTTCAAGGTCAAGTGTAATAGTCACATTTGATCCCAGCGCTCTGGAGGCTGAGGGAAGGAGGAAGAGTTCAAGTCCAGCCTGAGCTATACAGTGAGACCCTGACTTAAAAAAAAAAAGTCAATTTGACTGAGAGAGAATAAAGCATAAGGAAAAGACTGGAGAAATTCCAGAAAAGGTTTAAAGACTGAGCTCAGGAATTTGGCCCTTTCTCAGAAGCCGGAGGGAGGGAGGTCCCGGCTTGTTAGACACATGTTAAATCAGGTCCTTATCGATGTGTCCTCTGTCCTTCGCAGGCACGTGGCCAGGCATCTTCACCTTCTCGTCCTCTGGTAATCCACTCACCCCCCTTATTTTGTGCACTGAGTGATACTGAGTGCTATCTCCCTCCCTCCCTCCCTCTTCCTCTCCGTCTCCTTCCTACTCCCCCTCTCTCTTTCTTTTTTCCCCTCTCCCTCTTCTCCCTCTCCCCTCCCTCTCTCCATTCCCTCCCCCTCTCCCTCTATCTTGGGAAATAGACATGGCCTCGTTCGTTCCCCTCCCATCATTTCAAGACTCTTAACTTCAGAGCTTCCTCTCCTGCCTGACAGTGGACGGAGACCCCCACTTTGTGATTCACATTCCTCATTCAGAAGAAAAGCTCTGCTTCACATTGGATGGACACCCAGGGGATCTACTGCAGCTCATAGAGGACCCTAAGGCAGGTGAGAACCCTAGACTCCATTCCCACACAAGACTGCAGCCGAGTGTTCTCATGTCAACAACTCTAGACATTTAGCACTTTATTATATATGCCTTATAGTAGAGGATAAATTATAAATATATATCATATGTATATATAATATATGTATAAGTTATTTATATTATATGTTCTGTGTATTTATATGCTTTATATTTTATAACATATAAACAAAATGTATAATTATATTTAGTATTTTATAACATACAGTAATACGCAAGAATACATATGAAAATGAATACAGGACTCACAAACATCTGTAGCTCCAGTTCCAGGGGATCTAACATCCTCTTCTGACCTCCACAGCAGCAGGCATGCACATGGTGCACATACATACATGCTAGTAAAACATTCACACACATAAGTAATATATAAATAAATCTTTTACTTATAGACTTAGTGGTGCATGACTTTAATCCCAGTTCTCAGGAGGCAGAGGCAGAAGGAATCCCTGTGAGTTCAAGGCCAGCCTGGTCTAAGTAGTGAGTACCAGGACAGCTACATCATGTAATGCTGTCTCAAAAGTAAATCAAAAATTAAATAAATAATTAAATTTTAAAAGTTAAAAAAAGGAAAACAATCACATTTGTAAAAACACCAAGATAGTCAGAAATACATACCAGGGCATATGGTAAAGTGTTTTGACATTCTGCATATTCATAAATATGCAAGTTTGCACCACACAGTAACCCATACGGATCAACACATTCAGATATAGAAGCCCTGATGCTTCCAAATTCATCCCAATTCACAAGAATCAAATCCATAGCAGATAGCACACATTCTCTGCCACGTTAGACACATGAAATACACTAGTGCACAGAAATAATCACCTGACACACACTGACATGCATCTAGATGCATGCATACTGACATTTTATACATGTCGGCATATCCCACAAACCAGATATACAAAACCTACACTGTCACATCAAGACATAGAATACCAACATACCCAGAGGCACACAAAATCATACAACCAAAAATACACATTGCACATGCCGTCTTCTTCAAGCATGCAGATGCATTGATATTCCCAGAGATACTCATCAGAATATAACCAAATGCACAGATTTATACAGCAATAGGCAAACATTCACATATGCACGAAAATAGCCACATTAAGATGTGCACGTGCACACATACTACATGCTCTTCTTACACACAGCTCAGAGTGGACCATGGTGAGAGCTTTTCCATGTAAGAGTTAGCATTCTAGCTACAAATCTGAAATATGTGATCTGGACCCTGGAACTGAGATCTCACATACCTGCCTGTGCTGTGGGTCACCATGTACATGCTGGGGGGTAGGGGGAGCCTGTGCTCTAGGCCTGCATATCCCCCTTACAGGAATTCATGTGAGTGGGAAGTTGCTTGGAGCACCACCAAGACCAGGCCATGAGGACCAGCCCCGTACATACTTCCAGACCATCACAGTCACTTCAGATAAGCCCCGGGCCTACATTATTACGATAAGCCGCAGTTCTATATCTGTGCAGGGTGAGGGCACCTTGCACTTACCCTGGGATCAACCTGCCCTGGTGAAGAAGCCCCAGCTGGAGCTCCGTGTGGCTTCTGCAGCCCGTCTTACCCTCCACCTTGGGCCCCACCTCAACTTCCTCATCCTTCGTCACAACTACAGACACCCCAGCACACTACAGCTACCCCATTTGGGGTTCTATGTAGCCAATGGCTCAGGCCTCAGCCCCTCAGCCCGTGGCCTGATGGGTAAGTACTGCTGAGGCTGAGTGGAACCAGGGTGTACCAGTCCTAACAGAAACTTCTTTCTTTGCTTTTGTCTTTCTTTCTTTTTATTTTTGTGTGTATGAATGTCTTGCTTGCATGGATATGTGTGCACCACATGCATGCTGGGTAGCCCTGGAGGCCAAAAGAAGGCCTCAAATTCCCTGAAACTGGAGATAAAGAAGTTTGTGAGCCCATGTGGGGGTGCTGGCAGCTGAACTCTGGACCTCTATTAAGACGGCAAGTGCTCTTAACCTCTGAGGCCCAGAAACCTTTTTTTAGGATGAAGGTCTAGCGGGCCCCTTACATTCGGCATTCTCAACTGTGAAGAGAAATGAAAGTCCAACTCAGCCTTTAGGGAGCTCCTGATATGAGAAAAGGAAGGAGCCAGACACAGAATAGCCGTCTCAGGGAGGGGGTGAGTGCAAAGCACGGAGCTACACAGGAAGCTAGAGAAAGTAACCCAGGGTGGGAAAAATTTTCCCAGCCTTAGAGCTCGACATAGACCTCTGGGAAGAGGGAGGGTATTGCCTCTGAAAGGCTGAGCGTGAGTGTAGGGGGAAGGAATGGAGATTGGATGAGCCAGAGCCGGCATGATCAAGCTGAATGTCAAGGTAAGGAATCTGACTTTATCTCAAAGGCTCCACAGGCGCCATGAAAGGTTCTAAACAGAGAAAAGACACTGCAAGGTCTTAGTATTCTACAGCACCATCTGAAATTTTAGCCTTCTGTGAAAGTGGACTGTAGGTAGTCAGACTATAATGTGTCAGAGGACCCTGGCAGCACTGGACACTATTGAGGGTAGCTTGGACAGATAGCTTCACCTCCCTGCGGCTCCTTGAACTTCTTCTTCCCCTGTATCTTGCTGTCTTCTCCAAGTCCAGCTGCTCTCTTTATCTCTGCTGTCTTGACTCCCCACTTTCATATCACACCCCAGTCCCATCTGGCTCTTTCGCTAGTGTCTAGCCTCTCCCCTCCTGTAGGCCCAATGTTCTACCTCACCACTTTCCTTGTAGAGCCCCTGCTTGCAGGCCTCCCCACAGCTCTAATCGGTGCTCCATCTTCTGTCCCTCAGGACAGTTCCAGCACCTAAACATGCGGCTGGTAACAGGACCGACTGGGTCGTATGTACAGAAGCACCATGGCCCAGCTGTGCCTGTGGTGCTAGGCAAGAGGCTGCTGAAAGAGTCTCCGAGGCTGCGCCCCCGCTGGACTCCGTGCTGGCTGGTGAAACGCTCTCATGTGGAACAGCTGCTGGGGCAGCCCTACCTTGCCTACATTCTGTGATGGCTCCTGAACCCAGAGCCAGGAGGTCTGAAATTTGAAGGTCCAGAGGTCAGGGCATGGAGTCAATGAAGTCACAGGCCTGGGTTCATGGAGATGCACATAAAGGACGCATACACGTGTACAAATATACCAGGATACACAAAGATACAGCCTAGCAGAACTCTGGGCCTAAAAGCTTTAGTGCTTTTCCCTCCTCGTGGTTCTTGCTTATAGTCTCTGCTCCCTCCAAATTCACACTAGCCCTGGAAGTGACTTTCTTTAAGAATTTTACACATGTACACAATGTATTTTCATCATATCAACCCCCAACCCCCTCTTCTGTTCCTACCAGAATCCCCCACCCCTGCCTTCATGTTCCCTTCCCAACTTCATTTTCTCTTTCCATAGCCCACTGAATGCCTTTCTTAAACCCTCACTGAGTCACCAGTCCTGCTCACAGCATTCCCTTATTCCTAAGGTGTACTCATAGCTCTCAGGATTTCCCAATAAGCTATGATCTTCGCCACTGTTGCACTTCTGTGTGTATTCATCCTTCTGTGTGGGACACTCTTCCTTTGCTTGGTCTAGGTAAACTCAGTTCATCTTCCAAGTCTTAGTTGTCACCTCCCCTAGAAGGCATTCGCTCACCCCTCCACTGGGTTGAGTTTAGCGCCTGCCTTATGTCCCTGCCAAGCTCACAGTACTTTTCGTACTGTGTTATAATCATCTGTTTACTCATCCAGATCCCCACTAAGACTGTAAGCTCTTTGAGAGCAAGAATCTGTTCTGAATCCTCTGTGTAGCCACAGTTTGTGGCACGTGGTAGATGCTTAATAGATGGTTGTAGAATAAAGGAATAAATAAGAATAACCATGAAATAGCAGTAGGCAATATACCTACATACAACCAAAAACATAGGTCATATGCAGAAAAACAGCCACAAAGACATGGGTGCGGGAATACAGTGCCAGAGGAGACATAGCTGCAGAAGGTATAGGGAACTCAGAACAATGAAATGTAGACAACTGGGTGTGGGACCAGATACCTGTAATCTCAGCATTTGGAAGGGTGAGGCAGGAAGATGGCTGCAATTTTAAGGCCAGTCTGAGTTACATAGTGAGTCAGAGGCCCACCTGAGCTATAAGGCAAGGCCCTGTCTCAAATAACAACAAAGAAGAAAAACATGGACATATGGACACAAAGACATAAAGAGGACAGGGTGCCATAATAACTAACTATATCAGAGACAGAAACATATGTTTTCTGGGCCTGTTCTGTTCCCATGACTTTGAGTTACTGTCCCTCCACAGAAATGCAAACAGACAAAATAAGATGACTTAGGGCCAAACATGCAATGGCAAATGTGAAGAACTGAGACGAAGCAGCATATAAACTAATAAACACAGAGATTCAGACTAGAACAGAGAGATTAAGACCACAGAGACATAAAGAAACAAAGACAGCCGGGATGACACTGGTCATGCTCACAGTCCCCAAAACAAACCAAGGGCACAGAGGTAGAAACATGCGCTGACACTCTGATTTGCAGGCATAGGCGGAGATGGGATGATAATACAATACAGAGATGCAAAGCCAGAGACGTGCAAGGCGTAGAAACAGATGTTGCAGAGTCACAGATGTGATGGCAAAGATTCAGTGATATCAGCACATGCGGAAGAGTGAGTCCACATCCCAGATCCACATACTCTAACATCCAGAGACGAAGGAAAACATCTGAACAATGAGAACTACCAAAAAGAGATAGAAATTGGGATAGGCAGCACAGATACAAGGAAAGGCAGGGTACCAACTCAGGTACAGTGGAGTACTTGGGTGCAGTGACAGCACGGGAGTGCCATCGAATTCAGACAGAGAAATAGTAGACATGGTAATGTGAACCCACAAACCCAGTCACATGGACATAGCATAGATTTGGAAACAAAAATAGATAGATATGCCTGGAAAGGTAGAGATAAAAAGAAAGAAAACTAGACACAGAACATACCCAAGGACAGCAGACATAGTGACACAAAGCAGGCTACAAATGAAAAGAACAGTGATTTCAACCTAAGGACATAAAGCTAGTGGCTCAATGATTTTAAAATGGCTCCAGATCCCAGACAAAACAGGGAGGTAAAGACATGAAACTGGAAACTGTGGGACAGAAACATGCAGAGAAATACTCAAACTCACAGAAACAGGATTACTATCATGTGGAACCCAAGAAAAAGACTCAGGGACTGGGAGAGTTCAGGTTCAGTAGTATAAATAATCACACAGAGACACTGAGAAAGTATGGGAGAGATAGATGGAGAAGAAGAGAAATAGCAAAACACAGAGGTTTAGACATGGGAAAGGAAGTTCCAGAGATGCACACACTCAGTGACTCTTTGATATTGGGCACATGGAAAGCAGCGTATGCAGACTGTGAGCATGTGGGCACTGCCTGGAACAAAGGAACTCAGGGACACACAGATGCAAGAATACAGGAACACGTGTGCTGGATCATAGAGCACCCTGTATGTGCAAAGACTTAGGGTCACACAGAAATACGAACAAATTGAGAATGGAATACAGAGGCTGGTGGGTACCCAAGTCATCTTGTGCAGCCACTAGGTAGCATGCCAGTACACTCAAGGCCATGGAAAGATTCTAGATACACAGACTCAGGGATGCACAAAGATTAAAAGACATACGAAAAATTGTGAATATATAACAATTGAGAAACATGTAAAGAATCACTCATAGATAGTCAAGAATACACAGAGACTAAGTGATACACAAAAATGGGGACATACACATGGGCACTCAAAACATAGCAACTCACTGGATAAGCAGGTTGTGAGACAGAGAGCTGTGTGGGCACACAGAAACAGGAAGACACAGACACTACAACAGAAGCTCGGGAAATGCTAAATCTCAGGTACATTCAAGAATAAGACCATAGACATTTAAACATACAGCTCAGGCACATGGAGACAAGGTCAGGAGTAAGGAACAAGTTTCATAAGGATACCCAGAGATACGGATGTGTTGGTACCAAAACACAAAGACTGATGGGATTTATGGCCTAGAGAAGTATTAAGAGTTGGAAACAGACACTCAGTGATGTACTGACATCCAAGGACTCACAGATACTAGATCACAGCATACAACAGAGACCACAGACACCAGGATACAGAAACCTTGGGATACATAAATCTTGGGGAACTGAATTATGTAGACATAGTTCAAGTGTTTGACATACAGATATTATGATTCATTCAGCCAAAGGAAAACATACATAGCCATTAAAACACACAGACACACTGGCAAGAACAAATATTTAACACACACACAAGCTCTATGATAGGTGTCAGATACACAGAAAGACAGAGACAATAGTACCAAATACTGGTGCACAGTTACAGGTCCTCAGAGACACTAGTATACACAAAGGAACGCACAAAATCTGAGATACTAGAACAAAAGAACTGGTACAGAAATGAAAACATATGGAAAACTAATCTCAGAGCCAGAACAAAGTACTGACACTAGAACAAATAAACACTGCAGTGGATAGACAGAAGGTTTTAAGATACCAGTGAGACACAGGGATACTGACAAACGCTGGGAAAAGTAAACACTGGGACACACATATGCCAAGGTAAACTGGCAATGGGGCACAGGAAAACTGGCAAATATGCTCTGAGGTATAGAGTCAATGATGAGGCATGTGCACACAGACAGAATTATATAGAACTGGTTTTTACAGATGTTGTGACACGGACAAAGATATAGAAATGGTAAACTAAGAGACAAACACTAGCCAGGGAAACAGGCCAACCATTAATTGTCACCTCTCCCTCCATTCCTCGAAGTCTAATTCCTCAGTCTCATCCCCAGCTCTGTAGCAGACCTTCTACTGTAGCCTCTTCTCACACTCTGCTCAACTCCCAGGGGACTAAGCTGATCCTAGTGGAATACCATGCTTTCCTCCCTCTTGTGAAGCCCTGCCATCTCCCTTAACCCATCCCTATTCCTAACTCTCAGGTCCTAATACCCAGAAACATATTTTACCCAGAACCCTCAGTGTCTAGACCCACCAGGACCCCAGAAGATTATCCTACAGGCATCACACAGCCACCGCACTCTCCTAAGAAACAGAGAGGAAAGAGAAACCAAGGTTCAAAAACATCCACCCAACAGAGACAAGACCAGATATCAGCACTTAGAATTACAATCTTACCAATCCCAGATGCCAAGACGACAGCATAAAAACACACTCAATAGCATCCAGGACAATATGTCTCCACTAGAGCCCAGGAACCCTAGCACAGCGGGCCCTGAGTATTGCAACATAGCTGAAGCACAAGTAAAAGACCTTAAAGCAGGCTTTATTCATTAGATAGAGGTCCTCAAGGAGGAAATGAATAAATCCTTAAAGAAATCCAAGAAAACACAAACAAACTGCAGAAGGAAATGCATAAAACAGTCAGACACCTGAAAGTCAAAATAGAATCAACAAAAGAAACCCAACAAAAGAAACTAAGGGAATTCTGGAGACGAAAAATTTAGGAATTTGAGCAGAAACCACAGAGGCAAGCTTCACCAACAGAACGAAAGAGGTGGAAGAGGGAATATCAGGCACTGAAGGCACAATAAAAGATTTAATAATTTAAGATTTAATTTCAATTAAAATTTAATAATTTCTTTGACAGAAAAATTCCTGACACAAATATCCAGGGAATCTGTGACACTGTGAAAAGACCAAATCTAAGAATGATAGAAAGAATAAGGAGAAGGAACACAGGTTAAAGGCCCAGAAAATATTTTCAACAAAATCATAGAAGGAAATTTCTAAACCTAAAGAAAGAGATGCCTATAAAGGTACAAGAAGCACACAGAACACCAAATAGACTAGACCAGAAAAGAAAATCCCCTTGGCAGATAATAATCAAAGCACTAAATATACAGAACAAAGAAAGAATATTAAAAGCTGTAGGGGGAAAAGACCAGGTAACATATACAGGCAGTCCTATTATAATTACACCTGACTTCTCAAT
Source organism: Cricetomys ansorgei (assembly GCA_026225945.1). Taxonomy (NCBI): domain Eukaryota; kingdom Metazoa; phylum Chordata; class Mammalia; order Rodentia; family Nesomyidae; genus Cricetomys; species Cricetomys ansorgei. Next base: position 1,977,044 of record JAMJFZ010003656.1, on the reverse strand, counting down.
GGCCAGAAGGAACTGGGCAGATGTGCTGAAGACTTTAAGAGACCACAGATGCCAACCTAGACTACTATATCCAGTAGAACTTTCCATCACCATTGATGGAGAATATAACACATTCCATGATGAAACAAAATTTAAGCAATACCTATCTAAAAATCCAGCCCTACAGAAGGTGCTAGACAAAGGTAAACTCCAACCTAAAGGGGTTAACTAAATCCAAGAAAATGCAGTAAATAAATAACCCCCGATCAGCAAAGAGCAAAGTCAAAAGAAGAGAAACACACACACACACACACGCACACCACCAACAACAACAATAACAACAAAATAACAGCAATCAGTAATCATTGGTCTTTGATATCTCTCAATGTCAATGGTTTCAATTTCCCAATAAAAAGACACAGACTAACAGATTGAATGTGAAAACAGTATCCATCCTTCTGCCGCATCAAAGAAACACACCTTCACATCAAAGATAGACATCACTCCAGGGTAAAGGGTTGGAAAAAGATATTCCAAGCAAATGGACCCAAGAAACAAGCTGACGTAGACATTTTACTATCTGACAAAATAGACCTCAAACAAAAACTAATCAGAAGAGATAGTCAGGACACTACATACTCATCAAATGAAAAGTCCACCAAGAGGACATTGACAATTGACATTCTTTTTTTTTTAAATTTTTATTGAAAGTAGATTCTTTTCTCATACAACATATCCCTGTTACAGTTTCCCCTCCCCCTGCTCCTCGAAGTTTCTCCCCACCTTCTCTCCCATCTGGATCTGCTCCCTTCCTGTCTCTCATTAGAAAACAAATAGGCTTTTAAGAGATAATAGCAAAACATAACAAAATAAAATATAATAAGGTAAAACAAAAACCGTCAAATTGAAGGTGGACAAGGAAACCCAACAGAAAAAAAAATTCCTAAGAGAAGGGACAGGAATCAGAGACCCATCATTTGCACACTCAAGAGTCTCATGCAAATACTAAGCTGAAAACTGTAAAACTGTAACATGTACACAGAGGACCTGGCGCAGACCTGTGCATTGCTGCTTTAGCTGCTGTGAGTTCATCTGAGCTCTGATCATATTGATTTAGAAGGCCTTGTCCTGGTATCCTCCATCCCCTCTGGCTCTTTCTGCCTCTTCTCCCATGGGGGTTTCCTGAGCTCTGAGGGGAGAGATTTGATGGAGACACCCACTTAGAGCTGTGTGTACCAAGGTATCTGTCTGTCTGTCTGTCTGTCTGTCTCTCTCTCTCTCTCTCTCTCTGTGTGTGTGTGTGTGTGTGTGTGTGTGTGTGTGTGTGTGTGTGTGTAATGTCTTCTGAATGTGGGACTTCATATCATTTCCCATCTGCTACAAGAGGAAGCTTTTCTGTTGAAGGCTGAATAAGGCACTGACCTATGAGTATAGCCATATATCACTGGGAGGCATTTTATCACTACTTTTTTTTTTAAGTCGACAAGTACTTGGCTTTACCTTAGGTCTCTGGGTTATCTATTCTCTGGATCTTGATGAACCAAGCAGTGTCGAGTATGGTTCCATCCCATAGAGTGGGCTTTAAGTCAGAGGACACTTCAATTCTTAACATCTATACCCTCCCCTCCCCACAAAAAAAAACAAGTGCATGTGAGTTTGTAAAAGTAACACTATTGCAATTTAAAACACATATTGGCCCTCACACACTGATAGTGGAACATGTCAATACTCCACTCTCATCCAGACAACAACTAAACAGAGAAATGCTGAGGAAACTGACATTATAAAGCAACTGGACCTAACAGATATTTACAAAACATTTCACCCAAACACACACACACACACACACACACACACACACACACACACACACACACACACACAAAATACCTTCTTGGTACCTCATGGAACTTTTCCAAAACTGATCACGTACTTGAACACAAAGCAAGCCTCAACAGATACAAGAACATTGAAATAACACCGTGTCTACAACAGATTAGAACTGCGTGTCAGCAACAACAGAAAGCTTAAAACTCATGGAAACTGGACAACTCACTACTGAATGAAAAAATGGATCAAGACAGGAATTAACAAAGACATTAAAGATTTTCTAGAATTGAATGAAAATGAATACAAAACATGTCCAAATTTATGGAACACAATGAAGTCGGTTTGTAAGAGGAAAGTTCATAACACTAATTGCCTACATAGAGAAATTGGAGGGATTTCACATTAGCAACTTAACAGCACACCTGAAAGCTCTAGAACAAAAAGAAGAACGCACACCCAAAAGAAGTAGACACTAAGAAATAATCAAACTTGGGACTGTAATCAATAAAACAGAAACAAGCAAAAAAACACAATACAAAGAATCAATGAACAAACAGTCGATTCTTTGAGATAGATAAGACTGATAAACTCTTATCCAAATTAACTAAAAGGCAAAGAGAGACTATCCAAATTAACAAAATTAGAAATGAAAAGGGGACATAACAACAGACACCAAAGAAATCCAAACAGTCATAAGGACACACTTTAAAAACCTGTACTCAACAAAATTGGAAAATCTAAAAGAAATTGATAATTTTCTTGATACTGCCAGTTTCCGATATTAAATCAAGATTAGATAAGTAATTTAAACAGATCTATAACCGTAGTAAGACAGACATAGTCATTAAAAGTCTCCCAACAAGAAAAGGCCCAGGATCAGATGGTTTTAGTGCAGAATTCTTCCAGAATATAGGTATACCAGAATTCTACCACAAAACAGAAACAAAAGGAACATTGCAAAATTCATCATGAGAGGCCACAGTTACTCTGATATCCAAACCACATAAAGACCCAACAAAGCAAAAGAATTACAGAACAATTTCACTTATGATCATAGATGCAAAAATACTCAGTAAAATATTTGCAAACAGATTCCAAGAACACATCAAAAAGATTATCCACCATGATCAAATAGGCTTCACCCCAGAGATGCAGGGATGGTTCGATGTACAAAAATCAGCCAATGTAGCCCACCACATGGACAAACTGAAAGATGGAACCCATACCCAAACACTACTTGGGTGACCAAGAAACTGAGACTAGATAGCCCAGGGACCTAGGGTAAAACCATATAATACTGGTCTAAAAAAAGAAAAAATATAATGATAAAGTGACTTCTAATAATATTCATAGATCAGTGCCTTGCTCAACAATCATCAGACAAGCTTCCTCTTGCAGCAGATGGAAATAAACACAGAGACCCACAGCCAGATGTTATGCAGAGTGAGAGACCTTGGAACATTCAGCCCTAAATGGAATGTCTCCATCAAATCCCTCCCTTCAGAGCTCAGGGAACCCTAAGTAAAAGGCGGCAGAAAGAATGTAAGAGCCAGAGGGGATGGAGGACACCAGGAGAACCAGACCCTCTAAATCAACTGAGCAAGGTTCATAGGAACTCAGAGACAGAAGCAGCAAGCACAGGGCCAGCACAGGTCTGCACCAGGTCCTCTGGATAGATATTATGGCTTCCAGTTTAGTATTTTTGTGGGACTCCTGAGTGTGTGAACTAGTAGGTCTCTGGTTCTTCTCTAGAGCTCTTTTCCTTCTGTGAGTTTTTCTTGTCCAACTTTGATGGGATAGTTTTCGTTTTATTTTATTTTACTTTTAAAAATGAATGAATAAATTAATGAATGAATGAAAACCTAGCCACTAGTGTAAAGATTAACAACTGAACTGTCACTTATACCTGCTGGGAAAGGGAGAATCAGTTTTCTCCAATAGAGTGACACTGGGTATATCAACTACTCCAGGGCAGGCTTCATGTTCAGGCTCAGTTCATCAACATATAATGGACTCAATCGTTTTTTTAGTCTGTGCTTTTATTTGGGTAGAGTTTGGTGAGGGATGTTGTTGTTTTTGTTGTTTTATTTTTTATTTTGGTGTAGCTTTATTTTGTTTTCTTGTTTGGGGGGAGCTTTTTTGTTTTATTGGGTCTTTGTTTTTTGAGCAAGATCTTAAAGTTGGGTGGGTAAGGAGGAGAGAAGATCTGGGAGGACTTGGGAAGTGGAAGAATGTGATCAAAATATATTTAAAATTGAAAATTGTTTTAAATAAAAATATAACAAAAATAAAAATAAAGAAAAATATATGCCCACCTGAAAGAGGTATAAATACAGAACTATTTTTTTCTGTATTAGTTAGATAACCTATGAAGACCATTTCATTAATGTATTGCTTATATTAAACATAATGCATAGTATACAACGTTCCAACCCTCCCAATATGTTTTTTTAAATATTTATTTTTAATTATGAGTCTCTCTGTGTGTCAGTGAATGTGGGCGATGGTGCCCTTGGAGGGCAGAAGAGGATGTCAGATCCCTGGAACTGGAGTTACACGTGGTTGTAAGCCACCCGACATAAGTGCTAGAGTAGAGTTCAGGTTCTTCACAGAAGCAGTGTGATGGTTTGAATGAGCATGGCCCACATAGGCTTATGTGTTTAAATACATGGTCCCTAGTTGTTGGAACTGTTTGGGTAGGATTAGGTTGTGTGGTCTTGTGGGGGCGAGTGTGTAACTGGGGGCAGATTTGGAGAGTTCACAAAAAACTGGCACCATTCCCAGGGTGCCTCCTCTCTGCATTCTGCTTCTGGCTCAACATGTAAGCTCTCAGCTGCTTCTTCAGTCACCTGCTGCCTGCTACCTCTTCTCCACCATCATGGGCTCTAACCCTATGAAACTGTAAGACCCAAATAAACTCTCTTTTATGTAAAAACAAACAAACAAACAAACAAACAAACAAACAGGAGACCCAATGCAACATGCAAGTAGCCACCAGACACTAAGCTACACAGACTCGGGAACATATGGTCATTAGGACAGAAACAACTATGAAAGCATGTACACATTATATAGTAAAGAGAGACTATAATCTATCAGTGGAGGGAAACAGGCACCGAAACACACAATCTTTAGGATACATCGACATTGAGAGCAGATACCGTAATCCAGAGACACTGGGATGCATACACATTGACACATAGTCAGAGATAAAACCAGAAATGTGAACTTAGGAACATTAGAATAAACAGACACTGGGATACAGAAATATTGTGATTCATAAATACTGAGATATAGCCCTGACAAACATAGATGCTTGGATGTGCAAACCTTCTGGGAATATAGTCAATAGAGTACTTAGATACCAGGATACGAAGATATTAACAGACAGAAACTGAGACCAGCAAATGCTGGGACACACAGGTACTAAGACATAAATGATAAAATACAGACATTGTGGCACTCAGATACTGGAACATACAAACTGGGTTCTCAGAAACGGAAACATTCCATACAGGCACTGGAAAATAACAGAACACTGGGATACATAGTCATCGAAGCATACTGCTTTCTGAAACACACAAACATGGGAACATACAGAAATTAGGACACACAAAAACAAGCACAAATAGACCAAGGCACCCCCAAAACACCAAAAGCTAACTCTGGAACACATAAATGCTGGGACATATAGACACTAGAGTAAATAGAAAGGGGATATTTGAAATCTGAAAACCAGATACTTGGACACAAAGATACTAAGATAAACAAATCTGGTGCTCCATATACTAAGACATGCAAACACTGGCTTAAAAATTGTATAAGTGGACACTGGGACCTGCAGGCATTAGTTCACATATGCATACAACATAGATACCAGTATGCAGAGAAGACACAGAGATGTTGGCAAAGGAACAGGAAGCTACTAAAACTAGAGACACAATGCAACATGCTGCAAAACAGACAATGGAACACACTGACGCTGAAAACCATTGAAACTGACGCTGATACACAGATTCAGAGATGCACAGACCCTGAGACATAAGAGAGAGAATCTTAAACACAGACACTAGGGTGCATGGACACTGATATACAGAGACATTGGGATACAAAGATACTGGGTCACATAGACGCTGAGCATCACCAACACTGAGACATGCAATGACATTGCGACACAGAAGCACTGGCTGGCACATAGACGAGGCTACTTAAAGATACAGAATCAAATCAGTATTGAGAGATACATGTCTGAGGCATGTTAGGTACTGAAATACATAGCTACTAGGGCACTCAGGATAGAAGGATGGAGGAACATGGAAACTGAAGCTGAAAAGTACAAAGCAACATGCCAACACAGGATCATGCTCGTTATGAAAAATACAGATATATGACACAAAAAGATCCAGAAAAATGCAGATCTTGTGTTTGACCCAGGCATAAATGGTCAATAAGAAACACTGAGTGTGGTTCTTAGCCAATAGTATACCCAGCCACTGAAACATACAGAATCTGAGGAAGACAGTCACCTTGACATGACTACATCAAGAAATATAGGCACAGGGATATGCATTAATTAACACACACACACATATATATCATAGGACAGAAATACACTGTCAGAGTCACACATGCATCAATAGACTATTGAACATAGATATGCTAAGACACACAGACTTGGGTACACAGGCAATGGGTTATACCGGCATTGAGCACTAAAACTGAAACACACACATGTAGAAACATATGTGCATCCATAGAGAAACTGGAAAATACACAGATAGACCGTACGATGACATACAGACACTGAGAAACAGGCATTAGGCTATATAGACAATGAGACACAATGACTGAGACACAAATTCAAGCATTTATAGTCAATAGACACATAGAGACTCCTGAAACACACAGGTTGACGCCAATAAATTTTGGAGTGTACGCAGACTACATGACATACAGATTCTAGAAAACAGACATTGAGACGCATAGCAGCAATTTAAAACAGGGAAACCAAAGACACCATAATCTATACCATTAGCATACTTCCCAAAATATTACTAAGCTTTGTACAGACACTTGGATTTAGAGAGAATGGCACCTACACATAAAGGTAAATACCAGTGCCAGATAGATGCCAAGATATGCAAACACTGACTAGAAGATTCCCAGCCACTCAGATATAAAGGATAACAGGACATATAATCACTGGGATACTGAGACACTGAAATAAATACAAAGCCACTGAGATGTAAAGACAGCAAGATTCTCAGAAGCTGAAGCATATGATCCTCAGATACACAGTCACCAGGATATACACAAACACTGTAACACTCAGACACTGGAACAGACAAAAATAATGGGGCACACAAGTAGTAGGGTGGGCAGACAAAGGAATACAAAGAACTTGAGCTGTTCCCAGTTCTACACTCTGGAGAATTTGAGGAAGAAATGAGTAAATTGGCGGGGGGTTAGGGGAGATCATGATGGCTCCAGAGAAAGGAGCGGGTGTGCCAATGCTTTGTGAGGAAAGACTGATGACTAACGTCACAGGAGAAGAAAGGGCGGATGGAAAGAAGCTAGTGTGTCTGAGAAGGGTAAGCTTCCTCCTTGAGCCAATAGAATCACAGCAGCCTGGGAGCAGGTGACAGGAAGGGGCGAGGAGGGCAGGAAAGAATAGGTTCTCTGAGCCTAATCTCATAAAATGCATCTTTAACATATTCATCCCCTCCCCTAACTCCTCCTAGTTCCAACCCTATTCCTTATTCACCCAATTTTTTGTCCTCGTTTTTAAAATGAACAAAAAAAAAAAAACATGTCCAATTTGTGCTACCTTTATACTCTCAGACATGTGACCATGCACTGGAACATGGTGGACCTACTTAAAAAAGTCTCTCCCTCTTCTACCAACTATAAAATGCCGATAGCTCCTCAGCTGGAGGTAGAGGTCCATTTCCATCTCCTTCTCCGTGCTGGGACTCTGGATTGAGCTTGTTCAGGTCATGTACATGCTTTCACAACTGCTAGGAGTGTGTATGTGCTTCTGGCCCGCTGTGCTGGGGAAATGCTGTTTTCTTGTAGTCATGCAGCATCGTTCACAATGGTCCTTGAGCTTTGGGGGGAGGGCTTGGATACAAACATCCCATTTGGGGCTGAGCATTTCACAGGCTCTTATTCTCTGCACTTTGACTAGTTGTCCGTCTCTGTGTTACTCATAAAGAAGAAACATCTGCTAAGAATTGAGAGTACACTAATCTATGGGTGTGACAATAAGCCATTAGGAGCTGGTTTAATACTGTATCCATTTAGCAGAATAATAAAAATGATAGTTCTCTCCTAGGGTCTATGACCTGTCTAACCACACATCCTTGGCCCCAGTAATGAATCCATTATGGGTTTTATCTTGTAAAGCAGGCTTGACATCCTAGTCAGCATCAATTGTCAACCTGACATATCCTATAGTCATCTGAGAAGGGAGCCTTTAAGGATTGCCTACGTTAGATTGTCTCGTACGCATGTCTGGGGTGGGCATCCTAATTACTAATGCAGAAGGGCCCACCCCACTTTGGGCAGCACCATCTCTATACAGGAAGTCCTAGGGTGTTTAAGAAAGCTGAGTGAGCCAGTCAGTGAGTGAACCAGCAAGAAAAGTTCCTCCTGATTCTTGCCTCCAGGTTCCTGTGTGAGTTCCCATTTTGATTTATATCAATGATGGATTGTGACCTGGAAACATAATCCAAATACACCCATTCCCCACTAACATTAGTCAGAGTATTTTATCACAGCAATACAAAGCAAAGTAGAATATTATCCTTAATTATTTTCTCCCTAACATGGTCCCTATCTGATTTCTGAGATAGTCAATGACAGGGAAAGAAACTAAAGAAACTAAAACCCATCATTGATAAATCCTTCTCCAGGACTACTTTTTACTGTGTCAATTCTTGCTAAGGACAATTCACATTAAGAGGAAAGTCAATGGGGTCCAATGAGTATTGAATGATCTTCTGCAGTTACTAGACTCATTATACTTAACAAAAACTTCTCTGTGTCTGGTGTAGAGGTACATGCCTTTAATCCCAGAGGCAGGAGGATTTCTGTGAGTTTGAAGCCAACCTTGTCTACATAGTGAGTTCCAGGGCAGCCAGGGCTACATAGAGAAACCCTATCTCAAAACAAAACAAAACAAAAGCAAAAATAATTCCTCTGTTCCAAGCCATTGCTGGACAAACTTGGAAACCAGAGAGCACTGCAACATGACCCACACTCATGAAATATAAACACAATTAAAATTCAAAAGGTGAAATACATGTATGTGCCAAGCAGCAAAAGCAATACAGGCAATACAGTAGGAGGGTATTAATGGCCCCAGTATAAACTCCATCAACCCCTCTGCCTCTGCCCCACATGAGTTGAACGCAAATTGTTCTTTGGTGTAAATAACTAGTTTCTTGATCTTATGTAAAATGTGACAATATTCTTGAGAGAGTTCCAGTTATGACTGAATGCAAAGATCACCAAATCTTCCCATTGACAATAACTATAAAGCTGACCACAATTGATTGTTTAAAATGGGGTTTTCCAAAGCCTTTCCCAGAACTTGGGAGCTAAAGACAGGACAATCAGGGTCACTACCCCTGGCTACATAAGGATTAAAGGCCAGCCTGGATTATGTGTGAAACTTTGTCCCAAAAGAATTTATTGAAGAAAGTACTAGGTGCTTGGGTGGCCAAGAACAGGTCATTGACCTATAGGAAAACCAAATACTTCCTTCTGCTAAAGGAAAATAGCGATAGAATGACTCTTAATAACATTCTGTTATACCCAAAGATCAATGTCTCAACAGCTTCCTCCGGCAGTAGATGGGAGCTAATGCAGAGATCCACAACTGAACAGTGTGCAGGATGAGAGACTAAGTCAGATGTCTTCATCAAACCCTTCCCCACAGGGCTCAGGGAGCTACGCAGAAGAGGTAGAAAGATTGTAAGCGCCAGAGGGGATGATGACAAGGAAACACTGTCTTCCAGACACCACAGGACTGACGCACACACGTATGAGCTCATAGAGTCTGTGACAGCATGCACAGGTCTGCACAGGTTCAAACCAGACAAGGTCACAGCACTGAGAGGAGGAAGTGGACATGAGCTCTCATCTGTACCCAAGAAGCTACCTCCAACTGATATCTGCTTGCAAAAGGGAAAAATCAACGTTTCCCCAATGGGCCCCACGCCCAGTAGTAGATGGGCAACACAAAACAAATGCAATGGTATTTTTGTAGATTTCTTTTTTTGTCTCATATCCCTTTGATTGGGCTTTTTTTTAACCTTACTGGTCTTTTGTACATATTATGCTTTATGATCTTGTGTTTTTATGAGTTTTCAGTTTTTACCTAACCGTGGGCAGATCTGGAATGAGAATGTTCTAGCAAAGAGAAGACAACTAAATCATAGCTCTAACCCAGGAATATGTTGTGGTGTCAGTGTTCCATGGTGATAAAGCCTGATCTAGGGCAAGGGCCATGGTTGTAGAGGGAGAAATGAACCCAAAGATTTTTAAGGATGAACGGCTCCAAAACAGCGAAACAGACTCTAAGCCAGATGTAACTGAGGAAAAGATCAAAGACTGTTTGTAGGCTACCTGGAAGAGAGGGTGGATCACGAGTGGCCCTAACAGGGAGTAAGTCCTGGCCTTGGAGTCCAGGGATAAAATACAATACAATAAAATAACCTCAAGCATTCTAGAAGCAATCCATATGAATGTCATGCAAAAAATAAGTGTTTAATGCTTCGTACAGGTCAGGTACTGTCCTATGTGTTGGAAACAGCAGAAGTAACAAAACGAAGAATGCCTCCCCTAACCACAAAGGTATTTGCAATTGATACCTGCTGGGAAAGGAAATAGCAGTTTTCTCCAACAGAGTGTCGCTGGGTATATTGACTGTACTCCATACTCCTGGCATGGCCAGGAGCAGTCGGCCAACACCAAATGAACTCAATGGTATTTGAGCCGACTTTTTGTTTTGTTTCATCTTGTTTTGGCATTTTTGTCTTATTGATCTTTTGCCTATTTGTTTTGATTTTTATTTTTGTGGATTTTTTTTCTTGGTGGAAGTTGTTTTTTAATCTTAAATTTGTATTATTTTTTCTTGGTTTTTTTTATGGCTCTTTTTTTTATTTTTCCGAGACAGGGTTTCTCTGTTGTAACTCTGGCTGTCCTGGAACTCACTCTGTAGTCCAGGATGGCCTCAAACTCACGGAGATCCTCCTGCCTCTGCCTCCCGAGTGCTGGGATGAAAGGCCTGCCAGTGTTTGGGGTTTTTTTTGTTTTTTTGTTTTAAAAAGAGAAAGAACATAAAGTTGGATGACTAGGGAGGGGGACCTGGGAAGGGGAAGAAGATATGATCAAAATATATTGTATGAAAAAATTATTTTGATTGTAAAAAGCTAAAGACAAAGAAATTGGAAATATAAATAAAAATAAGACAATAGGACATGTGAGGAAGAGGCTGTGAGTTGTTCTTTTATAAGATCATTGGCAGAGTCAGGTGCTTCACTGAGGAATAGACAGTTGAACAACTAGAGTGAGGAACCATCTGATCTTCCTAACATCCTGGTTTTAGCCCCGAAAGATTCCATGTCCTGGGAAAACCTTCAGTTCTAGGCCATCAGGTCAGTTAGTCAACCTAAGAAGAAGAAGGCGGTAAGGAAGGAGGACCATGGAATCACCTAGTAGAAAAGTGGTCCGGATCACCAGAATAGCCCGACACCACCTGCCACCGTTTTTGCCTTCCACTGCAACAGGATGGGGAAGCATCCTTTCCCCCACAGCACTTCATATAGCCGGGGTAGAGAGAAGCAGAACTGGAAGGAGAGGTGTGTCTGGAAAGACTGGTAAGGGCAAATCCTGCAGAATGCAATGCACTTTGTGCTCTCTCTGTTTACACCCCTGCTGGACTTCCTCAGAACTGAACAAATGCAGGGCAGAGCTGATACTCATGTGTGTGTGTTCGTGTATTTGATGATCAACAAATCTGTACTCATTTTGTTGTTGTTGTTGCTGTTTGGACAGGGTCTCATGTAGCTAAAGCTGGCCTTGAGCTCCCTGTGTAACTGAGGATGGTCTTGAACTCCTGATTCTCCTGCCTCAGCATCCCAAGACCCGAGGTTACAGGAAACCTGACAAAAACTTGCCAAACTAAAGATAGGCGATGCAATACTAAAATGAATTTCTGCTTAGAATCTCTGTGTCTGCTTCATAAATTTGTGCCCATAGATCTTCATCTCCCCTATGCTAAGCTATTGCCTGAATGACAGGCTTACACTGTTGACAATGAATCATTGCTGCACAGTTCTGGACAGGGGCAGGCTACGATGTCGGGGGGAGGGCGTTGAGGAAATCAGGTAGTATTATAGACGACAAGGAGCAAGTTAAGGCTCAGAAAGGACACACCAACTACATAAATCTTGGACACACTGAGATCTATGGAAAGAAGCTCTCTGCTCTTATGTCTCTGTCAACTTGGGCTTTGTGCCCTGGGTTGACAGAACTTGACAAGAGAAACCTACCAAGTTTAAGTTCAATAGGTGCCTTCTATTCACAACTTGACCTAGTGCCCTCTCACTCCTTCCTGTAAAACGATCATTTGAGAACCTCAGTTCACAAGGAGGCTGACAAGTCTTAGTGGTGCTATGTCCATGATAAATTAGTCTCCCCCACCTTGGTTTTTAGAGACAGAGTTTTGGGTTCCTCTCTTGTAACTCTTGCTATTCTGGAATTCGCTCTGAAGATCAGGCTGGATTCGAACTCACAGAGATCTGCCTGCCTCTGCCTCCCGATTGCTGGGATTAAAGGCTTGTGCCACCACTACCTAGTGAGAAACTGGTATTTTAATCAGAGAAGTGCCTCTCACAAATGGTGATATTTTAAACATTAAGGAAAAAGACATTAAGAGGAATTTTTATTTTAGGTTGGGGGTTTGGTTGTCAACCCACTAAATTAGAATGAGTTTTCCAAACATGGAACTGTCCAAAGTATGGATTCTTCCTTGACAAGCATTTTGATGGAGAGGGAAGTAATGTTTCTTGGCATGAACACTTGGTTTCAGATGAATTCCAATGTCTTTCCCAATCCTGACATATTAGGTTAAGGATGGTAGTAATGAGTCTTCCCTCTTGGCTACCTACAAAAAGCATTGTAATCTCTACTCTTCATCTCGGTGGCATCGGTGAACCCACAGGAGCTGACACAGGCTTGTTACTCCCACTGAGCAGGCCCCCAACTCATCTTATTATACTATCTGCCACTCTTCTAGCTTCTGATGCTACACATCTGCCCTGAGCAGAGCCTAGATAGAGAAAGAGTAAGGCATGGAGCTGTATGGCTGTCGGATGCCCGGAAAAGCTCCTATGATACACCACTCAAGGCATTGGAACTGAGGAGGGGTGGGCCTGGGATGGAGAACTGATCTATTTGGAGCTCGCTTTATCTGCCACCTGCTCTAAAATAAAACAGCAAAGGTAGCTAAATATTGTCATCTTCTCCACTCAAGACAAGGAACCAAGTGAAGCCTAAGAGATGATAGGCTATTTGTTTATAAGGTCAATTAAAGAACAAGTTACATAATAGATCCGTATGCTAAAAACAAACAAACAAACAAAACACTGGAGCTTATTCTCAGCTATAAACAAGAATCAGTATAAGAAATGCATAATGTACTGGACCTATCTGCATCATTATTCCCTACAATAACCTACTTACATTACTCATAGACTCTGCAGTTAATCAACTGTTATACATTCCCTCAGATCTTATACATTCAAGATGCCATACACACTCCTTCTGCTTTCTCTTCCCTCTCTCTCTCTCTCTCTGTCTCTCTCTCTCTGTCTCTCTCCATCTCTCCCTCTCCATCTCTTCCTCTCTCCCTCTCTCTCTCACACACACCCCCTTACATGCTACCCACACTTATTGAAATGTCACACACATTCATTCAGATTTAGTCATCCAATTTCATGTCTCCTTAACGCAGTTGTCAGCTCTGATCACCTAAATGTCACGCATCCATACTTACTCAGCGGCCACACAATCCTTGGACGATTGTATTGCACGGGATACCTGTACTCCTTGGTACATCCTGCATTCGCATGTAGGCATCCTCAAGCATCTTGCTGTTCAACGTGTGGTCTCTATGCCAGCAGCATTAAAATTACTTGAGAGACTAAAAAAAAAAAAAAGCTGCAGAATCTCATGTCCCACTCAGCTGTGATGAATTAAAATCTGCATTTCAACAAGGTGATTCATATGCACATTAGCAGTAAAAAGCATTAACACCGGCACTAAATCTCATTTACCATCATATTTCAAGTGCCTATCAGGTGCTCCATAAATGGCTTTTAAATAAATTAGTGACACATTCTTATGTCAACCACGCTCATCAAAATGATCCTTCTTGCAATTACACTCTGAAGTACGTCTCTGAAAGATATAGGGAGAAATGTGAAGGGATGCTCACTTGGAAAAAAAGGGGAAAACAGAGCAATGACAAATAAAGTATTTATTATCCAGTCCATGGTAGTAATGAAAGAAAATAATGAATGAAAAGGACAGACACGATCATAGATGAAAGTGTAATCTTGAGCGAAAAAGAATCAAGTTGCAGAACAATAAATTTACAGGATATTATTTGTACTTAATTGGAGAACAATGCATAGTATCACTTATGGATACATTAATGTGCAATGGAAATATAAAAACGTATAAGAAAAGTAAAAAAACAAGTTCAGGATACTGGGTTCACACACAAGCAAGAAAAGAATTAGGAGTGTCAGGGGTTGTAACTACATCTGTAACGAGTTATTTCCTAAAAAGGAAAATATCTGAAGCCACTTAGGCACACTATTAAGATTGGGTAAACATGAGTGTAGGAGCGGGTGCCGTGCTACTCCCTGTTTTGTGAATAACTGCAACGCTTTGACTGAACAAGGCAAAAATGTGAACAAGAAGACAAGAGGACGTTCTGCTAATCCTTAATGTTTTATCTCCTCAAAAAATCAGCATTTCTTCTTCCACCCCATCTCCCAGAAAGGATTTCATTTTTTCAAGCCATTTGGTTGTCCTCTTTTCATCCAGAGACCAGCATGTGCTCCCATACGTACCTGCCTGATTCATGTGGCTTTGAGCTTAACTCCTGGCAGAACTCATAATGAGTCCTTTTGCTTCCTTCTGGCCCCTTGTGGGCTAGCACAACCAGGACACTTTGAAATAATGGCTACATGGAACAGACTCCAGAGGATGCTACTTCATAGGTCACTCTTTCATCACTAATAATTCATATTCACACTCTTGTCTCGTGGCATTCAGAAGGCAATGCACATGTGTTTCAATTGAACTCCTCTCTAATTCACATTCAGAGGCCCATTCAACACTGCTTTCTTTTGCTAATTGTCTCACAAGGCTGCACATTGGAAATGCTGTGATTCTTCCATGGGGGCACAGCACATGCCTCTAGTCAAACATCTTTACCTCCCACATACGTTTACATGCTTTACAGAGAATAAGCAACTTATTCTTGTCCTCAAAAAACGTTAGGGGCGCCGGGCGGTGGTGGCAGATGCCTTTAATCACAGCACTCTGGAAGCAGAGGCAGGCGGATCTGTGAGTTCGAGGCCAGCCTGATCTACAGAGTGAGTTCCAGGACAGCCAGGGTTACAACAGAGGAACCCTGTCTTGAGAAACCAAAAAAAAAAGTTAGTTGTACTTCTTATTTGAAAGTCTAGTATAGCTATAAATCTATCTGTGCCTAGTTTTGTTTTAGCCTAAAGGATTTTACTGCTATCTCAACTGTGGGTTTATTTAGGCTGTTGGTCTCTCCTTCTAGTACTTTGGAGGTGTAGATTAATCTAGAAATTCATCCATTTCTTTAAGAGTTTCTAGTTTAATGTAGGATATGTTTTTAAAGTCTTCTTCTACAATATTTTGAATTTCTAATATCTGTTGTAATGTTTCCCTGTTTGTCTCTGATTCTGACTGTGCTAAAGGAGGTCTGACAATCTTGTTTATCTTTGCAAAGAAACAGCTCTTACATTCATTGGTTCTTTGTTTATGTTTCATTAATTTCTGCTCAAACTTTCATTATTTTATCCTGTTGAGTGAATTTAGAATTGTTTTTTTCTTGGTTTTTTTTTTGCGTTCTTGAGTTGTTTCAATAAGTCATTTCAAATACAGTCATATAATAAAAATATCATCCACCAAGATCAAGTTGGCTTTATCGTAGTGATGAAGGCATGGTTCAATCTACATAAGTCAATAAATCATATAAATGGACTTAAAGACAGAAATTACTGATCATCTCAATAGATGATGAAGCAAAGGCCTTTAACAAAATCTAACATGCCTTCTTGATAAAAATTCTAGAGACAGTAGGACTGGGAGGAACATACTTCAACAGAATAAAGACTATATATGAGCCAATATCCTACTAAGTGGAGAAAAACTTGAAGGAATCCCACTAAACACAGGAACAAAGCAGGGCTGCCTACTAACCCTACACCTTTTCAATATATTATTTGAATAACTAGCCAGTGTAATAATACAAGAGACAGAATTTAAAGAGATACCAATAAGAAAAGAAGTCAAATTATGCAGTTTTGCAAATGATGGGATATTAAATGTAAGAGATTCCGAAACTTCCATCTAAGAACCTCAGAAATGATCAGCACTTATGGCAAAGTGGAAGGTTATAAAATCAACTTACAAAAGTCAGTCACCTTCTTATATATCAATAACAAGTATGCTGAGAAAGTGACTGTGGAAACATTACAAACCATAATATCTTCAAAAATATATAAATAAATATAATCAAGGAAGTCCACAAGATTGAGAAAGGCACATAGAAAATGGAATATCATCCCATGTCCATGGACTGGTAGACTTAATATTATGAAATGACTAATTTTGGAATCCTTGTCAAATGACTATCTTACCTAAAGCAATTTACAGATTCCATGTAATCTCAATCAAAATCCCATGATACTCTTCACATAAATAGAAAAGAATCCTAAAATTCAAACTGAAGCACAAAAGACCCTGGATAGCCAAAGCAACCCTGAGCAAAAAAGGAGAGATTACTATACCAGATTTCAAACTGCATTATATAACTATGGTATTAAAAAAACAATGTAGTATTGACACAAAAATACACGTGCAGATCAGTGGGGGAAAAAAAACAAAAAACTAAACATGAACGCACAAAATTGTAGCCATCTAATAGCCTTATCTATTTGATAAGGATTCCAAAATTACACATCAGAGCAAAGACTGCATCTTCAACCAATGGTGCTGGAGAAAATGATTTTCCACATGTAGAAGAGTAAAATTAGACCCAGATCTGTAACCCTGCAAGAAAACCAAGTCCAGATGAATCAGACACCTCAATGTAACGCCTGAAATGCTGAAACTGGTAGAAGAAAACATAGGTAGCGCCCTACAAGACACAGGTTCAGGAAAGGACTTTTCAAATAGGATGCCATTTACTCAGGAATTAAGGCCAACAATTGACAAATGGGAACTCATAAAGCTAAAATCCTCTGTACAGCAAAGGGAACAATTAAATGCGTGAAGAGTCAGCCCACCAGATGGAAGAGAATCTTTGCTGGCTATACATCTGGTAGAGGAATATACAAGGAACTCAAAAAACAAAGAATTTAGCAGTGACCAACTTAGTCCCTGGTGCCTGCCAAATGTCCAGGTGCCTACAGAATGTCCAGGGGCCTGTGGGATTCCACGGTACTTGTGTGATGTCCAGGTGCCTGTAGGTTTGGGCAGTGAGGCCAAACTTCAGGTTGAACTTCAGTATGTTTGACCTTGGGCTAGTATGGGCCAGGTGAATGTCCAAGATCATAGCAGCCTGCTACTTCCAGGATCCATGGTGATGCCAGTAGTCCATGGTCCTGCCACACAAGTTCAACTTAATTTTCTTTCTTCCATTTCTTTTTTTTCTTTTTTTCTTTTTTTTTTTTTTTCTTTCTTTCTTTCTTTCTTTCTTTCTTTCTTTCTTTCTTTCTTTCTTTCTTTCTTTCTTTTTCTTTCTTTCTTTCGAGGGTGCAGAGTTTGGAGGGTGGACCAGGGAGGAATGGAAAGAGGGTGTTATTGAGATACATTGTGTAAAACTCAAATTGTTAATAAAAGTAATATATATATATATATATATATATATATATATATATATATATATATATATAAAATGAAAAACTGAAAAAATTAAAATGACCAACTTAAAAATGGGCTACAGTTCTGAACAGAGACTTCTCAAAAGAAGAAATAAAAATGGCTAAGAAATATCTTTTAAAGTGTTTAACATCCTTAGCAATTAGAGAAGTGTAGATTAAAAGTACTCTGAGATTTCCTCTCACCCCAGTCAGAATGGCTAAAATCAAGAAAACAACTGACAGCAAATGCTAGAGGGAACGTCGTGCTCTGATAGCGGGATAGCAAATTGGTGCCGACACTAGGGACCAAGCTATACCACACTCCCTGGCATTTGCCCAAAGGACTCAGCATCCTACTCCGCAGACACTTGTTCAGCCACGGTTCATTGCCGATCTACTCACAAGAGCGGGGAAATCATAATCATGTTATTTCAGAAAGCAAAGTACAGCCAGCAACTTTTTGAAGACGTGTTGGTAGGAAGCTTATGTTTAATGGGAGCCACGGAGGCATTTTTCTGTTTGAAAAGGTGTGGGACAGTCTCCAAGAGTTAAGAAACCCAGCCTCCTGAGGAGGCTTGCTCTGGGCCTGGCTCTGACTTTTAAGAAGCCCATAGGCCCATAGGCATGATGTTCTGGAACATTCACTTACATATCCTCTAAAAGGATGAAGACTGTGTAATCTTGTGTGTGTTTTAATTGACATCTCAAATTTTTCTTGACGTTTAATTAGTTGCAACTCGTGGCAAACGTTTCAGAACAATGGCCACATTATTCTCTCAAATCTATCCAATGGAGTCAAAATAGCAAAGCCTTATCTTATAAGACATTTTATACTATTTCTTTCTGAGCTTGATTTACATTCCACTTTTCCCAAAGAATTGTATCTTCATGGATTTCTTTATGGTGTCTGTGATATCTTTTTTTTTTTTTTGGTTCCCCCTATCATATTCTCTGCACAGAAATATAGATACCGAAAGGCTCCGAGTAACAAGGTTTTCTTCAAGATTATATAATTATTATGGTAGTTATGTGAAATTGAACAAAATAACATAGATTAACAATTTACAAACGTAGTATAAAACTTTTATTGCAAATGTAACCCTTAATGAGATAAACAAATGTTTTGAAGGAATTGTTGATGTATCCACGGAGTAATATAATTTTCTACTAGAATACAACAACATTTAGCATCACTACTTTTATGGTTTTCATTTATGTAGTGTTGTTGAATTTTATTTTTAGCTGTATTTGAAATTGTTTCATGCACTGTTGAGCGAGGGGCTATCCTAGGCCTTGGTGTTTTGTATTGTCTGCAGGTGTTGGATTTCTACAGGGGATGTTTAATTGCATATGATCTGCACATGGTATCAGTAGAACACCTAAGGAGTTCTAAATCAATAAAACACCTGGGCGCAGATGCTTGGGGTTCCATTGTCCAGTATGGCACTGACCATGAGGGTGGTTCCCTCTGCTGAGGTCTGGCAGGGTTTGCAGTTATGAATATGCCTCCGTGTCTTCCTTGGTGAGCTGTCCTGTAGGCGTACAGCCACAATATAGATTTAAGCACTGGGAAATAAGTAAGTATATGAGAGTGAAAAGACATTTTGTTATCATTAAAATTAATCCCAGCACTGGGGAGACAGAGGCAGGTGGATCTCTGTGAGTTTGAGGCCAGCCTGGTCTACAGAGTGAGTTCCAGGACAGCCAGGGCTACAACAGAGAAACTCTGTCTCAAAAACCGAAATAAATAAATAAGAAAGAAAGGAAGGAAGGAAGGAAGGAAGGAAGGAAGGAAGGAAGGAAGGAAGGAAGAAAGAAAGAAAGAAAAAGAAAAGAAAATTTGCATGCTTGTCCATCATCAGAAATTTTCATAATAACTTAGCAGCTGCCAAATACATTGGGTTCCTTTTTTCCATTTTGTTAAAAACAAAGATTTGGAAAGTAAGTGTCTCAAAAAATGGTTTCTTTCCCAGTAATACAATCACTCACTTTCTCAACACTAGACCCAGCCTTTGGCATTTCCTCACTGTTGAACGTCTGGCTGGAGGTTTTCGACACGTCAGAGGCAGTGCACTCGTGTCAAATTTTAGATTGTTGCAAGAGTTCCTTTTCTGTTCTAAAAAGAAAAGGGATTGTGAAATGTTTGGTGGTGAAGGAGAACAGGTTCAGGAAGGAATATACCCCGAAGTTGAGAACATAAAAATAGATTTTCATAAATGAATCCATATTCCCATGAACTCCTTATAAGGTCTTTGTGTGCCAGCCAAAGTGCGTGTGTGCGCGTGTGCGCGCGCACACACACACACACACACACACACACACATACATATATATATATATAATTTCAAAGGCTACACTCTCAATAGACTCAGTGTAACTCCTAGATGACTAATATACTGATACCAAAAGTACACTTGATCTTCCAGAATATACTCTCCTGCATTTCTTGCCACTATTCAGATAACTATTCCTGGGTGGTAAGACTTATGGCCAGTGGCAGCTTAAAGGATGTGACCAAGAAACAGAAAAGAGTGGCTTGTTGAAAATTTTCAGCCAATAATCCAGTTCCCTGTTTTCAGGGTCACAAATTAAAGGGCCACTCTAAGTTGCCTTTCAGCCAGCACCAGAACATGCTAAGAGTCAGTCTCTCTGTGCTTTCGCTCCTTCTCAGTATGTTCCTAGAGCTCGTGCATTGTTCTAGAAGGCTGTGCATTATAAATACAGCTCTCCTTACAAACAACGTGTTCAACTTGTTTGTATTAAGTATCAAGATCAATTTACCAGTTCACAGCCCTTTTAAGAGTCTCTACTTACAGTTAGTTAAGAATTAGGATTTTTTTCCATGATAAATGAGATCTCTCTTGCTGTCTACACATACAAAAAAAGAGGTTAATTATGTGAGGTAATAGATATACTAATTTATTTCACAATACGGCTATTGCTGTCTATATGTATCTTATTACATTATTATTATGTTATAGACTTCACAATGAAAATTTTAATAACAGAAATACATGCACATTGTGAATGGCTAAATAAGGCTGGTGATCTTGTATATTGCACCTCATGGTTTTGGTAAGAAGATTTAAAGTCTATTGTCTCAGCAATTTGATTTCACATGATAGTTGTTATTTTTTTATTTTCATATATTTGAATCTCAAAGTGTCAAAACACAAGTTTAAATGTGTGATAAATTTTATTACCAGTCCACATTTATTACGTATGGAAGCATTCTTTTAAGGATCTTAGTACAATGTGCAATTGTTCATTCAATGTAAAAATGATCACAAAATAGATATAAACCAACATATAACAGCTCAGTAGGAGATACAATTTCTCAAACTAGAACCGAAGAAAATGATAAAATGCCAAATATTTGATTAATATAAATTCCAATGAAAATAACTCATCACAACAGACATTATAGTGGTCTTCTACCATGCTTATCATCATCAGTCTTGAGACTCAAAGGACAATTTGAAGATAGTGCTACCTAAATTCTTTTCTAATTCCAAAATTGAAAGCAGTTTCCCAAGTGGCAGGATGAAATCTACCTCAACAATCTACAACGTAACAGCTCCATTTGATATTATAATGACTCAAACATCAAAACACCTTGGGTCTTTAACAGCAAAGTCCCTGAAGCACTCCGCATGGTGTAGGCAAAAAAACGTCGCTTTCACTTGTGCAACATTTTATCTTGGGATAAAGCCTATAAGGAAAATCCCTTCCAGGTCAGACTTCAGGAACAAGAACAAATTATTGCAGAGGCTTCCTTATTCAGCTAGGATTAATGAGAAAACTGTTCTCTACTCTTAGCACAAATCATGTAAATAGAAACTTTGGAGATGTTTGTATGAAGATGCAGACAATATTCAAAGTTAGAGCAAAGCACACAGACTTCTCAGGAAGATGTCCTGTCTATAATTCTGCATAATAACCCTCAAATAGCACCTGATGTTCTTCTGTTAACATTGAAATAATTGTCATGCAATTGTTCTCTTACTTTGGCATTTATGCTAGTTAAATTGAGCAATTAAAGGATTATTAATTTTTGGTTGGCATCTGGTATTATTCATTTCTCATACATTCGATAGTCCGCTGGCTCTTTTTAACCAATGGAGTTAAGAAAATCCTTAGTTTACCTGAAAAAAATTTAATACTTTAAATTCTGAAACTGAGGACTCAAAAAATTTAGGCTATTTTTAAAAATCCATTAAGCAAAGCCTGCTTATTTCATGTTCTTGTCAGTATCTCTTTAACAATGGAATTGCAAATGGAAGAAGACGTGTCACTGAAGTAATTCTTGTCAGGACTTGATCACATTTAAAAAACAATGAAAATGTATTCATTTATGTGTCAAAGCTCTTCTTGGAAAAAACATTTCTTACAAACAGGAAAAATGTGAATTGAAATGGTTAAGTATTTTGGCACTTGGCATGACTATCTTTGAAGGGAGACTTCATGTCTTGAAGAATTTGATACTTTCCTGTGGATATTACTAAATACTCTTGAACAAGTGGCATCATCTCGTGCAGTCATGATGAAAGGCATAAGTAGACAGTGCTGCTGTTTCATCCATGGGCAACATATAAAAAATAAGCAGCATTGCTCAAGAAATGCAATGTTAAAGTCGGGCATAATGGTATATGCCTATATATCCCAAAACTCAACAGATGGAAGCAGGGCAGTCGAGATTTATTTTTATTTTATGTTTATTGGTGTTTTGCCTGCATGTGTGTCTGTGTAAGGGTATCAGAAGCCCTAGAACTGGAGTTACAGACAGTTGTGAGCTGCCATGTGGGTGCTGGGCATTAAACCTGCGTCCTTTGGAAGATCAGTCAGTGCTCTTAACCACTGAGCCATCTCTCCAGCCCTGAGAACCAAGAGTTTAAGGCAAGCCTGGGCTACGTGAGACTCTGTGTCAAACAAACGGGGGCTGAAAATGTAGCTCAGTTCATAGAGTGCTTGCCTAGCATGCACAAAGCCCTGTATTTGATCCTCAACGCCGCATAAAGCTGAGCATGGCAGCACATACCTGTGATCCCAGAGTTGGAGACAGGAGGATCAGCAAGTCAAAGCCATCCTTGACTACACAGCAAGTTCCGAGACAATGGGCTACATGAAACCCTGTCTCAAAGAGAAGGAGGGAGGGAGGGAGGGAAGGAAGAAAGGAAGGAAGGAAGGAAGGAAGGAAGAAAGGAAGGAAGGAGGGAGGGATAGAGGGAGGGGAGAGGGAGAGAGGAAAGGAGGGGGAAGGAGGAAAGATGGAAGGGAAAAAAGGAAAAATGATGCAATACTGAAGAATGGAAAACAAAGAATGCTATTGCGTACTTTACTAAATCAAATTTTATGAACAATTCTCAGAGTTATTGGCTTTATGAAAATTCATATTCAGTATAATTACTCATGATGTTACTAATATTTAGCATGTTTTCTCACTCAGGAATGTCAACTGAATAAAATGACAAAGTTAATTAGATATGACCAATGTAGCAGTTATTTCACAATATAAATGGAACACAGGCTATAACTGCAAGGCATTTAACAAATTCTTCAAAACTGAAACTATTAAAAAAGAAGCCATTGTAGAAAAATAATGAAGTATGCAATTTATATCTATATAATTGACCTCATCAACAAATAATGTTTAGTGCAAGTACAACCCATGCAGACATTTTTCTTTTATATCAATACAGTTATGTATAGACAATAGGAAGTCAAATTTAACAGGGTAACTTGTACCTTTATTCAATAAATTCAACAATACCATTCATAAGAAGAATGTGTCCAAATCTAGCAGTTACAACATAGAGCACACACTTGAATGCCTTTCTTGGAAATATGAAAGCAATTTTGAGTCACAATGAACATACTGTACTAATGTAGCAGTCTCAACCTTAAGGCATTGAAGAGTTCGCTTTAATTGAAAAGAAGCATCTCTGTGGAAACACACTTGAATGAAATGATGAGAAAACTCTAGTGTGAGCAAGGCTAGAAGAAAACACTAGTTTGGGGAGGGCTGAGAAAGTCATTGGCTCTATGCAGAGCAAGGAGGGATAAGGAATAAAAGCAAAGAGAAGCAGGGTTTGAATGAGGAAGAATTCTTTCTTCTACCAAATTAAAACTGTATGTTTTAATACACTCTGCTTCGGGGCACTGAAACAGAGACACGCAGATGGCAGTTGGGTATATAGATTTGGAGCTACAGAAAAGAAGGTCAGTGTGTTATGAAGAACTGGTAGGAGAGGTATTGTAGTGATCAGTGATGTAGGCAATTCCAAATACATAAACTGCCTCATTGACAGCAGGAGCCCATCTCTGATGCTCCAACTCTTACTGTTTAACTGTGTGCATTAGAAAGAGGTCCTTGTCTAAGCCTGGCAGATTCCAAACTGGCTTTCAAGGATCCCGCTGTGGACCAACATAACTAGATTTGTTTCTATTCTTCCTATGGAGCAGTGGAGGACTTGAGCCAAAGCAAAGATGACCAGAAGTTTGAAATGAACATGGGAAAGCCTGGTGATGGAGAGGAGTTTCTGGTTAAAGAAGTGCAGTGTAGCAAGTTGAGTTGGCATGACCTGGTTGTATGAAGCAGGGCCCTGTTTAAGCCTTGAGAGCTATCCTCCTGTGTACTGGGTGGAATAATGGCCTTGTTATGGGCCACGCAAGTACAAAAAGTGTGTGTCTCTGGGTGTGACTTGAACAGTTACAAAAACAAGCAGAACAGAAATAAAGGGCTCTTGAGACAAGTACATGGTGGCCTGCTTGCTGCATGTGGGTGGCACTTCGGGGCCAGATTTGAGTTAGTACAGGCTTGCTCATGGTTCGAGGTTCAGGGTGGAAGTTTTATTTTCTGAGGTGTGCTTCACAATGTAGACCAAAATGGTCTCAATCTTGTGGTAACTCCCCTCTCAGCTTCCCACGTGTTGGGTTACAGACATGCACCACCCTGCCTAGCTTAAAAAAAATGTTGCATCAGAAAATTTTCAGAAATCTGTATATGTGGGTTTCCATAGAGGCACTGGATGTCAAAGTGTCACCGAGTCAAATCCTCCTGGTTTTCAGATGAAGGGTAAGATGGCTCACCATTCCTTTATATGCATTCACTAACGTCAGCTGAGTTTGGGAAGCATAAGGGGCACAGATATTCTGACAGGGTCCCTACCCTTAAGCAAGTCATGGAGTTGAGGGTGAGCCACAGGAGACAATTTCAATCATACACTGATTCTGTATCTCTAAATGGAGACTTCTCATTCAGAAGCCAGCCACCATTTTCCCATTCACCACAGGAATATACATACAACGTGTGTGTGTGTGTGTGTGTGTGTGTGTGTGTGTGTGTGTGTGTGCCACATATATTCCATATTGCACAGACATAAAATCAGTGGATGACAGGCATTAGTGACTCAGATTTTGGACTCCCTATTGATTTTAACAAACTACATTTGACTGGGAAGCTTGAGAGCTTGTTCTCACAGGAAATGGTCATCTTGCAACCCTGCTATCAAGTGCTTCCACTTGATCTTTCAAAGCAAATGACAACTTCAGCTGGCAGCAGTTGTTAAAAGAACTATTGTCACAGTTACCTCTTTTCCTCCATTGGCCATCTCTGTATACAAGAGATGAGATAGCAATGCTAAGTGACATGGAAGTCTTGTGGCGTTATTCTAGATGCTCCGGTCTCGGTTTTATTATAGGCGTATTGTTAGGTGGAAGCTGGGGCTGGAGTTTGCGGGAACAAAAGATTGCTCAAGCAAAGAAATTTGCTCAATCTCCACAGACCTAGAGAGACCAAGACAGTAAGAATAAGCGTCTTGCCAGTTGCAGTCTGAATAGGGTGGAGGGGAGCTGTAACTGGTTCCTAGAAATTACCCACAGGACGATTACATGACTGCTTCTAAGGAGTGGTCTATAGGATGGTGTGGGGGCTACTTTCAAGAAGTCACCTATAGAGCAGTTGTGAGATGGATTTCAAGGATTTTTCTGTATGGTAATTATGGAGCTGGTTCCAAGGAGTTCTCCATAGGGCAGGAACAAGGCTATTCAAAGGAATAGTGCACAAAACAGTTGAATTTCCCTCATTTTTCCCTTTCTAGCTCAGCTGACAGATGCCATAGGATGGACACAGTACTTTGCCACTTAGCTAAGACTCGAAGATGGGATTAAGGCAAGAGGAAGACATTTTTTAGTTAATAAAACTATTGTTTGGTGGTTTCAAATCATCCTCTTGGATTTTGAAAATTCATGTCAACTGGAGAGTAAGACCAAAGATTAACCTTCTCTAGGGGCTTCCTGATGATCAGGCATATAGAGCTGTATTTGCCCACCTGCACAGGGGAAATTTTTGAGAGAAAGGTTAATTTAAACTGGACTGAGGTGCTGGAGTTTAGCTGTCTATGATAAAGACCCCTGAAAGAGTTTGAATTTTTACTTATGAAAGTAAAAAAGAGTAAAAGGCAGGATAAAGAACAAGACAGGAATAGGGACTAAGAAGGGAGTTAGCCAGGAAAAACCAAGACCAAATATTTGACTTCCACTTGAACCAGTATGAGACCCAATTTTGTAGCTTTCTAGATTACTGGCCTTCACAATGGTGACATCAAGGCTTTGTAGTACCTACCCAGACTCGCTGATAAAAACAACATTCTCCTGGTAGCACTGCACAGACCCCACCTTTGTTGGCTGTTAGTAAACAGCCAGTTCACAGTTTAATAGGGCCAGTTTGTTTTGAAGTACCACCCCTTACCAGAGAGTTTAGTTGTCTTTGTATTCCCTGTGCCAAGAAAGTGAGCTTTCTTACGTGTTGGCTTGTGAGCAGGGAAAGTTTTATTTAGACCTAGTGCCAAGACCTCTGAAAGAAGGCATACTGCAACCTAGCTCATTTGCTTCCAGAAATCACTAGGGAATGGTTTTTCTTCAAGTGTTTGTGAAAGGTCAGTTGGACAGGAGCGGTTGGGAAGTTTAAGTCAGGTATTAGATAAACCAGTGTGCAGAGTCCCTGCCAAGTGGTGGAGGGACACAAAATGCCTCAGTTCTACAGAGAAAGTGACTCAAGAGGGTAAATCAAGCCAAGTAGAGATTAGCAGTACCGTGTCAGTGTAGAGAGTGTTGAGAAAGGGTCTTGAATAGAAGATAGAGTTCTCCTGTGGCTGTTGCTCCCAGTGAGGGACGGAAGGTGTTTTGTCAGCTTTAAGAGTCTAGGTATAAAGAGGGGTAAGGAAACCTCTGATGAGATCTATCCCCAAGAATGAGTTAGCTTCTTTTCTATACTATTTCTTACAGTTAGTAGACTTTATTGTGTTGTCGGGAAAAGAAGTTACTATCATAAAAGCACATCAGACCTTGAGTTGTGGAAGAACATGTTTTTATGTTGTTCGCAAGTCAAACGAGTTAAATTGTTGGGTTTGTAAAGGTGGCTATCTCTTCCTGTGGTCATCTGCTCTTTTTGTAGACTGAGGGTTGCTTGAGACTTTGAAGAAGATAGTAGTAGGAACAACTGAAGGTGTTATGGAATATTAGAAGAGGCCCAGAGTAGGAAGGTTATTCATACAAATGAGAGATGATTTCATTAATTACAACTTGAAGAATATTGGTCTGTATTCTAGTGGAGATTTATCGAAGTTCGTGAAGATTTAAACTTTTATTTAAAAATAGTGGTATTTTTATGGCTTTTGTCTAAATCTGAAAGGTGGCATCGATGATAACCTAATTAAAAAGATTCACAGAGATGGAGATGAGACCCTTAGTCAGAGATGTGGCAGCATAGACCAACAATCTCTGTATGTGGAATTCTTTGTTTGTTTGTCTGCCTGTACGTTTACATATAGGTAGAAATGCATACATTTGTGTGTGAGAGTGTGTGTACATGTACTTGCATGTGAGAGAGTGTGTGTATGTGTATATGAGAGAGAGGGGGTGTGTACCTGTATATGAGAGAGAGAGAGTGTGTGTGTACGTGTCTGTGAGGTTCATGTCGAGGCCAGAGGTCAATCTTGGATGTCATTCCCCTGGAGCCGCCCATCTTGTTTTCTCCAGACGAGTCTCCCTGGAACTTTGGGCTCACCTGTTAGGCTAGATTGGCTGGGCAGTGAGCACGGGGACCCACCCGTCTATACCTCCTCAGAGCTGGGATTGCACGTGTGCACCACCATGCCTGGCCTTTCATGTGAGCCCAAGGGATCAGACTCAGGACCTCCGGCTTGCACCGCCGTCACTTCAGCAGCTGAACCATCGCCTCAGCCTCACCGTTTATTTAATGCTTGGATGGCTCGAGTGGCTTCATAGGAGGGAGAGAGTGGGTTAGGGTAGCGAAAGCGGAAGAATCCTGGAGAAAACATATAAGAGAAAATGGCTTCTCTTGTTTTCTCAGGAATGTGGGTATTTTTACCTTTTTTGAAGGAAAATTGCGCGTTAGAATTTCTTTAAAGCAGTACTTTTCTTCTCAATTGTTAAAAGAATGTGTGTTAAACTTGAAGGTAACTATATAAAAATGGATTATTGAGGTATTGGTTTTATTTATATTTATTATAGTCAAAGTAGAGTGAATTGTAGAGTGGGTGGAAGTGACATTGAAAATGTTGTAATGTTGTAAAATGGCTTTAATGGAAACACACACACACACACACACACACACACACACCATCTGAGACAGGGTGGAATGTGGCCAGGGAAATGAGCCTATAGCTGTTGCCAAAATATACACCTATGACTGAAAAAATGCAGCACTGACTCCCTCCCACAGGCATAAAGACCATAAATTGGGCTGGGAGATGGCTCAGCCGTTAAACGCTAGGCTCACAACCATAAATTTTTACACTCTTGCCTTGCTTCTTCACAGATCCTCGAAGACCAGGGACACCCTCCCCTGGAGACAGCCTAAGCACAGAGGTGGGTGTTGGGGAGGGCTGGTTAAGACCTGAACATCAGCCCTTCCACCTGGGCACCAGTCAGAGGTACATAGAAAAAACAACAACAAAAACCCAAAAAACAAAAGAAACCCAACAACAACAACAAAAAAAAAAAGTGGGTACAGAATTTGGGGGCAAAAATACCCTGAGAGTTTCACAGCTGTTTCTCTGAGCAGAGGAGAGCAGGTAGAGGTTGTATC
The DNA here is from genome assembly GCA_026225945.1 of Cricetomys ansorgei. Classification (NCBI taxonomy): domain Eukaryota; kingdom Metazoa; phylum Chordata; class Mammalia; order Rodentia; family Nesomyidae; genus Cricetomys; species Cricetomys ansorgei. The sequence continues at coordinate 1,947,926 of JAMJFZ010003656.1, read as the reverse complement.
AGCTTGAGTCCCACCTATGAATTGGCCACCAGGAAGGAAGGGAAGAGCGTAGGGACACAGAAGCTTAGAATACACGCATACCATCAAATCCTGGCTATAAAAAGTTAAATTAAACTACATATAAATGGGGAAACTACAGGGCATTTGGTCTACTGGAAATATTGCATGACACAGGTCTGGGAACACACACAAGGTCAAGCAACGTTCAGCAGCTGAGGATGGCAAGGACCCTCTGGTCTGGCCAACGACATGGGAGAATCACATCATTTAATTGCAAGAATGGGGTGGTAGTCACAGCTCCTGAACAGCATAGGGAGCCCATGGTGCAGCCTCCTTGACTCACCTGGCAGTCAAAAGAGGCCCTGGTAGCCTGGGTAGGTGGATGGAGGGCCGTGGGCTCTGGTGTGTAAGGCACAAGACGGTGGTTGTGTCCCAGAGGCTGTTGAGGCTTAATGCCTGGGTGTTTCAAGACATAGGCCTCTGCCACGAACTGCAAATGGGCTAGATTTTGTTATTATTTATTGTTTATTGTTTTATTTTACTTACTTTATTTTTAGTTTTTTTTTTCTTTTCTTTCTTTTTTTTTTTCTTTTTTTGAGACAGAGACTCTCTGTGTAGTCCTGGCTGTTCTGGAACTTGCTCTGTAGACCAGGTTGACCTCCAACTCAAAGATCCACCTGCCTCTGCCTCCGGAGTACTGGAGTGCTGGGATTAAAGACATGTACCAACACACCTAAGTTTTAATTTTTAAAAGAACAGGTAAGCTGACCTCTTTTTAAAAAAAGAAATCTTTTGAAAATATCTTTTAAAAAAAATTTCCAGTCTGAAACATTACTTCAGCTGATTATATATATATATATATATATATATATATATATATATATATATATATATATATATATATGTGTGTGTGTGTGTATGTGTGTGTATACGTGCATACACATTGTTGTATACACAACACTCAGAGTTGTTGAGTGGGCCTTAAGTCAGTAAGACAGCTGCTGCTTGCCACTGATATGTGAGTACAGCTTATTGTACCTTTGTGTATATCTTGTCATGCTGGTAATTTTTCTGGTTCATAGGTAGTCACATCCAGCTCGTTATCTGAGTTGTGTGCCCTTAGTGTATGGCGTCTTCAGTAATAGGGGCCCACTCTCAACCCCTGAGAGACAACAAGGGTTACATCTATAATCTATATTATTCGGGGAGTCGCTGTCCTACCCTGGCCAATCATTTGAAAGGTTTTCATGCTTGGTACGGGGGTATCTGTTAATATTTGGTTCTTGTGGGGGGCATTGTCAGTACAAGTGGCTTAACTTTTTTTTTTGAGACATATATATACATATTTTAAGATATATATAAATATATATATTTTAAGATATATATATTTAAGGCATATATATATTTACATACACATATATATATAATATATACATATATATATTATACACATACAGTTGTTTGTATTGTGAATGATCTTAGGGAAATTTTAAATAATACGATTCCTTGAGACTTTATCAAATAATCTTGGTACTCCATGTCCCACATCCCTCCGCCTCTGTCTCTCCTTCTCCATCTGTTCTGACCTCCCTCTCTCATCCCAAGCTGGAGCCCTTCCCCACTGTTTTGTTTTCACTTCATATTACTTCTATTACTGCTTGCTATTCCTGTCTCAAGGCCAACACCCACCTGCTCACACCACCTTTGATTTCTGTGATGGATCTTCGTGATTGTCAACCTGAATCCATCCAGGATTAACTACGACCCAAACGACTAGGTATACCTGTGAGTGATGTTTTTTCTTAATTGAATCATTTGAAGTGAGAAGACCCACTTCTAATCAGGATCTTTCGAGGTGGGAAAATCCACCTCTAATCTGGGCCACACCTTCTGCGGGCAGCCTATATAAAGGACATGGAAGAAGGAAGTTTGCCCCCTTTGCCTGCTTGCCCTCACCACAATAGCAAGTCCATCCCTTCCCTGGTCTTAGAGCCTACTTCTTTGGGGCTCTAGCATATACTGAAGACCAGCTGAGACATCCAGCCTGGGGGACTGAACGGCTACTGGATTCCATTTGTCAGTTGAAGGATATTTAGTTTGTTTCTGTTTCCTAGTTATAAGAGCAACAATGAACATGGATGAGCAAGTATTTATAGAGCAGGAGGTCCCTTGCACATATGCACAAGGGGTACTATAGCTGGATTATTTGGTAGATTTGTTTTTAACATTTTAAAGATTCTTCATACTGACTTCCAGAGTAGTTGCTCCAATTTTCATTCCCACCAACAGTGAATGAGGGTTCCTCTTTCTCCACATCTACACCGTTTGTTGTCAGGGGTTTTGTTAATCTTAGCCATACTGACTGGGGTGAGAAGAAATGTCAAAGATGTTTTAATTTGCATTTCCCTAATTGCTAAGGAAGATGAATACTTTTTGTGCTAATTGCTTAGCCACTTTTATTTCGTCTGTTGAAACTCTCCGTTTAGATCCCTGGCCCACTTTTTAATTAGGTTGTTTGTTTCCTTGACTCTTTGTTCTTTGAGTTCCTCGATATATTCTAGATATTAAACCTCTGTCAGATGTGCAGCTGGCAAAGAGTCTCTCCCATCCTGTGGGCTTCCTCTACACATTATTATTTCCTTAGCTGCACAGAAGCTTTTTAGTTTTATGAGGTCCCTGTTGTCAATTGTTGACCTTAATTCCTGAGCAAATGAAGTCCTATTCAGAGAGTCCTTTCCTTCACCTTATCTCAGAGGGCACTGAGTACATTTACTTCTAACAGTTTTGATGGTTCAGATTTCAAATGGAAGTTGTTGGTGCACTTGGATCTAATTTTTGTGCAGGGTTATAGATATGAGTCTAAATCCATTCATCTGCACATGGCCATACAGCTTTCCACTTTCAAGCACCACTTGTTGACAATGCTGTCTCTTCTCCGGAGTGTGTTTTTTTGCATCTTTATCAAATATCAGATGGCTGCAGTTGCATGTACTCATGCTTGGGTCTTCTATTTTGGTCCATTGGTGTACATTTCTGTTTTTAATGCCAGTATCATATTGGTTTTTGTTACTATACTTCTATAACATAACTTGAATTCTGGAATAGCAATCCCACCAGCACTGTTCTTTTTGTTCAGGATTGCTTTGGCCATCCAGGGTCTTTCCTGGTTCCTTACAAGGTTTAGATTTTTTTTCCTATTTCTATGAAAAATGTTGTGAGGCTTTTGATTGGGAGTCCATCGAGTCTGTAAATTGCTTTTGGTAGGATGGTCATTTCACAATATTAATTCTACCAATCCATGAACACAGGATATCCTTCCACTTTGTAGTGTCTTTCTCAATCTCTTTCTTCACAGATTTGAAGTTTTTATTATCGAGGTCTCTCGCTTCCCAGGCTGGGTTTATTCCAATATTTTATTGTCGTTGATGCTGTTGTAAATTGGACTGTGTCATAATCTCTTTCTCAGTGTATTTGCTGTTGATAAATAGAAAGGCTACTGATTTTTGTATTTTGAGACCATACCCCACCACTTGGCTAAAATTGTTGATTATTTCTAGACATTTTCTGGTGAAATTTGGGTGTTTCTTATTACAACATCATCATCTGAAAATTCAAACGCTTTTTAAAGTGACTTGGACTGATGGAAGCGGCTGCGTACCCACCAGCACTACATGGTGGACTTGAAGGACACTTGCAGGCAGTGGTTCTTGCTCAGGTTGTGGATTGCAGCTTGATTGGTGCCTGTACTGCCTCCCCTGACAAATTTATCTGGATCAGATCTGTCTTGTGGCCCTTCTGGTAGAGGTTCTGGTCAGAGGGTTCAGAAGTGTGGTGGATGGGGAGCCAGAGCTGCAGTTACTGGAAGAATTTTAAGCCCTTGGCCATTCCTCTGTTGCTTGAGAAGAGGTTCTTGAGGATCTCCTCTGACACTGAGAGAGGGATGTTGGAGAGGTGCAGGGTGCCTGAGAACAGGAACAAGTTCTTGAAGCACATGGAGCCCAGCTTCTTGAAGCAGGGCAACAGTGAACTGTCAGAGGCCTTTGGTGAAGCCATGGTCTTCCTGGCCCTCATGAGATAACAGTATGCTTTGGTGCTTTGATGTTGTAATGCACACTGGCTTCCCATGCAGTTTGTGCTTGTTCAGGTAGCTCATGCCTGCTAGGCCTGGCTGCTCTCTTCCCTCTGTACCAGTTCATTCTCCTCCTTGTTGAATAAGATCTTCACCTGCTTCAAATAGCCATAGCTACTGAAGAGCATAAAGGGGTTTGCGTGTATGACTTTCAGGGTTCAGGTTGCTGGCCAACAAGATGGAATCGCTGGCACCTGCCAGACTTGGGAGGGTAGTGAGGCTTCTGCAGCTGCAACTGCTGCCAATGGTATGCTTGGTGAAGGTTAGCAGGGAAGCAATCAGTAGATATTAGTGTCAAAAAGGACAATGCTGTAGCCATGGCCTGGTCCAACAAATGCTGTCTGTACCCCAAATGTAGGCCTTGGAAAGGGTAGTCGAGCCTCTTGTACTTGATGTTGCAGATGGTGCGTGACTTAGTTAAAATCCCGATGCTACGAATGACCAAAAGCAACACAGAGATTAAAGGCTTTATTCCAGCTTGCACACTCAGGTCACACCAAGGGAAGTCAGGGCAAGAGCTCAAGGCAGGAACCTGGACGCAGGAACTGAAGCAGAGGCCATGGAGAAACACTATTTTGCTGGCTTGCTTTCATGGCTTTCTCAGCCTGCTTTCTTATAAACTCCAGGACCACCTGCCCATGCGTGGTACCACCCACAGTAGGCTGGGCCCTTCCACATCAGTCATTAATCAACACAATATCCCCTATTGATTTACCTACAAGCCAAACTTATGTAGGCAGTTTCTTAGCTAAGATTCCCTCCTCCCAGATATGTGTAGTTGGCATTGTCAAGTTGGCAAAAAAAAAAAAAAAAATACCAGCACAGTAAGATTGGGAAAATTGATGTGTGGTATGCAGTGGGCATTGTAGATGCTCTGGCTGTCCAGAGACAGCTTTGCAGGCTGGGTGTTCATGTGGCAGGCATAGTGCAGCAGTACCTGGTGCTGGTTGTTCCCAGTGAGGATGATGATCTTGAGGACAACGCAAAACTTGGAGAAGATCTGGTGCAGAGCATTTGGGGTCACCGGGGAGCAGACATTTTTTTTCCACAATGATCCCCGTGACGGCTCTGCTCAGCCATCACCATCCTGATGTCCATGGCCCACTGGAGGAGGCCGTGAAGACCAGGTTTCCCAAGTGTACCAAGTTCCCCGTCTGCAAGGCCACATGGGCATGCACCTTGTCTGGGGAGCCGTTGGTCCGGAGCACCTTGTGCTTGGAGAACTAGATGTAACTGGGCTGGCAGCACAGCACCAACAGCACTGGTGTGCAGAAGTTGATCCTACTCCCGGCAGCTTCCTGCACATTCATCTCCATGAAGGCTTCGTTCTTCCCCTTCAGTATGAGAAGGCTGGTGACCTTGCCAAACAACAATATCAGGTGTGGTGATGCATGGCTACAATCCCAGCACTTGGGAGGCAGAGGCAGGAGGATTAGGATTGCAAAGCCATCTTCAACTACATCGTCTCTCAAAAAGGCAACAAACACAAGGAACAGTTCAAGATTTAGGCCAGGATAAGGATAGTTTCTGTTCTGATGTTGCATCATATGTTATTTTTTAAATGTTTGGGACAAGTTTCATGGAAAGCCCTCAATTATTTGAGTTGGATTTCATCATGATAGATCGGCTATTTTCTTGTTTAAAACCTAATAGCTCAACAAAATCCAGCTTCAGACAAAAAGTTGACCCTAAAACTTCCAATAACCAAGTGTGATCAAATCCCTATGATCATCTATGACTCATAATTATCAGTATCTTTTTCAGGAAACAATTCTGAAAATTAATTTGTTTGGGCTTACTCGGCAGTATTTTGTTAAAGGTATCTGGTTTGTTTTAGTTTTTCAGCATACTTAAATAAAGATTGTCTTGCTTTAAATCAAACTAAGTAGTTGCAACAGCTGCCCTTGTTCTTTTTCATAGCTTGTTTCTCAAGGAAAGGAAAAGAATGTTAGGTTCACTCAAGTTTTTAATAAAGATGGTTGGGAGGGGAAGGCAGCGATGTCAGGAGCTCCAGGCCAACCAGAGCTACATAGGGAATTTAAGGCCAACCTAGACTACACGGGACCCTCTCTGAAGAAAACAAAGAAAGATGCTTAAAGCTACAGGGCTTTCCTGTGCTCCTTGGTAGTGGTTTCTTGGGGGTGGGGGTGGGGCATGGGCATTGGTATTGTTTTGCCTAGCTCAGGCCTTGTTATGGTTAGCTTGAGATGGGAAACAGCATAAAATATCTACATGTGGTTATGTCATTTACACTTTAGACTAAAACTGGTTTGTTGTGTAATAATTTTCTAGACTTAAGGAAGAAGGCAGGTACACATGAATTCAATTCCTGCTTATACAACAGGGATTGTTTGTGCCTGCAATCTACTAAATTGTCTTGAAGAAAGTGTATTTTCTGTTCCTTGGGAGTGTCAATGTAATCTCTTCTTATTATTTTACTTACTCATCCATAAGCTTTTTGTTTCTGTTCTTTGAGGCAGGGTTTCTCTGTTGTAACTCTGGCTGTCCTGGAACTCACTCTGTAGACCAGGCTGGCCTCGAACTCACAGAGATCTGCCTGCCTCTGCCTCCCGAGTGCTGGGATTAAAGGTTTGTGCCACCACTGTTCAGCTCATAAAATTGTTCTAACATATGAATATCTTTCTGTATGCTAATTGCATTTGTTAAAATTGTGTCTTAGACCCTGAACACCAGCTTGACTTCTAGGTTAGCTGTTTGAAATATGAATTTTCCATAGAATATATCATTCATCTATAAAAACAATATGGTTTGTCTGGCGGTGGAACAATAGGGATTTTAAATATAAAAACATCAAAGTGAACTGAATTGTGTGGCAGAGGCCCAATGCTTGTGAGTTTTACCTGTACGAGCTCAGAATGATTCTCACAATGATTATCAGGGGTAAATTCCCCTGTGCTTCTGGCAATGCGAGGGGAACAGAAGACATTTTGGAATGCGCCGAAGCATTCTGTTCTTAACAGGGATTTCCAAAAAAAAATGAAACAGTTCTATCAGAGCCTAAGCTATCGCTGTTTCATGAGGCTCCAAGAAACCTGAAGGAAGGAAAAAATCCAACCCCTGTCCCCAGTTGAGGAGGTAAGTCTTGAACTTCAGAGTTTAAAGACAGGCTCACAAAAGGACTGAAATCGCATCATAGGAGTAGACTACGTGCAGCCTCCTTCCTCTGCATCTGCCCGCATCCCTGAAGTACTGTTTACAGAAGCTCCTTGCACTGAGTTTTACAAGGTACACTGAAACAAAAAGAGAAAGATCCAAGAGACGGGAAATATAAGAAACAGACTCGGATATGGCAAGGATGTTGGTATTGTTAGACCAGAAACTTAAAACATTTATAATTAATCAATTTCAATGGTCAGTTTTGCATACCAACTTTGGGTGGAATGAAGAACGCCCAGAAATCTGATTAGATCTTATTCTAGAAAGGTACTTTTGAAAGTGAAGGATATTTTCATGATCTTGACTATGGTGGTGGATTTTATTAATGTATACAAGTGTTAAAATGGCAAATTTACACTTGAAAGATGAACAGTTATTTATATGCCAATTACACCTCAATAAGCAGCATAATTGTTCAAGTGGAAGCAAGTTTCGCATAACCAAAGGTAGAATTTACTGTGTATTTGTTGCAATAAAATTTTGGTTCAGAATGGAGTGACTGGTGTGACCCAATGGAGAGGAAGACAAAAAGAACTACAGATGAAAATGTGTACACAGAAAGATGTACACATGGATTCTCTTTAGTCACTGAAAGAGCTTGAAGCAATATCACCCCCAGGATACACCTAGTACTAGTATTTATGCTTTGGGTTATTTTGTTTTATTTCTGAGACAGGGTCTCATTTAGTTCAGGCTAACCTGGAATTTGTTATGTGGTTATGACTGGCCTTGAACTCCTGATCCTCCTGCCTCCTATATCCCAAATGCTGGAGTAACATGAATGTGTCCCCTGTACTTGGAGTACTAGTGAGTACTAAAAAAATAGCATTTATTTTTCTAGAAGAAATGGAAATTGCAGGAAATACTCAAAGACTGATGACACATGTCAAAAGAACACAGGAGGTAACTTGAAGGAACCCTCATTTACCAGATCTGGAAACTTTAAGCATCAAAATAATGATAGTAGAATTCGATTCTAACACATTTAACAAAGCAATAAGCTACAAGTCAGTGTAAATAAACACAAGGTTTTTATGACACCATAGTTTCAAAGTGCCAGCCAAGAAAATTCTTACATTTATTTATTTTGTGTCGGGGGAGGATAGTACGTGTGCACGTGCCATGGCGCAAGTGTGGAGATCAGAGGACATTGGGCAAGTTGGTCCTTTCTTTCTAGCACGTGGGGCCCAGAGATCAAACTCGAGGCGTTAGACTTTGAGGCAAACGCCTTTACTCACTGAATCATCTCACCAGCCCCCAAACTCTTAGTAATTGCAAACATCATCATACGAAACTTTGGTGTAGTCCAGGCTGGTAAGGTGAATCAAGTGAACAGCAGCAGTAATCGGAAGTACTTAAGAGTATGCCAGCTGACAAGTGCAATTACGGATGCCTATAGCATCTCTTGATTATGAGCAAACCAAACCTAAAGCATACGTTGCAAAACTGTTAGCCCATGTATTCAAAAGTGTCAAGACTATAAAATCAAGAAAAGGCAATAGGAGTATTCCCAACCGAAGAACACAAAATAAGTAAAAAATAATATTTCTGTGATGCATGATTTTCACTAAATCCTCTCTATGTGAAGAATATTATCGTGGGAGCGTGTGGAAATTAATGAGTGAGATGGTGATGCATGGTAATAACGCATTAATGTAATTCACTTATTTCAGTAATTGCATTTATGTAACTGAAGTCTCCTGTTCTCTTGACCCACGTTGGCGCACTTCTTGTAACTGAATTCCTGAAACCTGTTCTCTTGCCCCAACTGCTACTATGACAGAGTAACTTGTAACAGATTCCCACCGTGCCCCTTTTACTCTCTAGCTATAAAAAGAGACAGGAAAGAGAGAAATCTTTACCACTCTTACAGGTGGCCTTTAAAGATGGGTAGAGAGAAAGATTCTTCAGGGCCTTTGTCTGGAGTGCATGGTATCTTCAACAGGTTCAACAGTTTACAGGTGACAGAAAGGGGAAATTGAGTAAACTAGGGAGTTATGTCACTTGGATGATAAAGACCCCCAAAAGAGCCATCAATTATCTAACAAAATCCCTAATAGCGGGCATTAGAAATTCTCTTTCAAGCCAATGTCCCATTCAAAACATCAGTTGCAGGTCTGAATAGAGAAGTTTAAGAAAAAAAAAACAAGGACAAAATATCTCAAAAGAAATATCTCAAAAACGTTCAGTGTCAAGGGAGTCCAAGAGATTCCCCAAACAATGTAGGCTATTGCTGTTGCCCTTGATTGCCTGCTAGAGGTCGAATGGAAGTCCCCATTGCTGTCAGATGTATAGCTGGGCAAAGGATCACCTCCCGCTCTGTGGGCTTCCTCTTGACTTGACGATTGTTTCTTTAGGTCTGAAGAAGCTTTTTAGTTCTATGAGTTTTTAATTATAAGTTTTGAGGAGTCGCACTATACAACCCAAGCTGACCTCAAATTCATCACCCTCCTTCCTTAGCCTCCCAATTGCATGTCACCATTCCTGAATTTGGGAACAGAGGGGAGTTATAGATTGGTTTCTTTCTGGCAAATAGTAATTTTAGTAACCGCCAAGTGAAAGATGTTATAACCAAAATAAAAACCTCAATGAATGGGTCTAACAATGGCTGTCTGCATGCTGGAGAGGCTGAGAATCTGGCAGCTGTTCTATTCCTTGGGCTGGATGCCTCAGAAATTCTAATCTGTCATTGTAGAAGGACCAGAAGATTCGGAGAGAGCTGTTGATCTTCAGTCCATGTTGGAAGCCCAAATAAACTGGGTTCCAATGTCAGCAAAAGATGGCGCAGCAACAGGATAGATGGGCTGAGCATCAGGAGGCAAAGGCAGGAAGACAGAAGCAGAGCTGTATTTTCCCCGCACCTCTTTCCATATGTGCCACTGCAGGAAGGGCCAACTACTCTGAGGAGAGTGTTTCTCCCCTTGATTAATCCTTCCAGGAAATACCCTCCCAGAGAAGTCTCTCTTATTTAATTCCACATGTATTCCAACTGACAACCCAGATTAACCGCCACGGTATGTAATGTGCAATAGTACAACTGTAGCATAGAGCAGGGAAAAACAAATAGACTTTGTACACTGGTCAAGGGAAGCACATATTTTGTAACTCATAAAACAACCACTAAAAACACGTGCACAGATGTATTGTCAAGGTCATAATAGATGAATGAAAACAGAACAGTTTATTTTGTTTATAAAAATATTGCGTGTGTGTTTGTTCAGTTTAAATTACATAAATAAAAACTTGCATATGAAGAAAGTGAAATCCAGGGAAGACTTGCAAACTGTCAGAACTTTTTAATATATTACCAAAACCATACATAAACCAGTGGGCATATTCTAGAAGCCTTAATAAATAGATACAAGTTTTGAAGCACAGCTTCTGATTAAGTATTACTCACACCAAGCTGTATTTTACATGGGTAATTTTAGAAAGCAAAACTTCAAGCTAAAAAGGAGTCATGGGTAGTGATATGCACTTACATCCCAGCTACTCAGGAAAATGAGATAAGAAGACCATTTGAGCCCAGGAATTCACAGCCAGCCTGTACAGCGTGGCAAGCGAGGCCTCATCTAGAAGATAAACAGATGAACAAGAATGGAAAATGCTGGACACCACAGAGAAAAAATGCACAGAATTATTGCAGTGGACAATCAGCAAAAGCAATCCAACATATGCGACTGTAAATCAAACATACACTTTCTATAATATCTTACCTGAATACATTTTAACCAAAGAAAGCAGATGAGAGCGCAACCGAACATATTTCTCTGACTCTAAATAAGATGTTTAGAACAGTCCACCTAGCACCAGATTGCACACTCTTTTCAGTTGTGCAAGAAACATCAGTCCAGAAAAACCATATCCTAGATTATTCAATAAGCCTTAGCAAATCTCAAAGAATAGAAATCATACAGAGTATCTTTTCATACAACAACTGAATGAAAGTAGAAAGAAATAATAGAAAGATAACAAATACTTATAAACAAAACACTTCTAAATAATCCATGTGTCAAATAATATAAAGATGAAGTATAAAATATTTTGATCTGTATAAAAATCTGTATAAAAGATGCAGCATATTGCAAGTTGTGCGGTGCTGCGAGGCATAGCTTAGAGGAAAAGGGAAGCAAATACATCTAACTCAAGCTTAAAAAGATAAGAGATAACGTTAAGAAAAAACTAAGTGAAATTTATAACCAGAGGAACAGTGAATAAAATCGGTTTTAGGGAACATTTATTCTCTGAAAAGATTAAAAACATCGATAAACTTGACAAGACTGACCAGGAAAAAAAGGGAAGTCCAGCTTATCAGAATCCCGAGTGAAGGGGGCATATATCATTACAGAGCCTGAGGGTACTACGGGCATAATTTGGAGTATTTCAAATATATTTTGCACTTAAATTTGAAAATGAGAATGAAATTGACTAGCTTCTCAAATACCATCAGTCACCAAAACTCACCCAAGTCAAAATAAATAACATGAATCATTCTAAAACTTGTGGGAAACAAGCTCTCTACTTGCAAGTGGTTTCACTAAGTCTGTCAAATATTTAAAGAGGATGTAATCCCAATTATTCCCAGCCTCTGCTACAAAACAAAAGAATAATAATATTTCTCAGCAAAATGAATGGTGATCAAAATTAGTTTAAACATACGAACACACCTCAAAGGAAAGAAAACTATATCAACAGTTCCTACAATTATCAACATAGAAATCTTGAGAAAAAAGACCAGTAACTAATCACATACAGTAACATATAAAAATAGTCATATCTCACAATAAACTAGATAAACGAGATTATCCTGGAAATACAAAGTTGGCTTAATATAGTCTCAAAGTAATCAATGCAATCCACAACATTAACAAACTAAATAAGTCAAACCACATAATCACATTCACTGGTATATAAAAGTTTTGAAGAAATCAAACATTTATTTATGAAAAATCTCTCAGTAAATGAAATGAAAACTTCCTCATAATCATTCTGTCATAATTCCTCATCTCCTCATGACCAATTCACACCTGGATTTTAGCCCCAAGTTATGAGGAAAGATGTGCTACATCAAATAATTTGCACTCAAAAAGTACTCTGACAGTTAGAAAACGTATTTGGATGTTTGGTGGATCTTTCAAGATCCCCTTGGGAAGTCAGTTCCAAGGAAGTCAAAATGAAGAGGCAAGGTTAAATGGGAAATGTCTTAACCTTTTACAACGGGATCTACCCTCAAGACAAAGTGGAAGAAGTCTTTGGGATCTGTTGGTGATATAGGGCCCACTAAGCAAGGAAAACCACATAAATGCCAAAGACAATATAAAGGTACCGGGAGAAATGATGAAAATGAAGGATGTTCCAACCTTTCTGACCTTTCTTTGAGGAAGATCTAATTTCTTTTTAGTTTTCTTAGATTTATTGCAGAAAAATAGTGAGCACAAGCCCAGTCACTCCCTCACACATCAAGAAGAATGTCGTCATTCTTCTTGATGACATAAACAATAGCTCCTTCCTAAAGGGACAGTTTGTCTTCTTTGTCTTTTGTCTAAATGGCTACAGCCAGCAGGGGCAGGAAACAAAACAGGATGCGCACAAGAATACTATTCCTAGAAAAACAAAACTCAAACACAACAATTTTCTAAACATAGACTAAAATTTGTATGTATATATTTTCTACCTAATGACCATCCCCTATAAAATGAAATCCATTTTCCAGAAGCTGTGTTCTAAATAGACTATAAATGTCAAAACAAGGAAGAAGCCCTGCCCTCGCATTTAGTTAAACTTACCTTCCACGGGTTATGGGGAAAGTACATTATTGTAGAGAAAAACACAATCTCAGAATCAGGAAAGATGCCTACTTCTCCACGTGAGCTTCAGGCACCACAATGTGTAAGGAATTGTTAATGTTTAAACACTAATTATCCTAATGTTGCAATACATTGTGAGAGGCTAACGAGAAGTGAGGCTGGCTAAAGGAATGGCAGATCCATGTCTCCTTTCTAGAGTCTACATCTCTTCATTGAATAGTGGTTAAATTCACACAAGTAAAATGCATGAGTAAGAGAGAATCTACTATATATTCTTCCAAAACACATATCTAGGGGCTGGCAAGATTGCTCGGTGGTTAAAGAAACTTGCCACCAAGTCTGACTACTTGAGTTCCATTCCAAGACCTGCATGGTAGAAAGAAAGAACCAACATCCACAGGTTGTCCTCTGACCTCCCCATGGACTCCATGGCACAAGTACCCTAAAAAGTAAATGAATAAATTGTAAAAAGTAAAAATACGTACTGATAATGTCACCAATTTAATATATCCATAATCATAATGTAAAAGCGCTAAGAGAACCAAGACACTTCCACAAGTTCTTCTGTGACTTTCCCCGCTTAAATCACCTAAGATGGGTCTCATTCCCAGCATTAAACTGACCTCCAGTTTGGCTATACAGGGATGCCCTATCACTTACTAAAATCCACCCAACCGTTGTCCTTGTCACTTTCCTATGACTGTGACAAAACTCCATGACCAAGGCAACTTATAAAAAAAAGCATTTGAGTGGACTTATGATGGCAAAGCAAAAGCATGGTGGTCGGAACAGCTGAGATCTCACATTGTATCCACCAACCAGTATCATTGTTTTCCTTATATTTCCACAAATTGTCAAAAGTTTTATATGCAGAGTCACTAAGTACGCATTTCCCCGCAGCAAGCCCTTCAAATATTTCTAACCACGGGCTTTCAGAATTCTCCACTTTACCAGGGGAGTCTTCAGTAACTGTGGGTGTTGGTGAATTGCCAAGCCTACTCCAGATACTTAACAAACTCATCCTCACAATTCTGTTTCCCTAGAACCACTCCCGGTACCACAATCTGTATTAATCAGGGCTCTCTAGAGGTCCAAGTAGTTCAACAATGGCTGTCTCCTGATGGAAAGACCAAGGACCCAGAAGTTGTTCAGTCCACAAGACTGGATGGCCCAGCAGTCCCAGTCTAGTGCTGGGGTCCAGGGAAGTAGATATGCTGGTTTTCAGTCTACATTGGAATCCCAACAGTGGGTTCTAATATTAGTGAAGGAAAGCCCCAGTAATGGGATAGAGGAAACTACCAGCAGGAGTTAGGGCAAGCAGGCAAAAGACAAAAGCTTTCTTCTTCCATGTTCTTTTATGGGGGCTGCCACCAGAGGGTGTGGGCCACATTTAAGGTGGGTTTTCCATCTCAAATAATCCAACCAAGGAAGAAAATCCCTCACGGGACTACATAGCTATTTGGGTTTTAGTTAATTCCAGATATAGTCAGTTTAACAACCAAGATTAACCATCACAGTAGTAAATATTATCCACCTCAATACAGTCTTCTTATTATGTCATGTGGTAAACTGAAATGGTTTTACTTAAATGGAAAGTTTATCCTAAGGTAAAAATGATCAATAATTTGGAATGTATATATAATCTGCCATAAGGTAAAGCAAAATTAACTTTAATGTGATCCATTAAGTGTTTTGGTTACATGGAAAGTTTATCCTAAGGCAAAAAATTTAATGTGATCCATTAAGTGTTGTGGTTACATGGAAAGTTTATCCTAAGGCAAAAAAGATATCAATAATTTGGAATTTATATATAATCTCAGGCTAGAGAGATGGCTCAGCCGTTAAAGGCTATGCTCACAACCAAAAATATAATCTGCCCTAAGGTAGAATAAAATTAACTTTAATGTGACCTATTAAGTGTTTATTAAACTACTTAACAATGCAATCTGGATTAGGAGACATTATGGAACTTAATGTGAACACTGTCTACAAATAAAATGCCATTCCCTCAAAAGATATTCATAATTGGCCAAACTTCGGGGAATAAGAAGCTGTGGAGTGCTCAGCCCTAACTAAATTGGATAGGACATCCGTATTACCCCTCCTCCCTGCAAGGCTCAGCGACCATCACAGAAGAGGGGGAGAAAAGAGTCACATGTAAGAGAACTGCTTCGTAACAGTTTGCTGCACACAGCAGGCCATTGCACATAAGAACTCCCGGTGGCTGTGACTGCGCACAAGACCTACATAAAATTAGGATAGTCAACATTCCAGCAACAGTGGGGGAAGGGCTAGTGAACTCCTACCCTTAGCTGAGGAAGTATTGACAGTTGATGCCTTCTAGGTGAGGGAACGTCCGTTCTCTTACTCGATGCAGCCCTAGGTAGGTTGCCCATGCTCCAAGAATGGCTGGCCCTCCTCCACTCATGCCCATACTGCCAGCAGCAACTGGACTCAGTTGTTAAAAGAAGAGCGCATGAGGAGAGAATGCTACGAACTGCCTCCAGACACAAGTGGGAAGCTGACTGCATCCCTGCCTCACCAGGAAACTGCTAAAGGTCCTGAGGGATCAAAGGAAATAAGAAGGTAGTAGATGGAGGGGAGGAAAACTACGGCAGCTTCGAAGGCCCTGGTGTAGATCAATTTAATACCTTCTGATGGCTCTGAATTGACTGGAAAAAGAGAGCATGTGCTAACACCAGGAACAGGAAAAGCTATGCTGAGCGGACTCTTGCTTCCTTTTGTCCTTCTCATCTTAACAAAAGTTCAGTGGTGTGCTGTCTGAAAGCACAACATACTCTCAGTGCCAAAGAAACCATTCACAAATACTGACATTCATAATAACAAAGAAAATTACTCCATTGACTGACCCAATCCTTTTACAAAACAAATGACAACATTCCTTTGCTTTTAACAGAACTTAAGAAAGGTCTCAATGGGGTTATCAGCTGAGGCATCAGAAAAATGATTTTTTGAGGACAAAATATTGATTGACTTTTGGAAAATATGCAGGCTGGTTTTCATGAAGCTCAGCTAATATTGTGAAAATTACTGAACCTCATATAAGTTGAGCAGTATGAGTTGAATGGGTGGCTTTTAACTTATTACTAGGTACATTTAAATTATTATTGGACTACATAATTGTATTGATACTGTATTTTCTAATATTTGACTGGCTTTGATGGCTCAAAAATAGAAAATAGAGATACCACTTATGCCAAGAAAGAAGCCAAGGTCCTATGAAAAATTGAAATTCAATGCACAGCCCTAAACAGGATCGCTACATCATATCCTTTCCCACCAAGGCTCAGAGACCATTGCAGAAGAGAAGAAGAGAAAGAAGAGGTGGATGACTACAAGTAAGCAGCATTTTCCAAACATGATAGGACAGGCATGACAGGGCATGAACACACAACAGTTGAGACAGCGTGCACAAGCCCTGTGCATGTTCAAGCCAGACAAAACCCCAGCAGGCATTGTAGAGGAGGCAGACATGAAATCCCACCCCTAGGTGGGACACTGCTGGCAACTGATAGATGCTAGGAAAGGAAGAGTTGGCTTCTTTAAGAGTATGGCCTCTGGTGGGATGACTACCATCGAGGAGAAGGTCATGGATACAAAGAGTAAATGGGCAGCACGAGTTAGACTTGGTGGATGAAAAAATAAATAAGGACACAAAGTTGGGTAAGTGGGGAAGGGAGGTAGATCTGGGAGAAGTTGGGGAAGGGTATATATGGTCAAAATACATTGAAATTCTCAAAGAACTGAATCAGGCATGGTGGTGTGTGCCTTTGATCCCAGCACTCAGGAGGCAGGAGCAGGCTGATCTCTGAGTTTGAGGACAGCGCGGTCTACAGAGCAAGTTCCAGGGCTACACAGAGAAATCCTGTCTCCAATAGATAAAGAAAGAAAAAGAGAAACTCTCAAAGAATTAATATTATAAAAATAAGTAAAGGACTTAAATGTATTAGAAACAAAATAAACCAAAGATGAACTAAATAAAAGAAAAAAACTCCACTGCATATATATTTTCTTTATATACATTATATATATGTATATATACATTATATACATTTATATACATTTTCTTTATCCAACTACCTGTTGATTAACTCCCAGTCTGATTCCACATCTTGACTATTGTGAATGGTTCCCTATAGATATGGAAGTATCGATACGGTATGAAATATGCCACATAATGTATCTGGGTTAATGGAAGAATAAATAAAACAACACTAAAGATGGTTAGCACAAATGCAAAATGAAGATAACAGAGTCTACCAAGTTTTTCATAATAGAAATGAGAGACAAAGGACTTGACATAAACTAGAAATAGCATCTCACACCCTGAAAAACTTTCACTTTGACAGTTAAATTATTTCAACAACCTCTCCATACTAACAAAGATCATGTGGAAAAACTGAAGATGCTAGAGTTCTGCAGATCTTATACTTTACCCTGGTAAAGAGAAGCCAGATTCTTTGGGTAGTAAAGTGAAGCACAGCATGCCAGTCATAAGGCTGCTATTTGTGGATTGTTAAAGAGAAAAAAATATGACAAATTTTAAAACTACATAATTAACCCAACAATCTTATTTATAAGAATTTGTCTTACAAATATATTCAAATATGTACAAAAGACAAAGAAATTCACAGAAGCGATTTGCAGAACAAATATTGGGGGCAAGCCAGACATGGCAACACATACCTATAATTCCAGTGTTTGGGGTGCAGTCAGGAGGATTGGGAGTTCAAGATCAGCTCTGGCAACATAACGAGACTCTGTCTCAAAATATCAAGCGTTGACGACATGGCTTGCTGGTGATATAGATGATCAGCATGTGTTACGTCCCGGTTAGATCCCTAGCACTGAAAGCATTTTTGGAACCCACCTAAATGTCTGAAAATTGGAGACTGGTTAAATAAATTGTGGTGTACAGACATGTGTCTCTTAACCACGGGGATTCATTTTGAAAATGTGTTATTGGGCATTTTCATTATTGTGCAATCATAGAATGTCATTACATAAACCTAGGTAATGTAAGTTGATCGCTTGATGTGACCTCTTGATACAATCAAGAGACATAGTCAACATGGGTTGCAAAAAGTTCGCCTTAGAGGAACAGCACATCATTTTACAGTAAGCATGCTCTGCTTTGGAGCTTTCTTTCTAGTCTTAGTTTCGTTGTTGTGGTATGAGGAATTGAACCCAGGGCCTCACACAAGCGAGAAGACACTCTACCACTTCTTGCATACTCAGCCCTAAAGTTTGCACATAAGTAGAAGTATATTTTCAATGCTTAATTAAGTATTTCAAATTTCTAATAAAATATTAATCAAATATTTAATTAAATATTTCAAACATTTAATTAAAAATAAAGATATTTTAAAGACATTTAAAATATTAAAGACATTAAAAATTAAAACATTTAAAGACATCAGTTCTGTAGTCATGCATTATGATTGATTTTCAAGCATCATGTGCTATATGTGTATATTATTGTATTGCTATACTTTTCTCTCTTTTTTGCTATACTTTTCTATATCTCTAAGCATAGTAAGTTCCTTTACAGTACATCAGGACAATACATGAATAATATATTGCACTGAAATGTCTTGATGGTCAATATCATTAGAAGACAGAAATTGTTCAGCTCAAGACCAACATGATGGCACGTGCCTATAATCCCACTACGTGGGAGACTGCAGAAAAAAATCATGAATTTGAAGTCAACCTGGCCTACAGAGTGAGACTTCTGGCCAACATGGGATATAAGATTTCATCTCTAGAAGAAAGGAAGGAAGAAAGGAAAGGAGAGAGGGGAGGGAGAGAGGGAGGGAGGGAGGGAAAGGTAAGGGTGAATGGTAGGAAGAAAGAAAAGAAGAAGGAGAGAGAAAGGAAGCTTTTCAGCTCCATTATAATCTTACTGGATGATCATCACTGACCAAAGTATCATTATGTAGTACATAACTATGATCATCAATGGAATACTATAAAGCCAGCAAGTAAAAAATCAAGAGTTTTGTATGCACTAAAGTGGAAGATCTCTAAGATATAATAAATTAAAGAAAAGTGCAACAGAATATAAGGGGAAATATATTGCAAATTACACATGCAACAAATGATTAATATAAGGATTGATATAAGGAAATCCAATGACTCAACAGCAAAAACCAATATGCTATTTTTAGAATAGATTAAAGGTATGAGCAAATATTTCTGAAAAGGGAGACATAATATTGGCCAAACATATAAAAAGAAAATGCTCAGCAGGGTGGTGGTAGTGCACACCTTTAATCCCAGCACTTGGGAGGCAGAGGCAGGCAGATCTCTGTGAGTTGAAGGCCAGCCTGGTCTACAGAGTGAGTTCCAGGACAGCCAGGGTTACAACAGAGAAACCCTATCTCAAAAAACAAAAAAAGCAAAATGAAAAAAAAAAGAAAGGAAGGAAGGAAGAAAGAAAAGAAAGAAAGAAAGAAAGAAAAAGAAAGAAAGAAAGAAAGAAAGAAAGAAAGAAAGAAAGTCCAATGTTTGAATGTTAACTATCAGATAAATACAAATCAAAATCATCTTGTCTCAGCTCAAATGACTATTATCAGAAGGGCAAAAAAATAGTTTCTTGATTACAGATGGGACTTTAAGTCCACCTCTCTCAGAGTGCTAGGATTTTGTTTGGTTTAAACTGGCTCAGGGCTTGTACATGAATTCTGTCATAGTCTCTGTGAGTTCATGTGTGTATCAGTCTTGTGTCTGTATAACTGCTCCCTTGGAATCATCCACCACCTCTGATTCTTACAATCTTTCTGACTCCTTCCTCTTCCAGTCCATGATTTTTTGTGTGCTTTTTGTTTAGGGTTGTTTTTTGTATGTTTGTTTGTTTGTTTTTGTCTTATTGGGTTTTTTGTTTGTTTGTATTTTTATTTTTTGGTTTTTTTGTTGCTGTTGTTTATAGAATTTTTTAGATAGATAAAAAACATGAAGATGTTGGCAGCAAATAATGTACGAAAATTTTAATAATAAAAATACAAAAATAACAATCGCTAGAAAGGATATGGAGAAAGACGAATGCTTTCACACTTTTGGTAGTGAACATAAATTAGCATAGTCACATAGAAATGAGTATAGAAACTCATGAAAAATTAAAAATACAATTACTGTATAATCCAACAATCCTACCAGCCTTGTGTTTATTGTGGCACTGTTTACAATAGCCAAAATATAAAATTAGTTCATAGTTTCAGTTCATAATGTTCACAAACAGATGAATGGATAAAGATAATATGCTGCATATACATAATGGAACACGATTTGGCCATAAAAAGAATGAAATCCTATCATTGCAATCATATAAATAGAAGAGAACATTAGGCTATGTGAAATAAGGCAGGCACTGAGGGGAAAATACCACATTCATATCATCTATAGAACACTTTAAAGGATGGTTTCGTTGAATAGTGCTTTAACAGAGGTTGAAGTAGGTGGGAAAAGAGCAAAGCAGAAAGGATTTGTCAATGGATCAATGCTATAGCTAGCAGGAATAAGTTCTAGAGGAGGCAGTGGTGGCACATGCCTTTAATCCCAGCACTCGGGAGGCAGAGGCAGGTGGATCTCTGTGAGTTTGAGACCAATCTGGTCTACAGAGTGAGTTCCAGGACAGCCAGAGTTACAACAGAGAAACCCTGTCTTGAAAAAAAAGCAGAAAGAAAAGAAAAGAAAGAATGAAAGACAGACAGACAGAGAGAGAAAGAGAGAGAGAGAGAGAGAGAGAGAGAGAGAGAGAGAGAGAGAGAGGGAATGAAAGAAAGAAAGAAAGAAAGAAAGAAAGAAAGAAAGAAAGAAAGAAAGAAAGAAAGAAAGAAAGAAAGAAAGAAAGAAAGAATAAACTCTAGTGTTCTATTATGCAATTGAGTGTCTATAGTTCAATGATAATTGTGTATTTCAAAACAGCTAGAAGAAAGGACTTTGAATGCTCTTTCTACAAAGAAATGATAGTTAAGGGAGAAATATATTAACTGCCCTGATTTGATATCAAAATATCACATTATATTCTTTGAGTTATACAGTTATACAATTGTCTCGTACAATTGAATTTTTCCATTTTTACTTTTTTTGTATGCATGATTTGCCTGCATGTAAGTCTGTGCACTATGTATATACCCAGAGCTCATAAAAGTCAGAAGAAAGCATTGGATCCACTGAAACTGGAGTTACAGATGGTTGTGAGCCACTGTGTGGGTGCTGAGAACCAAACGCAGGTCCTCTACAAGAGTAGTACCCAGGCTTAACCACTGAGCCATCCCTCCAGCCCCTATATAACTGAAACTTTTGACGTGTTTGGTTTGGTTTGGTTTGACTGATACAGGTCTCACTATACAGCTCTGGCCATGCAGAACTGGTTAGCATTGAACTTGTGTGGATTATCCTGCTGCCACCACCCCCAGCAACTGCTGGCATTACAAGCCTGTGCCACAATATCTGTTTCACTTGTTGTTTTTTAACTATAGATGCATCCAGAATGACATGCTTTTTTAAAAAATCTTCAAGTGACAAATATGAGTGTAAGTACACAGAAACAGAGGAACAAATGGAGCCTGGTTAGGTAGTACATGCTTGCAATCCCAGAACTCAGGAGACTGAGGTAGGAGGATCATGGATTACGATCTATATTGAGCTACATAGGAAGATCCTGTCTCAAAAAACAGAAGAATCAAGTAAACTAACAAACAAACAAACAAAACCCTTCTGTTCATTCTGTGGAAGATATTGTCTAAAGAATAAAAAAGAAGTCCTAGGATGAGAAAAATACTTGCAAACTGTATTCAATAAAGGACAGCTATTCAAAATAACAAAAAAGACATCAGCATACAATTATAAGAAAATAAATGCCTTTTTTTTTTTCTTGGACCAAGTGCTCTACACCAAGCCAAATTCCCAATCCTAATGACTCAGTCTTTAAAAATGACAAAATGTTGGGCTGGCGAAATGTCTCCATGAGTAAAGGCATTTGCCATCAAGACTGACAACCTGAGTTTGAGCTCCAAAATTCACATGGTGGTAGGAGAGAAATGACTGTTGCAAATTGTTTTCTGACCTCCACATGCATCCACCTACATATTCTCTCTCTCTCTCTCTCTCTCTCTCTCTCTCTCTCTCTCTCTCTGTCACACACACACACACACACGCACACACACATGCTCAAATAAATCATAAATGTAAAAAATAAATGGAGCTTGAGAGACCGCACAGTGGTTAAGAGTGTGCGGTACATTCGTGAGGTCTGGAGTTTGGATCCCAGCACTTACATAATGACCTGGATGTCCTAAGCATGCCTGCAACCCCAGCTTCTAGCAGGACAGAGCCAGGAGGATTGCTAGTTAGTGCTTTGCTACTTTCCAGCCTTGCTGGGGTGGGGGTGGACATGAACCACAGGTTCAAAAAAAGACTGTGCTTCAAAGGAATAGATCGGTAGTAGCAGAGGCCACCCAGTGACTTCTCCTAGTCTTTGCACAGTTATGAGCACCTGCATGTGCATGTACATCCTCCATCCACATAAACAAATAAATAAAAAATCTGTAATTGGCAGAATGCCTGGAAAACACCTCATCCAAAGAAGATATTCAGGTAGCAATTTTCTGTCCACTTCAGTACATGCTGTCCGTCTTCCTTTCAGTCTCTTGCCACCTCCCAGCCTCTGACTATGCTACTACATTCACATCAATACTCTAGTTTCCGATTATCTACCACATATGAGAGACAATGTGCAGTCCTGTTTGTCCAGCATTCATTAGAGTCCCGGAAGTTCAAAGAATAATGAAACACCACTCCGCACTATTAGAATTGTACCAAACCAAAGTTCTGAAGGTGCCAAGTGGGGGTGAGTGTGCAGAACAACACAGCTCTCATGCGCTGGTGGGAGGCGTGGCACGGTCACTCCAGAAGCAATTTCTTACAAAACTACGCATGTAGTTATGATCCCGTAATTACACCCCTGGTGCTTACTCAAATGAGTGGAAACAAGTTTATGCAAAATGTCTGCACGTAAACACTTAGAGAGGCTTTAATCGTAATTGTTAAATCTTGAAAGAAATCAAGATTCCCTTTAATGATTAAACAAATGTGAGTACAAGTGCTATTCAATAATTTACAAAGTGAGTTCTCACAACATCAAAGAGCCATGAACAAAGTACATATTCCCAAACAAAAACATAAATTTTAAGGATTGTATTTCTAAGCAAATACAAGTATAATGATAAATAATGAAATGTAAGAATTTCTAATAGAGTCAGGAAAGGAGATAAATCCCCATCATCGGCACTATTGCTATTCTGAATACCCCATATAATACAACAGACAACGAAATTAAAGGAGGCATAAACTTGGGGTTCTAAATAGGCAATAATCTTATTTGTTGATCACATGTCATATAATTTGAAAGCATTCTGGAATGTGTAGAAAATATATTAGGAACGATAACATATTTTAGTGATGTGATAATAATCACTATTCCATAACGAGTACAAAACGGTTATGGGAGGAAAGTACCTTTACAGCAGTGCTGAAAATAGGAAATATTCAGAAAAGGAATGTAGGAAGCTTTGAAATGCTGCCGAGTAACAGAAAGCACTTGAATAATCAGGAACCCAGACCTTCCTTTGGGATAGGAAGACTCAAAGCTATCACTATCCAGATGACAATCTTCTCCAAATTAACCCACAAATTCAATATAATCTCTACGAAAATCTCAACAGGTATTTTGTAATGATAAGGTTCACTGGAAGAATATGTGGAATACACAAAAATTTTCTGGAAAAGGAATCAATAGAAGTATTGCCTTTCCAAATATGAAAATGTATTATAAAGTTCCATTGATTAAAACAGGGTGGCACTTGTGCAGGCATGGACACTCAGATTGATGGAGTAAAAGACAGAGAACAGAAAGAAACACAGCACATTTGAAAACTCAATGATAAGAACAGTATTTCAATTCAGTGAACCTAAGGAATTACTCAACAGATGGTATCTAAACAGTAGACCTAGCATTTGAAGGGCAAAGAAATTGTACCCAGTTCCAAACTCTATCCCAAAATAAATTTCACCTGGATCAAAGGCTTAACTGTAAAATTGAAACCATGAAATTACTAGCAGAAAGGTTGGGTAAATCACTTTTAATATTAATACTTGGAACTAGTAATATCTTTGTAAGGCATAAAATGAAACCCAGATTTCATAAAAGAAATGATCAATAAACATGACCATATATAACTTTAAATGAAGTTAGTCATTGAATATATAACAAGGAAAGTCAAAAGACAAAAAGTGAGTATGGAAAATTTTGTGGAAAATATGTATTTGACAGGAATATTTATTCAACATTACTTCTTACAGTAACAAGAGAAAATAACACCCACTAAGAAAAATCTGGTATATATACACAATGTCATATTTTAACATTTTCATTCTAATGAGATTCTGATGTATAAAGATGTTATTGTTAAACTGTTATGTATCGTGTCAAAAAAAACAAGTTACAGAAATTCCATTGGTCTAAGAAAGTGTCTGATCATCTTTCTCTTTTAAAAGAGATATATGCATATTTGTAGAATCATAGAAAATGCCTTGGAAGATTTAGAACAAATTATTCACAGTGTCTCTAGAGATTGACATTGGGAGAGGAGGGTTGGTTAAGGACATTTTTTTAAGTTTCTACATTCATTCATTCATCAAATAGCAGTTTAAGTTGTTCTATGGAGTATCTTCTAGGTCCTGAAGATACAGGTGAGGCTTCAGTTGCTATTTTTGAAGGGGAGCTAGACAGTAAGCAAATTATACAAATGAGCAAGGAAATTTCAGACAGTGAAAGGAAAAAAAAAACAACAATGTGACAGAGAAATGGGAAAACAAGGTGGGTGGGTGATATCACGTGAGGGTGGCCAAAGGTGACAAGTTGAGACTGAAATGACATGAAGGAGCTAACCACCAGAAAATCAAGAGGAAAAGCAGTCCAACTAGAAAACAAAGGGGAGAGTTGGAGTAGCCGATTGACAGTCAGATCAGAGAAAATCGGATGAGATTAAGCTGGCTTTTCTTTTCCTTTTTTTTTTTAAATAAATAAAGTACTGGAAGCAGTTTTAAATAGCAATGCTACATTAATGCTTAAAAATAGAAAGAATCAGATAGGCTGGGTAAATCACTTAGTCAAGTTAATCTCAGTAAGCCTCGGTTTCTTCATTTGTAAAACGAAGAGAAGAACACTCACCTCTGAGGGGACGAAGCACAAATTAAGTGAAATCTATGTAAAGGGTTGCTTTGGTTGGACCTCTTTTGGATGCAAAGAAACAGAAACCAAATGAAGAGAGATCAGGAAGCAGAAATCCAAGGGTAGGAATTCAAGTACAAATAGAGCTCATTATACCTGGAGCTTCAGGAAATGTCTAGATGTTGCATGACCCTCTTGGTCTAGAGGTTTGCCGTTAATATGACTCATCCATGTTACATGCCTACTCTTCTCTGCACAACTGCCCCATGCTCCTTGCTTAGCAACAACAACGTTTAGCTGTTCAACAGGCACTTGAACTAGTCCATAGCACTCCCAACCCAACCAGCATCTTGGTGCACTGGACCTCCCAGCTTAGCTCTCCACAACTAACTGGCAACATCCTCTGCATCTCTTATTTCACATTCCCAAGGAGAGCAGATCGGATTGGCCCACCTCATCTACTAAAGCTGGGCCATACACTCCCAGGTGGTGGGACTGGCCCTGGATCAGGTGCTGGGCCCTAAAACAAAAGAGGTAGTACATAATTACTCCTTGCTTGACCATTTAGCAAGAGTTGTCTGTAGAACTCCCGGACTCCACACACAAGATGTAAGGATGACATGAAAGCAGTGGCATCTCGGATGCATGTGGGTAACAGAGTGACTGGTATGTGGTAACTGTACATCAAATGGTCACAATTATTAACAGTAACATTATGCTGCCTCTTACAGGAAGCCTTCCCAGAACTTTGCTAAGCTTCCTAAACATTCTCCCTCGGGTCAGAGCTCCCAACAACAGGAATCATCCAAAGCTTTCGAGATGGAATGCACTGTGCTGGGCCCTGAGAAGGGAATACACACACACACACACACACACACACACACACACACACACACACACGGAGCAGGCCTTTATCCGGGCCTGAAGGAGCTCCTGGGGCACTCACTGCAAGGTAAAAGGCTCTGTAAGCCACAGAGATCTAGACGGGGCCCTGGAGTTCAGAGAAGGGCAGGCTGTTGTTTATCCATATGTATGCCTGTCTCCTAGCTACCTCCCCTTAGATGTCCCAACGGCACTTAGAACCAAACATATTTAAAACTGATCTCATCTGCTCCCTCCCAAACCTGTTCCTAGTCTCAGATTCCCTCTCATCTGAACCACTTGCTTGAGCCTGAAACATGAGCTGCAGTGGCTCACCATGTCAGCTGTCGCAGTTGCTAAAGTTGTCCCTGAACCTTTGCTGTGTGTTTGCCTTGCCCCAAAGGTCAAGACTAATAATAAAGTTGAGCGCGGCTGCAGGGCAAGAAAATTAAAGCCAGCCTGGAGACAGACAAGACCCAGTGTCACCAGAGCCGATTTCTGATTTGACCTCTGATGTCAACCAGTATGATCCCTTTTGGGAAAGCGGGGTTGACAAAAGCCTAAAAGAATGTTCATGGTATTTTCCCAGAGATTCTGCTTCAAAATCAATGCCCATCTATCTGCGGCCCCTCCCAAGAAGTAAAACTTCCCAGCACAAAATTATTCCTCGCAGGATCTTTTTTTTTCCCCCTCCTGATCAAGTACTGTGAAGTCATCTTAACATCCAGCAAAAGTCAGAGGGTTCAGCACAGCTGTCTGGTGGAACATCCTACAACTATTACCTAGGGACGAAGACTGCGGAGATTCTATAGCAACAGGGAAAATTTATTATGCTGTAACTAAGGATACAGGGTCATGTGTATACTCTGATTGCAGCAATGCAGAAACTGCGGGGGGTTATGGTTGGCTAGGGGACATTAAATTTTCTTCTCTATGAAGTTAAAAAATAAAGATCCAAACGTTGTCCTTTATGAATTATCCTCCAGCTGTTGATGTATTTAGCCTCATCTTTCAGTCAAGGGTCTTAATCACATGTCAGTTTTCTATCAGTTCTCCACCGAGTGAGTACTGCTCTGACAAAGGCGAGACGGTCACCCAGTATCCATTTTCTCTAGTGTGTCAGGGCAGGAAAGGTAGCAGATACAAAAATAAACGCTTTCAAAACATATGGTGCAGACTACGTGGAACCCACTTGCAGTCTTTTGCAGGCACGGTCACCCCCTGGCGGCCAGGCGAGTGGACAGTGGGTTCACATCTGCTGGGCCCGGCCCCAGCTCCTCTTCCTGGAGTCCAAGGCTCCTCCCTTTCTGTCCTGCTGGGCCTCCTAACTCTCAACGCTCGGCTCCCCTGGCCCAACTCCCCACCAGGTTGCGCTCTCACACGTCCCCTCCCCAGAGCCTCCTCCAGCTGCAATGACGTCTTTGTCACTGGTTCGCATGCGCCCTAGCCACGGACCAATGATGGAGCGTCATTGCCACAGTCCCCAGGGGTCCTCCTCTGATTTTTCTCGTGATTGAGGAAAAAAAAATGAAGAAAATCTAGCACTAAGAAGGTCATGTCTCTAAACTCGAGGTTTTAAAAGACAGTGGCAAACAAGAAAAGCTATAATCCCCAGGCCGATAGTTCCTTTGGCCATTGTCCCTGCAGCTCTGCGCCACAGAACGCCCGCCCCTGGCTGAGACCCGTGTCTCCCTCCTCCAGACATCCAGATGGGGCCCCGCCCTCCCTGCAGCTAGGGGTTGAGCTGCTGGCAAGTGTGCGCACACCAGGGCGGGCCTAATACGAGGCTGATGCAATCTGGAAACTAGTGGGGAACATCTGGTGAAAGGAGTGCTGGGAAGAAAAAGGGTTCCCGCAGTAGCTTTCCCCTCAGTGGCCCCATTTCTATAGACGCATGCAAACCCCGGAGGCTTACCTAGGGTAATGCGTCAGAATCGCCTAGACTTGTCAAAACAGAGACTGTTGGGAGTCATGACCTGTCAAGGAGTCTGTGTTTACAGATTGGAAATGAGACCTGAGAAACTGTTTCTAACGGTTCCAAGGTCTGGTTCAGGGACTACACTATAAAAAAAAAGCTGCGATGCAGAGTTTAAAAAAAAAAAAAAGTAAATGGAAAAAAGAAGCGTTAGCTGGGCCTCACGAGTTTGAGGCCAATGTGGATGATGTGTCAAGAAAGAAAAAGAAAGGAAAGAAAGGAAAGAAAGGAAAGAAAGAAAGAAGAAAGAAAGAAAGAAAGTCTATGAACAAGTATATTCCCTGCTATCTTCCATTAATGAGAAATTGAAAACTTTACTGGTGAGTGAAAATATGTTAGTTTAGAAATTTAAAGTATGCTACACACTTACAAACTGCTCTGCAAAGAATACTCAGCAATGGTGGTGAGAAGGGCGCCTCACTGTGCCCAGCGCTGCACGCAGTTCTTTTCTTTTTCTATGTCATTTTCTCCAGCATCATTCAGGAGTATGAATCAGACCTCCCTGTATCCAGTCTGTTATTTCTAGTCCATAACAGGATCTGTCGATAAGCGTGGCTTCAGTTCTTCCTTTTTATTTTGTTGATTGATTTCATTCACTCATTTTTGGGTTTTGTTGGTTATTTTGCCAGGGCTCACCTTCAGCTTGTGATCTTTGCCCCTGCTCCTGCCTCTCTGCCCTGCTTCTGTCCCTCTGCCCCTGACCCTAAGCCTCTGCCTCTGCCCCTGGCCCCTGACCCTGCCCCTGCCTCTCTGCCCCTGCCCCTCTGCCCCTGCCCCTGCCCCTGGCCTCTGCCCCTGCCCCTGCCTCTCTGCCCCTGCCCCTCTGCCTCTGCCCCTGGCCCCTGACCCTGACTCTGCCTCTCTGCTCCTGCCCCTCTGCCCCTGCCCATTGGCCCCTGCCTCTCTCTTCCCCTCTGCACCCTGCCCCTGCCCCCACCCCTGCCCCTCTGCCCCCCTGCTCCCTGCCCCTCTGGACCTCTGTCCTGCACCTGCCCCTCTGACCCTGCCTCTCTGCCCTGCCCTGCCCCTACCCCTGCCCCTGCCCCTCTGCTCCTCTGCTCCTCTGCCTCTATCCTTATGCCCCTCTGCCCCTCTGCCCCTCTGCCCCTGCCTTCCCTCCTGAGTGCTAGGATTACAGGCATACATCACCATGACTGGTCTATGTAGTTTTTTTTTTGGGGGGGGGGTTGTTTGTTTTTTGTTTTATCAGAACTAGCCCCAATTTGGTGGAACAAAGAAAAATCAAGACAAGCTGGGCTTGGTAGTACATACCTATAATCTTAGCACTTGAGAGACAGGTAGGAGAATTGCTGCAAAGTTTGAGGCCAGCATCATCTACATATCAAGTTCTGGGCCATTTCTGGGTGCACAAACATATTTTAACCTAAATAAATAAATACAAAAGAAGATTGTAGAAGCTCAAAAATGGGGGATTGGCAGGCTTCTGGGAGGAAGTTGGGCCTGTAAGGTAGGTAAATATTTTCATACCATGAAGAAAAGGATATTTCAAGCAAAATGAGCGAAATGACAAAACATGTCATTCCCATACTTTACAGGCCAAAGAACATATTTTAGTATTACATAAGCCAGGTGGTGGTGGCACATATCTTTAATCCTACCATTTGGGAGGCAGAGGCAGGCAAATTTCTGTGAGTTTGAGGTCAGCCTGGTCTGCCTAGAGAGATCCAGGACAGCCAGGGCTGTGTAAACAGACCTATTTCAACAACAAACAAACAAAATGTGAGCTGCCCCAGTGGATGGCCCATGCCTACGAGTGTATGGGCAGCACAAATCAGACTCTGGCTTGTTTGTTTGTTTTTCTTTTTTTCAAAAGAGAGGACCTGAAGTTGGGAGGGGCTGGGGTGGATCTGGAGGGAGTTAGGGAAGGGTTGGAGGTGAATATTATTAAATAACATCATATGCTTTTATGAAATTATCAGAATTGATAAAAAATATTTTCGGTATGAGGGAGACATACAGTATGGAGAAAGAAGAACAGTAAAAAGGCTCCTCTTTTCCCAGGAGAATGAGCAGAGTTATACATAAGCTCAGAATAAAGAACTCTTGGTATAAAAATGTTCTAAAATATCCAAAAACTGAAAGAAAAGTTAATGAATCTCCAAGGAATCATTGCAGGGGTTAAGAATTATTTATAGCGGTCTATAAATATATATAAATAAACATACATAAATATAGCTGGAATGACATGCCAGCCCAGATTACTTTGAAGCACATCTCAGATGATAGTTCGTCTATAAATATTTGTGTTTGCACCTTTAAAATATAAGGGCTCTTTTCCCAGCACCCCAGGGGGGGGATTATGCAAGAGAATTGTTGCAAGTTCAAGGTCTGTCTGGGTTATAGCATGAGACTCTGTCTCAAAGATAATAACCATGATACCATTTAGAATAACCATTTAGAATATCTAAAACATTTGAAAAATTGTACTAGAGTAGTGTGTCAGGCCCTGCCTCCTGCTTTGCCCTCACAGCTCTTCTGAGGTTGTAGGCCACTTTTCCTGGGTTGGGTATGCCTCAGTGTCATGGAACTGGGTGGAGGATTCAGGAGTGGGAACATACTTACCCCCTGCAGACATGCACATGAATGCGTGTTGCCTGTGCTGGTGGAGAAAATGTACCACGGAGGGGCAACTGTGGGGACCAAGGGCAAGAGTTCAAAAGGGACCTCTCTAGGGGCGCCAGCCTCCTCTTATTCTGGTAACTCTCAAAGTTAAAATTATTTTGGTCACTGATGTCTCTGAACATCTTTTATCCTAGGTGGGCCATTTTGAAAACTGAGATGTTAATGTTTTTCCTTGGGAATAAATTAAATAGTTAGGGAAGTCTGTGTTTTACGTAGCAACTATGGGAATGGAATAAAGGACCTATAAGATGTTAATAGACATTGTTGGAAACATTTACATGCAATCAGCTTGAAGAATATCTGGTAGACCCCACCACTAAGAAACCAAGATGGTAGCCCACTGTGGGACGTTGAGGAAACACAAGACTGCTGTGATAACATACAAACATGACTTAGCTCTTCAACATGGAGTCCATAAAAGTAAATAACGACTTTGATATCTTACCCAACACACATGTACAAGAATTTGGCTTTCAGCAAGCTTTTTGTGTCATTAAAGCCAGTACATTTTAAGCATTTGGAAAAGAAAGATCACACATTAACACATGGTAAGTTTCTATGCCTGGGAATATTTTTTCTTTTTTTGCAATTTGACTGAGAATAATTTTAGGAAGTGTTAACTTCAATGAAACTTGTAATGCTTTGAAAAGAGATAAATTTATTACAGTTATACCAAACTATATTTAAATTTTTCTTGGCTTATACATAATATTTTATATAGCTTTTTTATACAAAATAACAACAAAATAGGTAAGAAGAAAAATTTAAATTGGTTTTTTGAAACTTTTCCTAGTTTACTATTGGTCTATATTAAGCTACAAAATGGCACAAACAAACAAACAAGACTGTGTACCAGTATTGGACTCTGCTGACATAGCACTCATTCACTCAAAAATCAAGCAATAATACACACACAGCCATGTGCAACACATGCACATATTCAGCCTGACAGTTCTAGGGAGATACACGGGTAAACAAGGCAAACATATTCCTATTTTCTTGGAGTCAACATTCCATTGAGGGTGATAAACAATAAGCAAGTCGACAAGCAAATTTAGGATATAATCTTAAAGTCACTGTAAGTACAAGAAAGAAGAAAGGCAATTAAAAAGGTGACGGAGGCAGTATATCAGCAAAATGATAGCGCAGACGCCCCCAAGGTCTTATTTCACATAGAAACATTGCAGACTAAGCAGAAACTGATCAAACCAATTTTGTCAAGACACTAAGAACCAAGGAAATGGTTTACAACAACTAAACAAATGCTGAATTTTTAAAAAAAAAAATACAATTTGAAAATGGTAGGAAAGCTTACCAGCTTCTTTACTTGCTCCCCAAGTGGTCTTGAACAGAGAAACCTGCATTCCCATGTGGGAGCCTGGCCTTTGGTTCAGGAAGAAAAAGCAGAGTTGGTGGGTAAATTATCATGCATGTGTGTTCTAACTTGCTTGGATGTTGGAAGAATGACACAAGGTATTATTTATCTCTGCTTCACCTCACTCAGAACGGAGACTGGGAGAGAGGAAAAACATTATCAAAATATATTGTAGGAAAATTCTAAATAAAAAATCCTTTATATACGTATATGAAATTTTCATTAAAAAAATAAAATGAAACAAAAACTATCATATTGAAGTTGGACACAGCAGCCCAGCAGGAGGAAAAGGGTCCCAGGAGCAGGCACAAGAGTCAGAGTCCCACTCGTTTTCACAGTCATAAAAATACTAAGCTAATAGCTGTAATACGTAAGCAGAGGGCCAGGTAAGCAGATCCGTGCAGACCCTGCGCGTGTTGCTTCAGTCTCTGTTAGTTCATATGAGCTTTTCTTATGTTGATTTTTAGAGGGCTTTGTTTTCTTGGTGACCTCCATCCCCTCTGCCTCCTAAACTCTTTCTGTCTCTTCCTCAGGGTCCCCTGAGCTCTGAGGGGACAGATTTGATGGAGACATTCCATTAAACTCTCGCTCTGCATGTCTGTCTGTGGGTCTCTGAATCTGTTCCCATCTGCTGCTTTAGAAAGTCTCTCTGATGATGACTGGACAAGGCACCAATCTATGAGTATAACAGAATATCATTAGGAATTATTTCATTGATATTTTTAGACCAGTCGTGTTTGGTTTTACCCAAGATCTCTGGGCTATCTAATCTCTGGTCCTTGGTTACTCAACCATGTCCTTTATACACATTATATATATTATATTATATATATATTATATATATATATATATTATATATATTATATACGTATTTGACATTTCAAAGAATAAATAAAAATTTTATTTAAAAAAATAATTAAGATTGAATTACTCAAAATTTAATATAAGAAAGACTACGAACACATAGAGCCTGATCCAGTAAAAGACTGGTCCAGAATGTAAACCAGGCCATTTAAAGCCTGGAAGCAAAAGTGAGGAGGGCTTCTTTGGGAGATTATAATATGCAAAAAGAAAGGCATAAATGGTGGAATTCAGTAAAAGTACGCTCAGAAAAGAACTGAGCAGACCCTAAGTTATCACCACGAACTGATTCTTAGGCCAACACTGCCCCAAAATAGGACAGCTTTTGCAAAAACAAGGAGATAAATTTTCTCTTTTACTTTTGACATTTTGTAACTTCAGTTTTTGGATTCAGGGAAGGTTATTTTGGGGGGTATGTGTGTTTTGGCTTCTTATGTTTAGGAAATTTCTATAAAAACACCAACAATAAAACCAGAAACTTCAGTGAGTACACATAAGGAATACAGTGTTCACAAAATTAGTTTGGAAATGTCACTAAATAAATACATTATTAAGGCTTTCAAAAACAAACAGAAAAACTGAGGGGGGGAAGGGACTATAATTAGCAGCATTAACATTTTAGGATATTCAAATGTAACTCTTCTTTTGTCTGGTCTTGAACTTACTATGAAGCCTGGGCTGGCCACAATCTCCAAAGAGCTGGGATCTCAGGACTGTGCCATCAAGCCCAGGTTTTCCATAATAAATAGATAAATAAATAAATAAATAAATAAATAAATAAATATCACAATGCACGCAAAAATAGGAAAAAAATAGCCCTGTTAAAGGAACAAAATAAGGAGCTCCTGTGGACCTGAGATTAGTTCCCAGCAACCATGTCAAGCAACTCACAACTGCCTGTTAACTCCAGCTCCAAGTAATCAAATACCCTCTTCAGGACTGTAAGAGCACCCACACAGAAGTACACATACTCAAATGAGAAGAGACACATAAATAAAAATATATCTTTTTAAAAGGAACCAAATAAATTAGTAGGAACCATCCCTTAGGAAGTACAGAGAATGAGATTTAACCAAACACTTTAAAGCAGTTGACTAAAATAAGCTCAAATAACTAAAGGAGAACATGGACAAAAGTCTAAAGAAAAAATTCTTTAAAATTGTGTGTGAATATTAATTAAAAGATAGAAAATATGAAGAAAAACCAAAAAGAAATGCAGAATATGAAAACTACAGTAATTGAGAAATCCATTAGAGACATTTGAACAAAAGTTTTCAGTATAAAGATTAGAACAGGACTAAATCAAATATACAAGAGAAAAGATAAGAGCTGATTTTTGAAATGATAAACCCTCTCCTAGACCAACAAAGAAGATAAGAAAAATGAAAGATATGAAATCCAACCTGAGGGCCAGTGAGATAGATGGTTCAGCATGTAAAGGTGCTTGTTGCCATGTCTGACGACTTGAGTTCATTTCCTGGACCACACATGGAAGAAGGGAAAAACTAACTCCCTCACTTTATCCCCTGAACTCTGTACTTGCACCATAGTGTGCGCACGCACGCGTGCACACACACACACACACACACACACACACACACACACACACACCCCACATACATACATGCATACATACGTACATACATGAATGTGAAACTTTTAATCCAAAATTAAACCTGGAGACACTGTCACAAAAAAATAAGATAACATGGACAATTACATGAAAATATGATAATATCAAAGACATTGATAAATCCCTGGAGAAAAATACAACCTCCTAAGGTCAAATCAGGAAAAAATAGCAAGAATAGATCAATAACATAGATTGAAAGAGTGATTATAAACCTCTCAATTTCCCAAAGAGCCCAGGACAAGGTGACTTTACAGCTGAATTCTACCAAACTTTCAAATAAGAAATCATAACAGAACTGTCAAGATGGCTCAGAAGGTAAAGGCACCTACTGTCAGGGAGGCAGACCTGAGTTCAATCCTCAGGGACCACATGGGGGAAGGACGGAATCAACACCAGAACACCCTTTGACCTTTACACACAAAATCAATCAATCAATCAATAAATAAATAAATAAATGTATGAGAAAAGAACACCAATACTTTTTAAACTATTCCAAAAAGAAAGAAATTTTAAGCAATAGAAAATGATTAACAGAGACCCACAACTGGCCAAGGTGTAGAGAATAAGATCCTGAAGAATACTCAACCCTAAGGAACATCTTTACTTCACCCCATCCTTACAAGTCTCAGAGATCTTTGTGGAAGAAGGGGCAGAAAGACTGGGAGAGCCAAAGGCGGTGGGTGACTATAAGGAAACAGACCCTCCAGACACTATGGGGCAACTGCGCACACGAACTCGCAGCAGTTATGACAGCTTGTACAAAGCTTGTACAAGCTCAAGGCAGAACAAACCCCAGCATGGAGAGGAAAGGTGAACATTGAGTCCCACCCCTAGCTAAGGGGCTGTTGGCAATTGACAGCTGCTAAGAGAGGGAGAGTCAGTTTTCTTTAAGAGTGTAGCTACCGGTCCATTGACCAGACTCCAGGGGAAGGCAAAACATCTACGGGTACATGGGCAGGACAAATTGGACTTGATGGATGCAAAACAAAAGAGGATACAAAGTTGGGTGGGTAGCGAAAGGGAATGGATTTGGAAGGAATTGGGGAATGGGTGAACACAGTAAAAAATCATTGTTTGAAGTTCTCAAAGAACTAATATTTTTAAAGTGCAACAAGAAGAAAACAGTACAAAAAAGAACTGAAGGGACTACTTCCGAATACACTTCAGGAAACCAATGTCACTTCATTCCTAAGGTACACGAAGACATTACCCAAAAATACCACCAATGAATGTTGACGCAAAAATCTTAAATAACATAAAACAAATTGGGGCTGTGGAGATGACTCAGTAAAGTTCTTGCCACCCAGGCATAGGAACCTGTGTTCAGATCTCCATCGTTGACATAAAAATACAGACACAGCAGCAAGCACCAGTAACTCCAGTGTCAGGGAAGCATAGATAGAAGAGGCCGGGGGCTTTCTAGCCAGCTATTCCAAATAGCCAGATCAACAAGCTGCAGGTACAGTGAGAGACCTTGTCTCAAAACATGAGCTGGAGGGACTAGAGAAGATGGCTTGGTGGTTCAGGGTACGTGTTGTTCTTGCAAGGGACCCAAGTTCAATTCCCACTAACTAAATGGTGACTCAACCATCTGTAACTCCAGTCCCAGGGAGTCCAAAAACCTCTGACAGCATCAACTCCACATGTGGTGCACACAAATACATGTAGGCAAGACGTATATCCACACAAAGTAAAATGAATAAACACTTTTAAAGTTTAAATGAAATATTAAAATACATAGAGATACATTTTAAAAGAAAATTAGAAGACCTATACATTGAAAACTACAAAACACTAATGAAAGAAATTGAAAAAGATATTATAAATAACTGGAAAGGTAGATGTTCAATGCTCATGGATTGGGATAATTAATATTGTTTAAATGTCCATATTTCCTATAGCAATACATACATTGAATGCAATACCTATAAAAATGTCCATGCCATTCTTCATATAAGTAAAAATATAACTTTAACGAACATTTTGTTTTTTAAAATAGGAGTCTCACTATGTAGCTCTGGCTGGCCTAGTACTACAGCCTTAAACTTGGAGATCTTTCTGCCTCTGCCTCTCGAGTGCTGAGATTAAAGGTTTGTGCCACCATGCCTGCAACAGTAACATTTTCATTAGCATGTATGAACTTCACATATAATAAATTTTAGTCTCCACATGCATATAGATTATACCGATCAAATCCTGTTGTGGGGTATCCAATAGAGAAGATTGCTCGGACATAGGTTTAAGGCAATAAAAAGTCTTCATCAGCTGGCCTGCAACTACACTGGTTGTTCAGGATCCCACTGTAGCCCTGAGCCTTTCTCAGGGTGAGCTTTTAAGCACAAAAACATATTCTGGGTTGACACACTTCAGTTAACAAGAACAGTTAGCCAGCCGCAGAACTACAGAAGCTAAAAAGCAAGACTAGTCCATTTTGAGACTTTCCCAGAACTGTATGGACTTTGATGGATTAGGTCTCTGTTTTAGTTTTAGCAGATGTGCTGAGTCTTACAGCCTGAATGACACTTCCTCATGGAATCAGTTGTGCTAAGGTCTGGGTACTTGTTACAACCCAACTTCCTTTATTCTCTCTCCATCCCACAGCTCTTTGTAACCTATGGCAATTACTATGGTATAGTCAGGTTTACTGGGGGAGGTATGTTATTTTTCATAATAATTTAATTTATTCTTTGAAAATGCCATACATATATACATATCCACACCTTTCTGCCCGCTCCAACTTCCCCCAGGTCTCCAAACACGTTCCCCTCCTTACTTTATGTCCTATTCTTTTTGTTTTTATTTCACTATTTTCTTTAAATAACTCACTGAGTCAGATTAGTGCTGTCTGTATGTGCACAGGCAAAAGACCATCCACGGGAGCATGGACACCCTACCAGCAGGCACATTTCCAAAGAAAAATGAACTTAGTAGCCATCAACTGCCAATAGCTCCTCAGTTTCATGAGCCCCATTTCATCTCTGCTGGAGTTTTAACTGGCCTGATTTGGGGCAGGTCTTGTGCAGGTAACGACAGTTACTGTGAGTTCATGAATGCAAGGGCCTTGTCACATTCAGAAGACAGCATTTCATTGCCCTCCTTCCGTCTTCTGGCTCATACACTCATTCCATTCCGCCCTTCCACAATGTTCCCTGAAAGGAGTTGAAACATAATATCCAGGGGCTGGAGACATGGCTCAGCAATAAGAGCACTGGCGGCTCTCTCGTAGGACCTAGGTTCAATTCCCAGCACCCACATGCAGCTCATAAGCCTTCTGTACTTCCGATCCCAGAGAACCCAGCACCCTCTTCGGGCCTCCTTCGGCACCAGCCATACACATGGTGCATAGACATACATCCAGACAAAAACACCCATACACATAAAATAAATACATCTCTTTAAAAGAGAAAGAAGTTGGGCCTGGTGGCACACTCAGAAGGCAGAGACAGACAGATATTTGAGACTTTGAGGCCAGCCTTGTTGACATAGAGAGCTTTAGGACAGCCAGGATCACATAGACTGTTGAGAGAGAGGAAGAGAGTGGGAGGAAGGAAGGGAAGGGAGAGAGAGACAGAAAGTTAGAGAGAGAGACAGACAGAGAGACGGGGGGGGGGAGTCATGTTAGCTGAGGTCTCCCTGAACTCATAGGGAATATCACACGCCTGGCACTGGAATAGCCTATATGTTCTGGAAGCATCACTGTACATTCATGCACAGTACCTCTATTCAAACTATTTTCAGTGTTATTTTTAATAATTTCAATCACTTGTTATTTGTTTTGTGTAAGTATGTGTGTGTGTGTGTGTGTGTGTGTGTGTGAGAGAGAGGGGGGGGGCGCTCCATGGAATCAAACTCAGGTCATATACATCAGGCTTGGAGGCAGACACTTTTACCCACTGAGCCAACATTAGTTGTATTTAATTTTTTTTTCACTTAGCTTTAAGACTAGCGGGTTTTCATAAGGCTTTTTCTTCTTTTAATTTTTAAAAATTACTATTTTACATGTATTGTTTTGTCCACATGCATATCTATGCTCACAGAGGCCAGAGAGGATGTCTGACCCTCCCGGAACTTGAGTTACAGAAAGTTGTTAGCTGTCAAATGTGTTCTGGGCATGAAACCTGGGTCCTCTGGAAGAACAGTCAGTGCTCTTAACTGTCTCTCCAGACCCTCCATAAGGCTTTTTCATACATCCTTAATTTGGGATAAATCACCTCTCCTTTCTCCCTTCCCCATCCTCATTTAAATCTTCAACCCCCAGTATTCCTCCCTCTTTTTCATAGAACATGTATTATACTATCCTGTCCAGCTATATTTTTTAGTTGAGTTATAAGATAATAGGTTTTCAGTGACTTTTTCAATGACCTTCATTAGGGTAACCCTCCCTTCTTTCTCACTCTCCTGTTCCCCCATCCCTTCAACCCTGTTTAAACCCTCTTTCCCCAGTATTTTCCCTCTCTTCTTTCATTTTACCTACTTGCTAGTATCTCTCTCCCTCAAAGGCTCCTTTCTAGTTTTTTGGCTTCTATATGTACTCCGAGTTAAATTCAAAAAAGTAACAATTCAATACTAATATTTACATATATGAGAGAACATGTACCATGTGTCTGAGTCTAGGTTGTTGTAGAATTTTATTTTCAGTTATGTATAAAATAACTGTTTTGTGCACTGTTGGGTGAGGGGCTACATAGGTTCTTAGTGTTTTGTATTGTCTGCTGGTGTTGGATTTATGTGGGGGATGTTTGATTGTTCATGATCTGCATGATCTGTGGTATCAATAGAATACCTGAAGGGTTCTGGATCAATAAAACACCCGAAATGGGATGCTCAGGGTTCCACTGTCCAGTATGGCACTGGACAGAATAGCGGTTTCCTCTGCTGAGGTCTGGTAGGGATTATATCTACAAACACGCTTCTGTGTCTCCTTGCTGAGCTACTACACCAGTGTACTACTACGCTAGGTTATCTCACTCAACATAATATATTCTTATTTCATTATTTTCCTACAAACTTAGTAATTTTAGTATTCTTTGGAGGTGAATAAAATCCCATGGCATTGATTTTTCCTTATCCATGCATAGGTTGATGGACATGAAGACTGATTCCATTTTCTAGGTACTATGAATAGAGCAGCAATAAACATGGACATGCAAGTGTCTCTGTCGTGAGGTCCTTTGGTATATACCCAGGGGTGGTATGGCTGGGTCACATGGCAGTCTGGAAACCCCTGGACCGATTGCCAAAGTGGCTGCACCAGCTTAGACTCTCCTGAGTGTATGAGGCTTTCCCTCCCACCACTTCCCTGCTGGCATTTGTTGTGATTGGATTTCTGATAATAGCCATTCTGATTGTGTGAGATGGAATCTCAAAGTAATTTTAATCTGCATTTCCCCAATGGCTGAAAATGTTGAACAAATTTTAAGTGCTCCTTAGCCATGACTATGAAATGCTGCCCCCACCCCATACACACCTGACTCAAATGTTTGAATACTTGGTTCTCAGCTGGTAGTCTCTGGAGTGACTTTGGGACATGGAATGAACCTGGCAGAAGTGGGTCACTGGGAACAGGCCTTGAAGGTTCTATTCAGCTCTAGTTCTGATCTATGCTTTCTGTTTCCTGCTTTATCTCATGCCTTTTTTTTTTCTAAAATGGACTGAACCGTCTAGAACCATGAGCCAGAATAAATCCTGCCTCTTCTCACTGTAAAACTGACTAAGCATACCAAGCAATAGCCATATCTCAGTTTGAACGCTATGACATGGTAAAATTTCCTCTGACAAATATATCAGTCAATTACTTTCTAAAAATTTATTTTTTGAGATTGTACTTTTTTTTATTTTATGTATATATATATATGTTTCTACTAATGTACGTCTGTGTAGCACATGCATACAGTTAATTCAACTTCACACCAGTTTTCAGAGTATAGGCAGAATGTAGTCAAATTCTTTGCCAGAATGTAACATAAATGGCCTAGGGTTCAATTCCTGATAGGGTCCTCATTCCTATCTGAATCCTCATGAGCTCAATATTTGCTGTCCACATGTGCATGAACATTCTGGTCTTTTGTACTCCCAGTGAAGATGGCTTGTTAATCTCTACCTACAGCTCTCTAGGGTTTCTCTAGCCTACAGCTCCAAACTCTTCCACATTTCTCCTGCTAACAAATTTCAAAGGCCTGTAAATCATATGATCAGGCTCAATAACATCAAAAGACACCTAGTACCAATTTTTTTATGTTTACTTGCTTTTCTCATTGCTGTGACAAAAAAACCTGACATAAGCAACTTAAGAGAAGAAGGGCAGAGCTGGAGAGATGGATCAGTGGTTAAGAGCACTGGCTGCTCTTCAAGAGGACCCGGGTTCAATTCCTAGCACCCATATGGCAGCTCACAGCTGCCTGTAATTCCAGTTCCAGGGAATTTGACATCCTCACATTAATGCATATATGCAAGCAAAACATCAATGAACATAAAATAAGAGTAAATTATATTTTTAAAAAGGAGAGAGGAAGGGCTTATTTGAACTAATAATTTCAGAAATTTCAGTCCATCACAGCAGGAAGGAGGGGCATCTAGAACAGCAAAGCAAAAAATGTAGACTGGAACCAGAGGCCAAATAAGCTTCAAAGTCTGTACCCAGTGACTTACTTCTTCTAGCAGAGTACCATTTTGGGTGTCATATACAGAGCCATGGCCATACATTCTGGACAACATGAACTTCTACCATGAGAGACCAAAACCTCTGAAAATATGAACCAAGATTAATCCCATTAGTTGCTTCTGTTTAATATGACTGATATCCTTATCAGAAAAGATGATACAGACACAAAGACTTCATAAGACTACATAGGAAGAAGGTATTGAAAGACAGAAGCTTCAGAAGAAATGATCTCTTCTTGGCACCATAATCTTAGATATCAATCTTCAAAATTGTGAGAAAATCAATTTCTGTTCTTCAAGATCCTGTGGCTTTTTGGTATTGCAGCCCTAGGAAACCAAAGCAGAAAGGAGGAAGTAAATTATCTCTATTTATAAATGATGTTGTTTTCCATATAGAAAATCTCAAAGAATTCATAGGAAAGCTATTGGAATGAACAAAGAATTCAGTAAAGTTACTAAACTCAAGATACACACACACACATGTACGTTTTGTTTCTCTATGCCTATAATGAATGAAAATCAAGAAAACACCCAAATTTTGGAGGTTTTCACTGGATCCCTCCCCTTGGGGCTCAAAAAACTCCGTGAAAGAGGGAAAGGAAGGAATGTAGGAGCCAGAGGAGTCAGGGTCATCAGGAGAACACAGCCCACAGAATCAGCTGAACATGGCTCATATGGGCTCAAGGAGACTGGGCATGGGGCTTGCATGGGTCTGCACCAAGTCCTCTGTGTATATGCTAAGGTTGTTAGCTTGCTGTTTTTGTAGGACTCGTAACAGTGGGAGCTGGGGTGTCTTCGACCCTTTTTCCTGCTCTTAGGACCCTTTTCTTCCTACTAGTTTGCCTCGTCCAACCTTGATACAAGGGTTTGTGCCTAGTCTTATTGAATCTTGTTATGCTGAGTTCAGTTGCTATCCCTGGGAGGCCTGCTCTTTTCTGAAGGGAAGCAGATGGAGGTGGACCTGGGGGAGAGGGGAGGTGGGAAGGCAGAAGGAGTGGAGGGAGGGGAAACTGCAGTCAGGATATATTGTATGAGAGAAGAATAAGTAAAGGTTTAAAAAAAAAGAAAAATAGGAAAACTATTTCATTCACAACCACATCTAAAGAATAAAATAGAGCTGGACAGATGGCTCAGCAGTTAACAAGGGCTTGCTGCCCTTCCAGAGGACCAGAATTTAATTCCCAGCACCCACAAGGCAGCACAAAACCATCTGCAACTCCAGTTCCAGGGGATCTGGTGCCCTCTTCTGGTCTCTGTGGGCACTAGGCACTCATGTAGTGCACATTCATATATGCAGGTGAAACATTAATACACAGAAAATAAGAATAAAATACACAGGAATGAATTTAATCAAGGATATAAAAGACTTAGTAAAAACTTACTGTTCTTTTAGGTGTTGTTTGTTTGTTTGTTTGTTTGTTTTGAGTCAAGATCTTGCTATGAAGCCGAGGCTAATCTGGTATTCACCATGAACTCAGAGCAATTCTTCTCCCCCAAATGCTGGGATGGCAGGCATGTACCACCACATCCAGCAAACTTACTATTGTTAAGATGCCAGCCTTATTCAAAGACATATCCAGATTCACACAATCATTAAAATTCCCTCAACATAGTATTAGTACATCTCTTAGAGATCAGATTCAGGGAAATCATCTCGAAGAAGAGCTCTTTGCACATAGCAATCTGAATTAACTACTCTAATAGGGAAAGAGCCCTGTAGGCAGAAGGAGCAAAGGAGGGAGGTGGGAGTGCATGGAGTTGGCCTGTTTCCAGAGCAGGGCTGGAGAGCAGGGAGAAAGGACAAGGCAATAGAGACCAAATCATGTAGAAGTTTGTTGTCTGTGTGAGGACTGTGACTTTAACAGAGTGAGTTGGGAGTCCCTAAAGCATTTTGAGAAGAAGAGAGCTGGTATTTGATTCCAGTCTTAGCAGAGTTTTACCTCTCTGGTCAGGAGCAGAATTTGAGGGCTAGAAAACAAGAAAAATAAGTAAAATGTCTACTGCAGTAATTCATGTGGAAACGGATGGTGCATTAACCAAAGTTAAGAATGTGGTGAGACGTGGTAGTAACTGTTTTTGTGGTTTGGTTTTTTTTTTAAAAAAAATAAAGACAGCATGTAGTTGAATGCGCCTGAGGTTAAGGCAGAGGAGACAAGATGTGAGAGATGAGGCAGGAGGTTAGAGATACCAGGTCAAAACAGACTTT
The DNA here is from genome assembly GCA_026225945.1 of Cricetomys ansorgei. Lineage (NCBI taxonomy): Eukaryota > Metazoa > Chordata > Mammalia > Rodentia > Nesomyidae > Cricetomys > Cricetomys ansorgei. Next base: position 1,904,343 of record JAMJFZ010003656.1, on the reverse strand, counting down.
AAATTCCAACCACAGAAGCTTAATATTTATCTTACAAGCAATGGGAAATTACAGAATTACAGAATTCTGAGTACAGGAGGGATTCTGTCATATCTGGATGGTAGAACCACCACCCTACAGCAGTTAATATGAAAGAAGAGCAAGCTGGCTATCTAAGTTACAGGTAAAGGATGGAGCCCAAGGTGGTTGGGATAGGAGGATGAAATAAAAGGAGTACAATTTGCAATCTCTTAAGTAGGTAAAATTGATGAGATTTGCCGAAAGTATATGGAAGTGAAGATTTAGTGATCTTCCAATCATTCAACATACTCCAGCCTTCAAATCCCCCAATTAAAAATTACACAATGCCAGTCGGTGGTGGCATATGCCTTTAATCCCAGCACTCGGGAGGCAGAGGCAGGTCGATCTCTGTGAGTTCAAGGCCAGCCTGGTCTACAGAGTGAGTTCCAGGACAGCCAGAGTTACAACAGAGAAACCCTGTCTTGAAAAAACTTAAATAGATAGATAGATAGATAGATAGATAGATAGATAGATAGATAGATAGGTAGATAGATAGATAGATAGACGTAGTATATTTTATCCCCCTTACCCTGCTCTATTTTTCTCCATAGTATTCATCACTTCTTACACAGTATCATCAAGTCTGCAATTTCTACATCCACAGGTTCAACAAACCACGGATTGAAACATTTTAGGAAATGCATCGATACTGTGCATGTATAGACTTTTCACCTTAAACAATACAGCACAACAGCTATTTATATGGTATTTAAATTGTGTTAACTGTTATAAGCAATTTTCAAATGGTTTAAAGTATACAGAAGGGCCAGGAAGGACAGCACACTCCTGCAGTCCCAGAAACCTAGGAGGGTGAGGCAGGAAGCTCACTTGAGACCATTCTGGGCAACACAGCAAGACTTTGTCTCAAAATTAAATTTTTCAGGTCTGATAACTCAGACCTTTAATCTCAGGAACTTAGGAAGTTGGGGAAGAAGGATCCCAAATTCAAAGCCTGCCTGGGCTACAGTGGATTCAAGTTCAGCCTGGGTAACTTCAGTGAGACCTTGTCTCAATATAAAAAGTCAAAAGAAGGCATTTGCCTAGCGTGTGCAAAGAAATACAATAAAAACAATATATGCCATGTTTTCTATGTAGAATCTTGGTTTGTCTGAGATGAAAACAGAAGAGGAGCTATTTGGACAGAGAAGGGAATGAACAGAAGGGGAGAGAGAGGGAACAAAAGAGGGTGGGAGGGGCAGATATGAGCAAAGTATGATTGTATGCACGTATGAAGGTGTCATAATTGAATCCATTGTTTGTATCCTAATTAAAATAACAATGAAGTATGCAGTAGGATACTCAAGGTCTATATGTATATGCCATCCATTTTTATAAAAGAGCATGTATAGATTTTGGTATTTGGAATCAATTCTCCATGGATACCCAGGGACAACTGTGTTTTCTTAATAACTTTCTTCCCATTAGATTGTAAAGTCCACAAGGACAGCAAATGTATCGCCCACCATTGTATTCTCAATGCACAGAAGAGTGTGTAAAATGTAGGAAGGAGTAGAGATGGCCTTTGGACAGTTGAAAAACCACATGGGGACCTCAAGATTATTTCTGACACCCCTGAATCTCTAAGCGACCAGTCATCATGTAATTAAATGACACAACCATGTTATTAATACAAGTCAACAAATAATTCTGTTTGGTTCTTTGTTTTGTTCTGGGGAACAGGGCCTCACATAACCCAGGCTAACTTCAAGTTTGCTATATAGCTAAGGCTGACGTTGAACTCATAATCCTCTGCCACTACCTTCCGAGTGCCGGCATTACAGACATATAATGTACCCAGCATCATTCCATTCCTAATACAGGAAAGCATTCTGAGAACAAGCCGGAATGAAAATCTTAAGGCAGGTATGCACTTGAGAGACAGAGGCAGGAGGATCACTGAAACTTTGAGGCCAGCCTGGTCTGCATGGTAAGATCCAGGCCAGCCGAAGACGAGACACTGTCTCAACAGTAAAAAGAAAGTGATTGATTTTGGCCACTTACATGCTTTTAAACACTCATCATGAAAGTATAACCAGGATTCAGATGATCAGTAAGTTTCTTTAATAGTTCAAGGGACTGCAGTCGTCAGATATTACTTAAGTATATGAGATGTTATTTGAACAACTATTTCTCACTAATTACTCTCTTCTTAATACAAATACATATTGCCCAGATATAGGACAAGACCTTGGCTCACTTCAGCCCTGCCATGTCTATGTACAGTTGAGGAAAAAAAAAAATGGGTCTATCATCTCAAATACTGAGAGCAAATCTAAAAGAAAGCTAACAAAGTAACAACAACAACAACAAAAAACCTGTATTTACCAACGATGGAACAAGAAACACTATCACTTTCTGGAAGAGTATTTCTCACAGCTGTAATGTGTCCTTCCGTACCCTAAGCACCCATGTTCGCTGATTAAAGAAGGCTCTGGGTACCCTGTCACAGGTTTGGGGAAATTATTCAGGATATTCAAGTGGTATCCCTGAGACACCACTGAGAAATCCTGTAAAGGAAAAAATAAAAATAAAGACCTGATAGGATTACATTTTGTTTTAGATTGCCAGTTAGATGCTGATGTCTAATTGTGAGTTCAACAAATGGAATCTAGATTTCACTCAGATTTGGCCCATAGTGTCCACTCCCACTGAACATTACGTCTGTACACAGACAGAGGCTCTTGCTGAGAAGGAACGATTGCATTAACGAACTTATCTCTCCAAGTCTCCAGGCATTCCCTCCTTACGCAGGAGTCTGATGTAACAGACAGCTGATTGCACAGTTACACTTTGATCTGTCAAGCATAGCTTATGTCAATCTAGATAAAGAGACCATTTCTCTGACCTTATCCTTTTACTGAGCTCTGGTATACAGAACAGCAAGCAGCACAATTACACTTCACCTTACTAAACAGGAGTTACGTTAAGAATACTAGTCCTCATTAATTTTGTCTCTTAATGTTCCCCATGAGGTTGTAATAGAGGAGACCTGATGGCTGACTTGAGCTCTTATTTCAAACCAATGGTCTATTCCAGGGTGCACATCTTATAGTGCACAGTGGTGGTGGGAGAAACTCAACAATCTTGCAAATGTCTATATGACAAAGCCTGCCAAGATTTCTTTGGCTGGTTTTGTTGCCTGTTCTCTTCCTCTAAGAGTAAAATTGGCCCAACTGTTTTTCTGAGAATTATAATGGTACCAGCAGTCTTAATTTTTGTATGTTACAGATGCTACCTCATGCACCTATCACATGCTAAGGATTCATGCTATTGTCACAGAGTTTTCCTATGTTCTGGTTCTTTGCCACGAGGTAAGTTTTATCACAGCCCCTTAGAGTGACCTTTCCTGAGGCATTCGAACTGCAACCCCTTCTACATTATGCCTTTTGCCAGCTCAGAAGCAGTTAAGAGTCTGTGCCCAAAACCTCTGACAGCAGTTAAGGTGGCCTCTGAGAGGAAGTAACGAGGGACTAGGAAATAGACAGAGTCCTTGATAGGGAGACAGATAAAGAGAAGGGCCGCAGCTAAGTAACAAAGATGGTGAACTTCCAACATGGCCGACTTCCTCTTCACCCTCCAAGTCTGATACAAAAACCTGACTACTTAAAACAAAGACCTTGTAGGCTTTTGTCTCCCACCAGAAGGCCCCTGTTGATGGACTGGCTCAACAAGTTTGGATCAGGACATGCTACACAATGGCTGTGGGCCAATCAGCCATCCTGTCTTTCTTCAAACTGACCAACCCTATATTAGGGGAGGTAGACCCTTCAGAGGCTTGAAAAACCCAGTGCAAGGAGAGGCTGTGCTTCAGCTTCCCAAGGCCCCACTACTTTTCCCAAGGTCTTTTCTCTCTGTGTACTCACTCTATGTGTGTTTCCTCACACCTAATAAAAGCTTTCCTTGACTATTTAGGGGGGAGGGGGAGATACTGTTTCAAAAACAAAGCAAAACAAAAATTTTGTATGTTTTAGTGGTGGTGATGCTTGGGGTGGAATCCAGGCCACTAAATACGCTAAGTACATGTGCTACTGAGCTACACTCCCAACCCTCGTTTTATTTTGTTTTTAATTTTATTTTATGTGGGTCCCTGCTTCCTGGTCCCCTCCTCAGGATAGCCAAGCCATTGGCCCAGCCTCAAGGAGGGGAGCACAGTCAGGAACCACCTGGGGTCTGAGGGGGTCTTGAGGGGTTCTTGGGCAGGTCTTGAGCAGAGGCTTGAGAATGACAATAAACAGATTTCTCAGGAGGCAGTGTCAGCGAACAGCTCAGTTTACTGAAGCAAAGGGGATGTGTATATATACACACACATATATGTGTGTGTGTATGTATGTATATATATATATGTGTGTGTATATATATACATATACATATACATATATATATATATATATATATATATATATATATATATGAGATAGAAGGGGAAATGCTTTATGTGGTGGTAAGTTACTGGCTAAGGCTGTGATACTAGGAGAGCTCTATTAGCATGTGGGGGCTCACAATCAGATATGGGTGGTTGCATGTTATTGGCAGGGGTCTAAAGTTTTGAGGAAGCCACCTTTGCATAAGCAGAGGTTTTACAGAGGCCAAGGGAAGAGACCTTATAAGGTCACATAGGGAGAAAGGAAGTCCAGCCTGGGGCCTACAGCTACACTGGTCAGATAAACATTAACCAGGCCACATACCTTGGAGACACAGGATTTTATCAGGTGCTACGTGACATAGCCATGTCAACACTCAGGGGAGCTTTGTTAGCTGTTAATGCTAGCTTTTTGGGTCTGTCAGAGTAAGAAAATGGGAGCAGCTGAACACCTTCCATTCTCAGGGTGAGAAATCTGGGGTTCAAAGCATGTGTCAACTCCCTCTTAGCTGTAGGCCAGCCCCACAATTTAACACATATGAGTATTTTGCCTGCATGTAGGTATGTATACTGCGTGCATGCCTGATGCCCTCAAAAGTCAGAAGAGGGCTTCAGATTCCCTGAAACTGGAGTTATGGTGGTTGTGAGCTGTCATGTGGGTGCTGGGAATCAAACCTGGTCCTCTGCGTGAGCAACAAGTGATCTTAACCACTGAGGCCTCTCTCCAGCCCCAGCCCTCATTTTACATTTTATTTATTAAAACTCCATCATTTGAAGTATAAATATATATGTACACCCACAAGAGAAACAGCTGGAAAAGAAACCAAACAAGAATTTCCTATAAGATTCCAATCATCTTACCCCAGGGCAGATTGTTAATTGATATACATATGATAAAACCTGTTATGTGGAAGGAAGTTTACAGATAATTTACCTATAGTGTTTTTGAAGGGGTGATAGTTAAGACAGTGTCTCATGTAGCCCACCTAGGCTGACCTGGAATTTAAATCCATTATGTAGCTGAAGATGACCTTGAACTGCTGACTTTTATTCTCCATTTCTTGAGTGCTAAGATTATAAACCTGTACTATGCCTGCTTATATTTCTTTTCTTGCCCACACCACATTTCTAGACCCAAGGCTCAAGGACAAACTTTTCTCAACTGATGTCGAGAAACATTCATTATGTATAAATACATTAGAAATGGAAAAACAAATGAATGCAATAATCTTCAGATTTTTTAAAGAAAGTATACAGAACTTTCACTGTGGGGTATTGTTTCAATAAAATTATGCCATTTCTGTTGCCCCAAAATTCAAATCAGGGAGCTAATCAATAAACCTGTAACATTTTCAATACAGAGGAGGCAAATCTTCATGGTTTTGTGGTCTTATCTTCATATGAGTCCCCTATGCTAGCAGAGCCAGCCAAAACCTATCTGCTATACATGAAGCTCAAGAGACCATTACAGAAAACCACAATTGGACACAGTGTAGAGATCAAAGGAATGTAGGGAGCCTAGCCCCATCTACATCACAACTCCTGCATCCCAGGTCCTGCATCTATGGCTCAAGGAACATCGTGGAAGAGGAGACAAAGATTGCAATAGCCAAATACCAGGAATAGAAATGGCTACATAAAGAAAACTGAACAATAACAACATCAGTAGACATGCTAACACTGAAGGGGAAAATCTCCCTGGGTTCCATCCCTAGACAAAGAACTACAGGCAATTAATGGCTATGGAAGAGGGAGAATTAGCTCCCTAACTGGTTATCTGATATGAAGTGCTCAGCTTGAAATCATATTCACACAGACAACAAAAACAGATGCAGCAAGCCCTCCCCCTCTTTCTTTCTCTCTCAGAGAGAAAACCTGTTGTGTGTGTGTGCGTGTGTGTGAAATATAATCAAAGAAAAAGAAGCTATCATCCGGAGGTGGTGGTGCACGCCTTTGATCCCTGCACTGGGGAGGCAGAGGCAGGTGGATCTCTGTGAGTTCAAGGCCAGCCTGGTCTACAGGGTGAGTTCCAGGACAGCCAAAGGTAAGACAGAGAAATTCTGTCTCAGAAAAACAAAAAACAAGAAAAAAAAGAAAAAGAGGTTATCAAAAGGAAAGGTAGAAGTGGAGTAATTCTATTTAAACTAAAAACATTCTGAAAGTTAAGAAAAATAATTATTATCTAAAGCGTACGCTCAGTCACAAAAGACATCATCATGAAACATCACCTTTAAATATTTAACTTTCAAATCCTATTGACTTTTATATCGACTCTACTTTTATTAACAAAAACATTTTCATTTTTATGAATACACAGAAAGAAAACTTTCAAATAAAATCTAAAACAAAAAAGTATGTGTATTCTGAAATCATACTGCCCCGGGTTGCATCCCAGCTCAGCTGTGACTAGCTGTACCATCTTGAGTGAGTGGTTTTGCCTCAGTCTCCTCCTCTGTCATAGTGGCACTTTTGAGACATCCTAAGTTGTGGTAGCAACAGCATGTTCAGACGTTCAGAAGAAGTAAGTGCTGTGCGCTTATGTGTTTTCGGTATCTGGGAAGGTAGGACAAAAGGGATCCAGACCAAGCTATCCAGGGGACACAGGACAGGCTGGAGTTGGAGAGCAACGAAGCAAGGCCAAAGAGATGGGAAATGGGTAAATAAAGTGACTAGAGAAAAGAAAGACTCGGGCTTGGGGCCGCTCAGGGAAAGGTTTGGAGGGGGATCTTTTGTGCCATGTTAGGGGCAAATTTCGTGGCCACAGAAGCAGTCCCATGCTTCTGTGACATTCTCTTTGAAACCCATACCCCTTACCAAGTTATAAGGGAAACACGATAACACAGAGATCTGGTCGACCCGCCAAGATGACAGACTTCAGCAGTGTTACATTAGATCCTAGAGGACAGAGAGGGCGTTCATGGAGATGACTGGTGAAAGCTGAGAAAAGCCTGCAGTGTAGCGAATAGTGATGGTCCCAACATCACTTCCTTAGTTCTCACTCGTGCTGGGGACCTTACACAAGGAATGGGGCATGGAGTACATGGGAAGTCTGCTGTCTTTGCAACTTTCTATGCATCTGAAGTTTTTCACAAATAATATAAAAACCTACATATCTTCCGGGATGAAACTCCCTGGCCAGCCAGCCAGCCTAACCAAATTGGTAAACCCCAGGATCTAGTGAGAGATCCTGTCTGGAAAAACAGAGGAACGACCTGGGTGGTTGACCCCTGGCCTCCACATGTACACACACACATGCATACACACATATACAAGTTCAAACAAAAAATAAAAATAAAATGTCTATCATTCTTAGATCTTCCAAAAATCAGTTCCTTAAAAAATATAACAACCTATGTATGGATCAAACAACAGAACTGTAAAATATATGAAGCAAAAACTGATAGAATTCAAAAGAAAAGTAGACAAACGAATGGTTAGAATTGAATATCCTTTTTCACATGTGTTATGCGCATGCACACACACGCAAGCAACACACACACACCATGACATGTGTGTCTAGGGGACAGGTTGCTACAACTGCTTCTCTCTGTCCATTATATGACAGAAGGCACCTTTACTTGCTGAGCCATCTCACCAGCCAGAGTTGAATGTTCTAATACCCTTCTTTTAACAATTGATAAAATAATTAAATAGAATATGTTTATTCTCTATATGTTCTATATGTGATATAGAAGAACCCAATAGCCTGCTATCAATCAACAGGAATAAATATAGGCTACTCCACCCAACAAGAGTAGAATATGCATTATTGTCAAGTACTAATGGAACAACTAACAACATAAGCCATGTCAAGACTCAACAAAAACATATACATAAATTAACTATATTTTTATATGATAGCAATGAAAAAGTGGAAGCTAAAATTAAAACATAATCTGTACTTCAATTCAAAGAAATTAAATATTTAGAAATAAACCTAACAAAACATGTACAGGGTTTATATGCTTTAAACTGCAAAATGATGCTAGACATGACAGCGCATGCCTATAGCCCCATCATTTGGGATGTTGGGGTAGGGGAATCGTAAGTTCAAGGTCATCATGAGCAGTATAGTGAGTTCCAGGAAACCGTAGCTATGTAGTGAGACCTTGTCTTTTGTTTTGTTTTTTTTTATCCAAACAGAGTTTCTCTGTTGTAACTCTGGCTGTCCTGGAACTCACTCTGTAGACCAGGCTGGCCTCAAACTCACAGAGATCCGCCTGCCTCTGCCTCCCAGAAGTGCTAAGTTTAAAGGTGTGCACCACCACTGCCTGGCAGGGGCCTTAAAAAACAAAAGTAAATCATGTTTTAAAATTCCAACTAAGCCAGGCCTGTAATCCCAGCTCCTCAGGAAGCTGAGGTAGGAGAAACACAAGTTGCCTGGGAAATTTACTGAGACCTCATCTAAAAAAAAAAAAAAGAAAAGAAAAGAAGAAACAAACAAACAAACAAAGGGGAGTATAGCTCAGTGTAGAATGTTTACCTAACTTACCCAAGGCCCTGGTTTTTGGCTCCAATGCTAGAGAAAAAATTGCAAAAACTCAATAAAAAAATGTTGAAGAGTGAAATCAAAGACTTAAAGTAAATGAAGATGTATTCTGTTAAAGTTTGGAAAGGCTTCTTGCAATCTTTTAAAAATCTTTTTTTTATTATGACTTTATTCTGTCACTGCCCAGTTTTTAAAATAAATGAGATGAACTGGGTGTGGTGGCACACACCCTGATCCCAGCATCTGAGAGGCAGAGGCATGAGGATCTCTGAGTTTGAGGCCAGCCCAGTCTACATCGTAAGTTCCAGGACAGCCAGGGCTACACAGTAAGACCCTGCCTCAAAATAAAATAAAATAAAACTGATATATGCTTAAAATGTAAAAATACCTCAAGATTATTTTTTTTCTTAGTTTTTTGAGACAGGGTTTCTCTGTTGTAACTCTGGCTGTCCTAGAACTCACTCTGTAGACCAGGCTGGCCTCAAACTCACAGAGATCTGCCTGCCTCTGCCTCCCGAGTGCTGGGATTAAAGGTGTGTGCCACCACCGCCTACACCTTAAGACCTTTTGTAAGATGTTTAGAAAACAGGCAAGTAAGGCACAACTAAAGGTCACTGCATTTATAAAGGGAAATTTTAATTTGGAGAGAAATCTTTACCTGGTAGAACATGAAGTGTTCCATTGTACCTGACTTATCAGCTATTTTTGACATTATCTTGGACAAATGTCAGCTGTAAATTTCCTACCAGGCCTTAGGCACATCGTATCCTGTGTCACTGTGTATGATATCACTGAGTTGCTATGGATACAGGTCACTCACTTTCCTGTGGGAGTGGGGAAAGGGTACAAAACAGGCAGGAATCTGTATCCCAGACAAAAGGCAATAGCTAAGATCAGTATTCTCTTGTGTGCATGTGAGGATGCATCTGTTTCTTTGTGACCTGCTCAGCCAGCCTTTCTGCACCAATTGCTCACAATCGACCATCTTCGCAGCCTAAATTAGGCTGGAGGGGGCAGACTGATGGACAGGAAGGCTTTGCAAGAAATGACCTACCAAACAAACAGCCGAGGCTCTGGTAGTGTGGAGAAGGTGGCTTTGACATTGGGTCTCAAAAAGGCAACTACCTAATATGAACACATTAGCTTAGTGTTATTTTTACCCAAACCTGAAATTCCTAAGATTTTAAGGAAGCAAGCTAACAGATTCAAAAAATGCATGTAAAAACACTGAGAAATGAGATGTTCATAGGATCATCGAAAAACTCCAACATGTTTCCAGCAATGTAGAATACTCCCATGTCGTGTTCACACATAGGGATGTGTGCACTGAGGAAAACGATGAGAGTACCATAAACCCTCACCTGTGACTGAGATTAAAGAAGCATAACCTGAGGCCGAGCTGTGAACTGCATCATAAGGAGAAAAGTGTGCCCCAACAAAAGACAGGCGCACTTGGAAATAATCGTCACTAATTCCAGGCATTTAAGGGAATCTACGGGCAGCCATTAGCTGACCACTTTTCTCACCAAGGAGAACCTGCAGCGGTCACTGTTGTATGGTATTCACAAGAGAAGACTGCTGGGACATGGGTTATAGCCAGTAGAAAGTCGGTGTTAGCCAGCTGACAACTACACTGGGTGTTCAGGATCCCAGGATATCCCCAATCCTTTCTCAGGATGAGCTTTGAAGCACAAAATACATATTCTGGGTTGACATACTTCAGTTAACAAGAACAGTTAGCCAGAAGCAGAATTATAGAAGCTAAAAAGCAAGGTTAGTACATTTTGAGACTTTCCCAGAACTATGTATGGGCTTTGATGGAGTAGGTCTTAGTTTTAGTTTTGGCAGGTAGTGCTGTCTATGTGCTGAGTCTTACAGCCTGAATGGCACTTCCATCATGGATTCAGTTGTGATAAGGTCTCGGGCCTACTAAGGTCTGCGGCCCTGCTATAGTCACACATGACAAATAATGAAGACTTTACAAAATTAGTTCAAGCCCAGCAGTGGTAGCACATGCCTTTAATCCCAGCACTTGGAAGGCAGAACTCTCTATAGAGAGTTCTAGGACAGCCAAGATTACACACAGAAACACTGTCTCAAACCCCCTCCAAAAATGAGCTCATTTAAAGCAGTAAACAAAAACTAACAATAATATACCTAAAAATATGTAGATTTCAAGGCTGGCCTCTAACCTGCTTCTGCCTTCTAGAAGAGTTCTGGGATTAAAAGCATACACCACCATGCCTAGCATATTATATATTTCTTAATTTGCAGTTTTTGATACAAAATTATAAAGCCTAAAATAAGTAAGAAATTATGAGTCATAGGCAGGAAAACAAGCTGTCAGCAGAAACTGGGGAGGAGGCAAGCATTGGCTTCACAAAACAAACATAAATGCCTGTGAGATGGCTCAGCAAGAAAGAGTACTTGTGCTAGCCACACAGCAAGCATGATGCTAAACAGAGAAACTCAAAGCACTTCAACTGAAATCAGGAACACAGGGTTGTCCACTCTCTCCATACCTATTTGATATAGTATTTGAAGTCTTAGCTAGAGCAATAAGACAACTGAAGGAGATCAAGAGGATACAAATTGGAAAGGAAAAAGTCAAAGTATCTTTACTTACAGATGATATGATAGTGTACATAAGTGACCCTAAAAATTCCACTGGAAAAACCCTACAGGTGATAAACACTTTCAGCAAAGTAGCTGGATACAAAATTAAATCACAAAAATCAGTAGCCCTCCTATATACAAATGGACTGAGAAAGAAATCAGGGAAACAACATCTTTCACAATGGTCTCAAATAATACAAAATATCTTGGGATAACTCTAACCAAGCAAGTGAAAGACTTGTATAAAAAAGTTGGTAAACCTTAAGGCAGTGAAGAAAGAAAAAAAAAGTCTGAGGCAGCGTTTCTCTGTGTAGCCCTGGTTATCCTGGAACTCCATAAGCCTGGTTGGCCTTGGACTCAGACCCACCTGCCTCTGCTCCCTAAGTGCTGGGATTAAAGGCATGCACCATCACCGCCTAGCTTGAAGAAAGAATTTTAAGAAGATATCAGAAGATGGAATGATCTCCCATGCCCACAAATCAGTAGGATTAATATCATGAAGATAGCCATTCTACCAAAAGCAATTTACACATTCCATGAATCCCCATTAAAATCCCAATACAAATCTCCCCAGAAATTGAAAAAACAATGTTCAGCTTCATATGTATATGGAAATACAAACCATCCAGGATAGTTAAAACCATCCTGAACAATAAAAGAACTGCTGGAGGTGCCACCATCCCAGATTTTAAGTTGTACCACAAAGCTATAGTAATAAAAACAGCATAATATTGACACAAAAACAGGCATGTTGATCAATGGAATTGAATTGAAGACCCAGACATAAATCCAAATAACTATGAACGACTGATTCTTTTATAAAGAGGCCAGAAAAACACAGTGGAAAAAAGACAGCATCTTCAACATATAGCGCTGGTCAAACTGGTGGTCTGCATGTAGAAGAATGCAAATAGACCCATAGTTATCATCCTGTACAAAACTCCATTCCAAATGGATCAAAGAACTTAAAACCAGACACAGTGAACATGATAGAAGAGAAAGTGGGGAAGAGCTTTGAACGCATTGTCCACAGGAGACAACTTCCTGAACAGAACACCAAGAGCTCAGACACTAAGATTAATGATTAAAAAATGGGACCTCATGAAACTGAAAAGCTTCTGTACAACTAAGGACACTATTATTCACAGGAAGAGTCAGCCCACAGAATGAGAAAGAAATCTTTACCAGCTATACATCCAATAGAGGGTTAGTCTAGAATATATAAAGAACAAAAAACAAAAAAAACCCAAACATCAAAATAATTCTTCAAACACAATTTTTAAATGGGGCAAGGGACTAAACAGAGTTCTGAAAAGATAAAATGCAAATGGCCAAGAAATAGTTTTTTAAATGTTCAACATCTTTAGCCACCAGTGAATGCAAATTAATGCAAATTAAAATACTTTGAGATTTCATCTTACTCCAGTTAAAACGATCAAGATCAAAGAAACAAATGACAACAGGTGCTGGCATGATGTGGGGAAAGGGAGGAAGGACTTCTTCACTGCCGGTGAGAGTGCAACCTGGTACAGCCACTATGGAAATGAGTGTGTAGGTTTCTCAATAAAACTGAAAGCAGACATACCATACCTAATCCAGTTACATTCCCCACATATACCACCAGCATATACCCACCCAAAAGACTCTATATCATATTACAGAGATACTGGCTCTTTTATGCTTATTGCGGCTCTATTCAGAATAGCTAGGAAATGGCAACAGGCTAGATGGCCATCAATTGGTGAATGAATAATGGAAATGCAGTACATTTACATTCAGCTGTTAAGAACTATGAAATTCTCAGGTAAATGGATGCAACCAGGAACAATCATTATGAATGAGGTAACTCCAGACCCAGAAAGATAAATGTTACATGTTTTCTCTCATTGTAGGTCTTAGCTCAGAATCTTCAGATATGTGCTCGATTTAGATTACCCCTAGAGCAGCAGTTCTCAACCTGTGGGTCACAACTCCTTTGGGGGTTGAATGAGTCTTTCATGGGGGTTGCCTAAGATGATCTGTGTATCAGATATTTACATTATGATTCATAACAGTAGCAAAATTACAGTTATGAAGTAGCAATGAAAATAATTTTATGGAAAATGCTTTTATGAGGAATTGTGTTAAAAGGGTCACAGCATTAGGAAGGTTGAGAACCACTGCCCTAGAAGTAAGAAAATTAGTAAGAGTCTATGGTCAAGAGGAGTTGCAAGAGATGATAGGATACAGTGGTATAAAGAATTAAAGGAGAATAAGAAAGTAGGGTAGGGCAGAAGGGGGGAAATGGGGAGGGATAAGTAATACTAAAGGCCTTTTGAAAATGCCTATATAGAAGCCTAATACTACAGATGCCTTCTAAAATATATACAAAAAGTTTAGTGGAGTTACCCTATAATGGTTTGGGTGGATATTGCTCCAACTAGACCCCTTATGCTAGCGAATAAAAACCCCAGCACTAGGAATAGGTTACCCCTTTTTGAGTTGTTAGTCAATGGGGTCACATAGATAACCCACACATACCATTACAGGTGGTTAGGACCCTATTGATGGAGGTATCACATACTTGAGGCATAGGACATGAAGGAACCAAGTTCATACACAAAAGCTTCATCCCTACTGGCTAGCATTCATGGTGCTAGAAGGTGCTATGCACACCAGTGAAAGAAAACAGTAATCATGAATCCTGGAAACAATAGCTGTGAACCATAAAAACAACAATGACTGGTCTGACAAGATATGCCCACTGGTGCAATAGTGGCACAGATATTATGGAAGTAACCAACCACTTTCAGATTGTATCTAAGGCCTGCTCCATGAGATGGAACCCATACCTATTAAAGGGGCCAAAAACCTGTGGCTAGATAGGTCATAGGACCCAAGAAAGAATCCAATACTATTACTCTGCAAAGTGAACATAGTATTAAAACTACTCCAAAAGACTTATTGTTGTACTCATATGTATTAGTCAGGGTTCTCTAGAGGCACAGAACTTACAGAATGATATATATGTGTATATAAAGGTGATTCATTAGAATAGCTTACAGCTAGTGATCCAGCTAGTCCAACAATGGCTGTCCACAGGTTCTGATCCAGCTAGTCCAACAATGGCTTCTACCTATGGAAGGTCCAAGAATTTAGTAGTTGTCTAGTTCACAAAGGTGGATATCTCAGCTGGTCTTCAGTATACACTGGAATCCCAAAGAAGTAGGCTCTAATGCCAGTGAAGGAATGGACTTGCTAACAAGGACAAGAGCAAGCAGACAAAGAGCAAGCTTTCTTCTTCCATGTCCTTTATATAGGCCGCCAGCAGAAGGTGTGGCCCAGATTAAAGGTGGATCCTCCCACCTCAAAAGATCTGGATTAAAGATGGATCTTTCCACCTCCAAGGATCTGTATTAAAAGCAGTTCTTCCCACTTCAAATGGTTTAATTAAGAAAATATCCCTCATAGGTGTACCCAGCCGATTTGGAGTTTAGTTAATTACAGATGTAGTCAAGTTGACAACCAAGAAGAGTCATCACACCATAGATCAAAGCATCTCTCAACCCTCATCAGAGAAGATTCTCCATGAAGATGATCAGTTAACACCAAGACCCTCAAGTGGAATGATAGGTCTTAAATAGGACATACATATCACACTGTACCCCACCACCACCACTACCAAGGCTCAGGGATCTTGGAGAAAGAGGAATCAGAAAAAACAAAGATTTTAAGAGCTAGCAGTGGTGGATAACATCAAAGGAAAGAATGTTTTCCAGATACAAGGCAGTTGCACATTTGACCTCATAGCGATTGTGACAGCATTCATAAGACCTGTAAGCTTAAGCCAGATAACAATCCCAGAATGGTGATGTGGAGTTGAGCACAAAATCCCACCTCTAGCTGAGGAGTTATTGTCATTTGATAGCTGCTGGGAGAGTCAGTTTTGTTTAACTATGCTACCCCTGGTAGGTTGACCACATGCCAGAGCAGGCCCTAAAACGTCCAAGACCAGTTGGAAACACAAACTGGACTCAAGAAGAAGAGAAAAAAAATGAAAGAAAGAAGAAATTTCAAAGTTGGGTGGAAAGGGATGGGAGCGTGGAGAGGGTGGTCCTAGAAAGTGTTGGGGGAGGGGAGATGAAAATGTTCAGTATACATTACATGACATTGTCAAAAAAGATTAATTAAAATATTGCTTAAGGATGCATGAACACCCCCCCAGGAGCTCACAAAGGCTTCTCTTCTGCCTCAGTCCCCATACCTCCAGCACCTTCATGCTCGCTGCTGCCCTCCATACCCGCAGCCACGACCAGGCAAGGCTTCTTGTACCCTGCCTCCCCTGGGTCCCCAGCACCGCTACCACAGTCCAGTCCATTTGCTGGTATTCTCACAGGCCACATGGGACAGGTGAGGAGTTTGATCCTCGCTGACTGATCATAGATAGATAGATCACAGATAGACATAGGTACCTGGCTATTTTGTAAAGGGATGAACACACTTGTTGGCTAAGATCCGGTTCCTGAGCCCCACATCATTAATGATTCACTCCAGAGGAACCGGGCCTCAGCAAAGTGTAAAATCCCAAGGATTTACTGCTTGATTTAAACAGTTGCCTGGAAATGTTTTCTTTGATCAATTTTTCCTTTGAGTATCAATCCATGTAACTTGAACTCTAATAAAGAAAAAAGAGTCTGAACTGAAAAAAGTATATATTGTTGAAGGGACTGGAGAGATAACTCAGTGCTTAAGAGCAATGCCTTCTCTTCCAGAGGACCTAAGTTTGTTTCCCAGAACCCACATGGAGGCTCACAACTGTCTGTAACTCCAGATCCATGGGATCCAATGCCCTCTTTTGACCTCCAAGGGCACTGCATAGACATAAATACAGGCAAACACCCAAACACATACAACAATAATAAAATTAAATCACATTTAAAAATTGTTGCTTAAAAATAAAATAAGGAGAACGGGAGAGCTGGCTCAGAAGTTAAGCACACTGGCTGCTCTTCCAAAGGACTGAGGTTTGAGTCCCATCAACCACATGGTGACATCATAACCATCTGTAGCTCCAGTTCCAGGGAAGCTGACACTCTCTTCTGGTCTCTCCACTGGCACCAGGCATACATCTGGTACACAAACATGCAGGCAAATCACCCATACACATAAAATAATATAAAATAAATTTAATAATAATAACGGAGGGTTTGTGAGATGACTCAGCAGTTAAGACCACTTGCTGCTCTTGCAGAGGACCAGGGTTCAGTTTCTAGCACAAACATAATGGTTTATAACCATCCATAAACCCAGTTCCGGGGGATCTAAACACCCTCTTCTGACCGTTATGAGCACTAGGCATCATATATAAATGTGGCACACATATGTGCACACAGGCAAAACACTCTTATACGTAAAATTTTTTTTAAAAAGCTTAAAACATTTAAATGATCATAATAATAAAAAAGAAAAGGGAAAAGAAAGACAAGGAAAAAGAAAAAAAGAAATCAAAGATATAAATAAATGGAAAGACACCCATGTTCAGGTAGCATGGGAATTAGTATTGTTAAAATGTCCACATTACCCAAAGCAATCTATAAGTTCAATGTAATCACTATCAAAATTCCAGAAAAAAAATCCTAAAATTCTAAATAGTTAATTAATACATAAAGCAATCCTAGGCAAGAACAAAGCTGGAAGCATCATACTTTCTAATTTCAAGTTATATCACATGCCTAACAAAAAAAGACAAGAAAAGTCCAGTACTGGCATAAATCTACACATCTAGATCCATTTTGAACAAAATCATCATGAACAAAACAATAAGGAAAAGACCATTTCTTTGGCAAATGGTGTTTCTTACTCAAGAAACTTGAGCTGTTGGCCTGCATCTGCTCTCCATTTGCCTAGCAGGACTTCCCTTTACCCTTCAAGTCTCAGCTCAGAGGTTCATTCCTCTGGAAATCCTCTCCTTACCAAATTAAGGCCTCCGTGTTCCAGGCTACCCAACACTCTTAGTAGAAACCTTTGCTGTAGCAACAACCGTATTGGTATTTTTACTGTAGACCTAGAGCTTGAGGGGACAAAACTTGCCTCTTCATCTGTGTATGACATGCCTAACTCTGCTAGGAATATACTTGCTGCTCTGTAACTTTCTGTTGAAGAAGAAAAAGAAATAAAATTGGTCAAATACATTAATATTTATAAAGAAGACATGCCAAATAAAAATCACAATGGCATATCACATCACACATATTAAGATTATACTATAAAAGAGATAAGAGAACCCGGGCATAGTGGCATACCCTTGTAATCTGAGCACCAAGAGGCAGAAGCTGAAGGATTCTTAGGAGTTCGAGACCAGTCTAGGATACATAGCAAGACCCTGTCTCAAAACCAAGTACAAAAACAAAGTAAAAAAACAAGTTTTAGAGAGGATGCAGAGAAAGAAGAACTCTTTTTCAACATAAGATTTATTTTTATTTTTATTTTTAAAATTTGGTGTGTGTGGAGTGTACATGTGTGCAGGTGCCCAAGGAGACCAGAAGAGAACATCAGATTCCCTGAAGCAGGAGAGGCTGTTTCCAGTGGAGGTTCTGGGAATAGAACTCAGGGCCTCTGGAAGAGCAGGATCTCTTAACTACTGAACCACAGTTCCAGCCAAGAGGCTCTCTAATACACTATTGGTGAGAATATAAATTAGTATAGCCATTACAGACACAGTATGGTGGTTGACCCAAAATTAAAAATAGAGCTATCATGTGATAGCTCAATCCTACCTGGATGGTATATGTCCAAAATATATCACCTCTAAATTCAAGGTCAACCTGAATTATGTGAGATCTTGTTATGTGAGATTTTTATCCCAGAAAAAAGTAAGAGAAAAGCAAAGAAGCATTGCTTACCCCTCAAACATATGATTTTTATCAACTGTACTTCAAATGCTGAAAAATACATAGCACTTTAAAGGGGGAAATTACAGGCTGGGTACAGTTGCACACACTTTTAATCCAGCACTTGGGAGGCAAAGATGGGTAGACTGCTTTAAGTTTGAGGCTAGACTGGCCCAGTGAGTTCCAGGCCAGCCAAGGCCACACAGGGAGACTCTGTCTCAAAAAAAGAAAAATTTTTAAAAACGTTTGCACACAATATGGATAAATCTTAAAGGCATCATGCTAAGTGCAATAAAATCGGCAAGTCACATAAGCACAAATGTTGCATGATTCCACATATGTGAGATTATTCAGATTCATGGGGAAAACAGAATTGAGGTTGCAGGTAAGAAACATGAGATCATTATTCAATAATAGGTATAGAGTTCTGGATAGTATAAAAAATTTTAAATTGACTAGTGGTGGTAATTTTACAATAATGTGACCATACAGTGCCATTGAAATGTACACTTAGAATGATTAAGGCAGTAATTTTATGTCTATTTTACTATAACTTTTAAACTAGATTTGCCAATAGGGTTTTTCTCTAAGTTTAATTATATTTTTCTATTAAAAACAAGTTTATAAAGAATGAAAAGATGAGCCACACACTGGAAAATTTTCTTTACAAACTGTGTGTCTGATAACTTGTATCCAGCATAAAATCTTCCGAATAATAAAACAAATACAAGATGTGCAAGGGAGGTTTGGGGTGTGGTTATTGGTAGAACACTTGTGCAGCATACAGGAACTAGATCTGATACTCAGCACTGCAAATAAATGATCAAACAACAGATTTGAACACTTTGACAAAGAGGATGCATGGATGGCAAATGAGTACATGAAAATGGGATCAAATCACTAATTATTAGTTAATACAAATCAAAACTACAATGAGATAGTACAGCAGGCATACGTACCAGGACACCAACAGTAGAACTAGAGATGTCAGCTCAAGTGGCAAAGCATCTGTCAAGCATGTGTAACATCTTGGAGTCTATCCACAGCTGAGGCTAGGGGTGGAGAAAACAACCAGCCAAGGGCTAGAGGATGCAGAGCTGGATTGTTCATATCCTGGTGCAGTGGTCCTTTCCTGATGCAGTGGTCCTAAACCTGTGGATCATGATTCCTTTGGGGATTCTTTCATGGGGGTCACCTAGGACCATCTGCATATTGTATATGTACATTACAATTCACGACAGTAGCAGCATTAATTATGAAGTAGAAACAAAAAATAATTTTATGGCTGGGAACACAACATGAGGAACTGTATTACAGGGCTGCAGCCTCAGGAAGGTTGAGAACCACTCTGATTATGGGAGGTGAATGGGAGTGCCACACTGGGAATGGTTTAGCAAAGACACACAAATGCAGAACAGAGGATCCCAGAAATAAACCCACACAGCTAGCTACCTCATCTTTGACAGAGTTGTCAAAACATACACTGGAGAAAAGACAGCTTTTCAAGATACGGTGGTGATGATAGCCTGTAGAATGAATCCATCCCTCTCACTCTGCACAAAAACCAACTCAAAATGGGTCAGATTTTCATGTCAGACCTGAAACTGGAACCGCTAAAAAAACATGGAGTAAAACACTTAAGGTACAAGAATAAACAAGGACTTTCTGAAGACTCCTATTGCACAGGAAACAACCCCCCAAACTGACAGGCAGGGTCGCCCCAAATTACAAGGTTTCTGCACAGCAAAGGACAGTCAGCAGAGACAGTCCACAGAATGAGTATCTTTGTCAAGTATACATCTGAAAGTGCGTGTATGAAATTCTCAAAAAATTAATGAAAATATTTCTGAAAGAAATAGAAATGGCCAATTTAAAAAAAAAAAATGTTCATCATCCTTAGCCATCAGGGGAATGTCCGTTAAAACTGCTTCTAAAGTCCATGTTATCCAGTCAGAATGGCAATTATCAGGAAAACAGATGGCAATAAAGGCTGGTGAGGATATGGGTGGGGAAAGAGAAAGCATTACACACTGCTGGTGGGAACAGAAACGGGTGTAGCCACTATCGAAAGCAGTATGAAGATCAAAGTTAAAAATTCAACTATTTGGGCTGAAGAGACGGCTCAGTAATTACAAATACTCACTACTCTTCCAGAGGACCAGAGTTTGGTTCCCAGCACCCATATCACAACCTCAAAGAAATCTGATGCTTTCTGGCCTCCTCAGGTACGCCCGCCCCCTTACACATGTCTTTCACTCCAACACACATAAGTAATAAACCTTTAAAAAGTACAACTAGCACACATCAGCTATACTAACTCTTGGACATATATCTGAAGGAATCCAAGTCAGCATAGCACAGGGGTAGCTGCATATTTATTGCTATACTGTTTACAACAGACAAGTTAAGAAACGAGTCTACATGCCCATCAACAGATGGATTGTATGTGTGTGTAATGTCAAAATTAAAAACCAGTATTTTGCACATGAATTTAAAAAGTTAACTTAACAGCCAGGCAGTGGTGGTGCATGCCTTTAATCCCAGCACTTGGGAGGCAGAGGCAAGTGGATCTCTGTGGGGTTGAGGCCAGCCTGGTCTACAGAGTGAGTTCCAGGACAGCCAGAGTTTACAACAGAGAAACCCTGTCTCAAAAAAACAAAAAAAATAAATAACAAGTTAACTTAGTATGTACACTGGGCAAGAGAGATGGCTCAGCAATTAAGAAAACTTGCTGCTTTTGCAGAGGACCTAGGATCAGTTCCCAGTACACACACAGTGGCTCAGAACCAACAGTCTATAATTTCAGCTCCACGGATCTGAAGCTTCTGTGGGCACCAAGCCATGCACATGGTACACAGACACACATGCAGGCAAAATAATAATAACATTTTTAATGTACAATTAAATGAACAGAGAACTTTAGCAGTTTCTTAGAATGTTAATCATATGCTTACCATATATGCCAGCAATCAAACTCTAGGCAGTAATGTCAAAGGAATCAAAGCAGTCTCACATGAGTTTTTATAGCAGCTTTATTCATAACTTCAACTGTAAAGAATGTCCTCCAACTTGGGATTTAATAAGCAGTAGTACATCCACACAATGGAGTATGAAACAGAAGTCAGTACTATTGAGACACCCAATGATATGCATCTCAGATCCATAATTTATAGCAAGTTATTTTCAAAAGTTACATATGCTAGATTTCACTCACAACTCTTTTTCAAAAGACAAGCCATAGAGTAAAAGCGCAAGTCAGTGATTGCCATGAGTTAGGTATAGAGAACCAGATTTGACTAGAAAATAGCAGGAAATGGTGGGGGAGGCTAATAGAATTTTTCTGTTCTTGTGTTGATGGTTACTCATCTTTATCCATTTATCAGAGCTTATACAACTGTATTTTACTCAAATGTAAAGCTTAAAAGTAGAAAGCTAAATGCTTAATGGCATAAAATAAACCCCTGTATGATTCAGGGCATTTGTACTCAGGAACAACAACAACAACAACAACAACAACAAAAGACCAGTACTTGCCAGGATCTGAGGATGAGGGCAGGACTATACTACAAGGAAACACAGTAAGTTTGGGGAGAATGCCACAAAAATTCTCTATCTTGATTATGGTTGCAGACCACCTCTGTTAACAACTGTCCAAACTTTAAAATTATTAAGGATTCAATTAACTGTATAAAACATATTTTTTAGCTGGATGTTGGTGGCACACGCCTTTAATCTCAGCACTTGGAGGCAGAGGCAGGCAGATCTCTTTGAGTTTGAGGTCAGCCTGGTCTACAGAGTGAATCCCAGGACAGCCAGGGATATACACAGGTAACCGTGTTTGCACGCATGCACACGTACGTGTGTGTGTGTGTTTTTTAAGGAGAGTAAAGATCCAAGAAACTGTTTTAAGAATTAATAAAACAGCCAGGCATGATGGCAAACACCTGTAATCCCAGCACTTTGGAAGCTGAGCAGAAGGCTCAGGAGTTCAAGACCTCCCCTGGGTTACATGGGAAGACCCTTAGTGCTTGTGCACACATGTACACGCACGCGCGCACACGCACACACACATCTTAATATATATTAGCCTTAAAATATCTGGAGTCCCACATTATTTTGGTTTGTTTTGAGACAGCCTCTTATTCTGCAGCCCAGGCTGGACTCAGATTCACAGTCATCTTCCCCAGCATCCCGAGTGCTGGGATTAGTAGGGTGAACCATCCACCTGGTTGGAGACCTAAATCCTTATTCTGATGTGATTGTTTTCATTCTATTTTATTTTGGCTAGGTTATGTTCCCAAGGGTCTAGATGCTTTTATTTCTAATATATTATTATCTACCAAAACTTTGATGAGATCAGTGGATTAAGTTAGAGACCATTTAAGGAAACTCAGCATAGTTTTCATAAAATGCTGCCAGTTTTTAAAACCAGAGTAGAGAAAATGCATTTAAAAGGCTTGACAACAGAAAACACTCCTCTGTTGAGAAGGCAATACAATACAGAACAAAGGGCTAGCGTAAGATTTTAATTACATTCAAGTTTTAGACCTAGCACACTGCCATTTAATGTTGGCGTGAGCACATTCTGTCAGCTTTCCGAGCCTCATCTCTTCCTATGGGGATGTGCTGAAGGTTAAAGGAGGTAAGTGATTCTCATTTTGGTAGTTTGTGCTCAACCAGTACCTAACCCTATCCACTTCTAAAATCCTCATCCCTCTACCCGATCCGCAGATACTTCCAGAGCCATAGAGGGCTCACCACTGTGCTTCCCTACTCCTATGCTACCCAGATGAGGACCTGCCTATTGATTTGGAAAATGCATAGTCAAGAGCCTTAGGAATACCTTGGCACTGAGCTCTTGTGGGGTAATAAAGACAAAAAAGATCACCTGTCCAGGGACCACTGCCGCCAGCTGGTTTCTCAGCAGTCTAACCTTAACATTCACCTGTCCAAGAGGTCAACCCTTATCAGCCTAACCCACAGGGTGGGACAAAGAATTGAGAGGGAGGGGTTACACTGTTAGCACTTGGACTCTCCTTATTTGTTTTGGGTTGTCTGTTGAGAAAATTTGCTTGGGTTTGTTTGTTTGTATGTTGAGATACTTGTTGAGGTCTTGTCAGATGTCCAGCCTGTAATTTGCAATCCTCCTAGCTCCAGCCTCCCAAGTGTCAGGAACACAGGCATGGCCACCATGCCAAGACTCTGCTGATATTTTATTTATTTTCTAAAACATAGTGAGAGCTGGGAGTGGTGGCCAAAGCCTGTAACCCTAGTACTTGGGAGGCTGAGTAAGCATGATGGGATATGTAGCAAGAATCTTTCTCCACTGATAATAATGAATGGCGATGATGATGATAACAAAGCTCGGTAATAGAATGCTTGTCTAACACGTGTGAGGACCTAGTAGGTTCAATCACTGGCACCACAAAAAAAAAACAGACAAAAAGTCATTTTAAAGACAGTAAGAATTGAGTAGAGGATATTGGGGTTTGGCAGCTCCAGACCTTTGAGACTCTTAACTGATGAGAATGGAGGTACCATGGCAGAAGATACATGGTATGAGAGGTGTTCTACTACGTAGGTACATCAAGGAGACTCGAACGCCATCTGCATTCTCCCATCCCACAGCAGTGTTTGCAATATGAGGGGAAGGTCAGCTGATCAGTCACCAGCAGAGTCATCGCAGTTGCCAGAGAGGTCGAGCATAGACATCATGGAATCAGACAACTTACTGGCGAGTTTATCTGTAGATAAGAGAAATACAGGCAATCTTTGGTGGCTGGCTTGGCCAACAGAAGGCCTGCCATGGCCAGCTTATCACTAGCTTGGCTTATACCAACCACCCAAACTGGCTCAGCTACCCCTCTAATCATTCAACAAAACTGATGGGCCATTGAAACTGCCATTCAACCTCACAGGTAGATGCATTCACGTGTGCAGTGATCACTCCAACATAGTACCTATCTCAGGGTTTTAGACTCATAGGATTCCAAGTATCTTGGTGTCGTCTGGGTACCAAAACAGTAACTTCCTTCTACTGCGTGAACTTAGCACTCCTCTGTAACCCTAACCCCTCCCAAACAAGCACTCACAGCGAAGGAGTGCATGGTGGTACTGGCTTTGAGCCTGAATGCTTCCTACTCACAGCTCTCATCCTTCAGGTGTACTTGTTCCCCAGGGTTCCCTGAGATTTCTCCAGGAAGCCTCTGCCAATTACTCCAATCTCCAAGCAGGGTTAAGCTCCCTGGAGGTGCTTGCTGTATCTGCCCTCAGAGTGATCATTCTACACTGCCAGTGTCTGTTTTATCTCCTCCCTACTCTACAACAAGACATAGAGTTTAAGGACAATTCATCCCTGGATTTTCAGGACTCAGTGTAGAGCCTAACCAAGATGGCTATAATATATGACCTAGTTAAAAAGAATAGAAGTCACAGAATCAATCAACCCTACATACATTTGTATTTTGTAACCACAGATACTGAGGAGTGAGTGTACTTACCTTTATGAACTCACTGAAAAAACTGTTTTCTTCTTCCTCAGTATCCATGGGGGATAACAAGCCCACAGCTTTACTATAAATGCTATAATATCTTCATATAACCTACACACATCCTCCTGCATATCAAGATTTCTTATCAGACCAATATAATATAAATACTACAAAACAGCTGCTATACTGTGTTGTCCAAGAAATAGTGACAAGAAACAGCCTGCACCTATTTAACTTTAAAATCTTATTTAGTCAGGTATAGTGGCACATGCCTTTAATCCCAGCACTTGGAAGGCAGAGGCAAGTGGATCTCTGTGAGTCTGAGGTCAATTTGGTCTACAGAGTGAATTCCAGGCCAGACAGAACTACATAATGAGACCCTGTCTTGAAAAAACAACCAAAAATTATTTTATATGTGTGCCTGAGACTATGTGTGTGCAATACATGTATGCTAAGTGCCTGCAGAGATCAGAGGAGGTATTGGATGCCCTGAAACTGGAGTTAGACAGTTGTGAGTCACTATGTGGGTGCTGGGAACCAAACCTAGATCCTCTGAAAGAACAAGTGCCCTTAATAACCGAGTCACCTTTCCAGCACCTACAAGTGCAATTTTTTTCAAATATTTTTATTTCCACTTGACTGAATCTGTAGTTCAGAAGCCACAGATACAGAGGACCAACTACATAGACACTGAAAACCTGAATGAGAGAACTACACAAAGGACTGCCATTAACACAAAGAGAAGAAATTCTTTCGTGTACTGATATGAAATATTCCTAGGACACAAAATGGAGAAATTATGAAGCAAAAACTGTACGCTCAATGACAAGCATTTGTGTGGAAAAGAGGACACAGAATGTATGTCTGTATGCACAGAATGTATGCATATATCTGTCTTAAGAAGGGCAAGAAATTAACCAGCTGCCTCAGAAAGTCTCAAGAGATTTTACTGGGTATCCCATAGGTTTCAAATGCACTGCATATTGATACAGTACAAATGATAATATGCATTCTACCTAGCACAGGGAAAACATCGAAGAAATGAGACATGATACACAGACGAGGTCAGTGTCTGCTTTAACAAACCCTCCAGGTGACACTGAAGCAAACTAAAATTTTGAGGACCACCTGCCAGTGTGTGAGCTTCCTAACCCCATATCCCTCTACCCCTTCCGTGGGAGTAGACACATGTGGAGATGCTTACTCGAAAGACCCTAATCCTGGTCCCAATCAGGCATTTTTCAGAGCACAGGAATGGTCAGGTACCCCTACCTGAACGCTTCTGCAATTTTTTCTTATTCTTCAAGGCAGATGCCAGAGCCTGGCCTTGTTGAAGTGGGTCTGTCTCCAGGATCTTCTGCAACATCGGGCGGCGGTCTACTGAAGTGAAATCCACTATACGGTTGTTTTGGGGGCAATGGTGGTCCACATTGCGTTTAGCCCACCCCATCTGTTGACGATTTGGATTGGTACAATACCCAGTGAGGTTTCCAATCTGGGGAGACAAAGAATAATGGTGGGGTCTTGATCTCCAAACATTTCTGCAGAGACACCAAGGGTAGGCTTGAGTAAGAAGGAATCTGGAGCCAGTGACATACTGAGTTTGAATCTAGCTAGTATCCATAAGACTGGCTCAAACACCCTAAAACATTGTGTGACTGGATTAACTCCTTTTGTGTATATTAACTAATTAATTCTTATAAGAATGCACCTGAAGTCACACACCTAGCAAATAAGCAGCCGGGTAAATTAAGACCCCAAAATCCTGGCCCCATAGCTCATGAGTATAACCACCCTCTACGGTATAGTAGGGGAAATATAAGATGGGGTGGGTTTTGGACAAGGCTACTAAGGTTAATGGCAGAGATACCATTCACCACACAGTATGCTCGTATAGTATTTCTTGGGAGTTGTGCAATGGGGTGGCCCTGATGAGAGCCCTGGATTGAGTCTGAAACTTGTAGCCCCAAAATGGGTGATTACTCTCAGTTTCTAAGAAATACACTAGGTCCAGGGGCTTATGGCTCAATGAAAAATACTGTTTGGGAAGGTTGCCCTAAATAGACAAGTTTATAGATTTTTTTCTTTAGGCAATGGAAAACTCGTAGCACTATGTGAAGATAGAAATGGTGTGGTTCCTGCCATGGCCCAAGTTCAGACCTCACCTTCTACTACATATTGATTAGAAGTGAGTTTCCTCCCTGGCCAACCTGAACTCCTTCCTTCCTGAATGACTATTCTCATTCACCAGCATGGCAACAAGACATTTGTTAGGAAATCTTTCTAGATATTATGTCACTGTGCTCTTAAAGTAAGCATGTGACACAATTGCTAAATCAATTTGTAAGTGAAATAGGCAAAGTACAGAACAATAGTATAAAACAATAGTACAATAGTGCAGAACAATAGGAAAAGCATCTTCTAGTGTAGTTAAAATAGTTACTTGGAGCTGGATATGGCTCAGTGATAAAGGGCTTGCCTAACGCATATGAAACCCTGAATTCAATCCCCAGCACAGACAAATAATTGAACTCAGATAGGCATAGTGGTATACACCTTTAATCTCAGCACTTGGGAGGAAAATACAGGCAGGTCAGTGAGTTTGAGGCTAGTCTGGTCTCATAGTGAGTTCCAGGACAGCCAGGGCTACTTAGTGAGATCCTGTCTCAAAAAAAAAAGTAATTTACATGTACATGTGTATGTAAATAAACACAGGATAGTCCTGAAAGGACATCCCAAAGTCTGATAATAGGACTGTCTCCAAAGAGAGAACAGAGTGGCTGGGAACACAAGACTTACTTTTCACTGTACAGCCTTCGGTCCCTTTCAATTTTAAGCAATGTACACATATTATCTAATTAAAAATTTTTTTATTTCAATGAGCAAAATGGGAGAGATTTGACTCAGAAGTGAAAACGGCCAACCATCAATCTTTCCTGTTGCCTAAGGGTTAAAGTCAAACTTAAGGCATTCTGTGATCAGACTCATCTTTTCAACCTCTACTCTAGCCACCTAATAGCATTAGCAACTAACTTCCTCTAAACGCCACATTCTTTGAGCCCTATTATGAGCATGGGCTGAGCCTTTGGCCAGAGAACCCAGCCTTCAAGATGCAGCTCATAGGTTCCCTGACCAACTAACAAATTGTATAGTTTAGGGCCCTTAGATACAAGCTGATCCTATTTTACCCCTAACCACTTCTCCTATGTGTCTGAAATGAAAACTCTGGAGGAGGAGGAGCAGAGATAAGGTGACTGAAAAAAAAGATGCTGGACATAATCCCAGAGTCATATGATGCCATGAAGGTCTTGTATAGCAAGCCATGGAAAGGTGTTTAAGCAGGGAAAGTGGTGGGGTCAGACTAGGCCACTAGGGACCACAGAATAGCCAGGCATGATGATGCATGACTACAATATCAGTACTGGGGAGTCAGGAAGCAGGAGGATCAGGTGTTCAAAGCCACCTTTGGCTACATGAAACCCTGTCTCAAACAGCAACAAAAGAAACCATGGAGTACATGGTTCAGGTAAGTTGAGGACTAGAAGCACACTCTAGGATTACAGGAATCATAAGATGAGACATTTTGACCATGTCTCAAGAAATATGGTAAGGAACAGCCATGGGATTTGGTGACTAACGGTGTAAGGGATCCTGGATACTAGTCAAGGAAAGGAGAGTCATCTGTTAATTGAATAATTGGGTGACTAAGATGGTGATACCTGTTGTATGGACTGGAACCAGGGCTGGGAAAGCTGCCTGAAAGAGCTCCTTAGACATGTCACTGTCTGGCAAAGAACACACCAGGTCAAGCATCCACAAGTCCACAGGAAATGTGTGAGCCACTCATACTCATACTCATACTCATACTCATACTCATACTCACTACCTCAGGGAAGATAAGTGGAAGGAACTGGCTGCTTCCCAGAACCCTGTGCAGGAGACAGTTGCCATGAAGATGTGGAAAGGTACCTTATATACGGTGGTTTTATTTTCAATGGCATCTGCTATTTTCACCAGTGGAGAATGAAGCCACTTGACCTCCATTTCTTGTGGGTCCATGTCACCCAACAGCTCATCAGATTCTCCCACAGCCAAACCTTTAACACAAACACCATTGTTAGGATCCTGGCTCCCTCTTGCTGCCAGGTCAGGTCTTAGCAGAAAGGACAGAAGGATCCTACCAGGGGAGTAGGGGTGGGTGAGGCTATTTCTGCTGAGAGGCTACATAACAAAGATTTACAAGCATAAATATAAATTGGTGGTGCATATCTGTAATCCCAGCACTCGAGAGGATAAAACAGGAGGATCATGAGTTCAAGACAAGCTTGGGCTATATGGTGAGACCTTGTCTCAAAATAAAAACAAAATGAAAGAACAAATATTATAGGACACTAGTCTGCTGGGAGTTAGCCTTAAAGCTTTTAGCTTGCTCATGTAAGAAATGGGAATTCCACAACTCTAATTCATAGGATTAAGATAAAACCCAGCAGAGAGCACCTACTGTATTCTGACTCAAATGTGATGAAGGCAGCCATGAGGATTCCCCTCCTAGAACCAGGCCTCTCTCCTCCTCCCTTTTGCCCCTTGCCTAGAATTGGCCTCCACTCCAATCCTCAGACATACCTATTGCTTTGTGCTATACTACCCTCACATCTACTCTCCTTCTACCAACTTTATCCTACCCACTCACTATTCAAGACTCAACACTAGGACCAACTCCTCCAAATGTTTTTTACCATAACCTCTTTCCCACTCTAATCTGGACTCCCTACAGTGATAAGACCCTCTTGCCCTTACAAATCCAGCCAGAGTCACACAGCATCATTAGAACATGAGTTCAAATCCCTCTCAACTGCTCACTTGAAAGAATCAGAAATTAAAGTTCAACAAGAGGGAGCTGACTTGCCCGAAGCCACACATGGAATAAACTAGAAAGCAGGCAAGTCCTCTTTTCCTCATTTGTAATCCAGGACTTTAGAGGACCCAGAGAAGGAAATGACTGGCCCTCAGGAGAAACAGAAACAAGACATCAGGCCAAACAGGGCTTTCTTAACTGTTCCCAAGTATATGCCCAGAAGACCTGGGCAGAGTAGAGAATGAAGCAGGAACCACAGGCTGGGGGGCTACAAACAGCAGTGTCTAAGAGCAGAAACCTACTCACCAGCTTTGGAAAGTCACACCTCCATATGCCCTAGACAGCATCCACAGAGCACTGATGTATACGTCAGGCTCCATTGTTCTAAACCTTTTACTCCTTTTTTGGTACTGAGGTCAAACCAGGGCCTTGTGAATGCTAAGCATGAGCTGTACCACTGGCCCTCTTTTACAAAATTAAGTGAATCTACACAATTCCCTTATGGAGTGGGTGCCACTATTCTTATTTTGTAAATATTACTGAGACAGAGTGAAGTGAACAGATTCGTTCAGTATCATACAGCTAATGAGGGACGAAGCTTAGATTTATTTAAGTGCAGGCAGCCTACACTTATAACCATGTTACTACTCGGGCTGAGGGACTTAAGACAATACAACAGGAGAGCTGGTACAGGGTCAGGACTGGTTACCATTGTCTATGTGCCCTTAAGCAAATGTGACCCTTTTGACACAGGGTCTCACTATGTAGCTCTGGCTAGCTTGGAACTCATAGAGATCGCCTGCTTCTGCCCCTCAGGCTCTGGGATTAAACGCATGTGCTACCAACTACCTCCAGTAAATATAATCTTTTTTCATTTGGATATCTCATTAGCTAAGAGAGATAAGAAAGAAAATCTAAGAAAGCTGAGAAGATCCTAGGACAGCCAGGTACAGTAGCAAATACTCAGGAACCTGATAGGCCAGAATTCCCTAACGTTCAAAGCTAGCCTAGGCTGTACAGTGAGCACCAGGTCAGTCAAGGCTACATAATAAAATCATGTCTAAAGAAACCTAGAGCCTATAGGTGTAGTTCAGTGTAGAGTGCTTGTCTAGCACACACAAGGGCCTGGGTTTAATCCTCAGCATCACTTTTTTAAGGCCTAGGGCAATAGGAGCAGGGAAATAGGGAGAAAGACAATTTGGTCGTTTGATTTGGTTGTTGGCTAGGATTACAGGCCCATGCAAACACACACAGCTAAGGAAGAGTTTTTGAGCCTTTAATCCTAGCATTCAGGAGGCAGAAGTAGTCAGATTTCTGAGTTCATGGCCAGCCTGGTCTACATAATGAGTTATAGGCCAGCCAAGGACTACATAGTGAGAATGTTTCAAAAACAGCCCCCACCCCAACACACACACACTCACACACGAAAGGGATTTTTAAAGGGATGTTTCAGCCCAAAAGAGAGGAATGGAGCCTCACTTCCAGAGAACCTAAAGGGATACAAGTTAGTCGGTCAATCTACCAAAAGTTCACCACCACCACTACCACCCCAATGACCCAAACTAGAATTTTCTACATTGCGGGACAATGAATAAAATTTAATACCAAACCCCAAGTAGCCCCAGAGAAGGGGAGGTCAAATGTGTCATCTGGCATCAGGTCTGGGCTCTATTAGGACAAAACCAGGTAACCCACCCATCCACACTTACATTCCATGGTGTCTTCATTGGCCTGCTCTGTATCTTCGATATCAAAGACCTCAGTCATCTCCTTAACAATCTCAGCACTGAGATGGGCAGGCAGAGTGTGAGTAGGTGGTGGTGGTATATAGAAGCTGATCTTCCCACTGTATTGAGAGATAAGGAGAGGTCAGTGGTGATGTCACTGGGAACAAATAGCCTATCAAAGAGGATGCAAGGCCAAGAAAATCCAGACAATGGCTTCTGAACAATGTGTTGAACTGCTCAATAACCACTAGGCACAGAGTACTGAACAGGGCATGACTAGTTTTTTGACTGTCCTCCACCTAGGAAGTCAGGCTGTCCCAACTGGCATCAATGAATACCACCTCCTGTTCAACCCCTTCCTCACCTCACCCAGTCAGCCAGGACAGCTTTGGCAGCCTGCTCTTGACTATATACACCTCCCTTCTTCTTCTTTCCCAAGCGTTGGGCCACTGCAGTCAAAAAGTGCTCAGTAGTCTGGAATCCAGAGACACCGTAATAGTTGGAAATCTAGTAAAATGAAGGAGAAGTCATGAGAAGGAGTGAAGGACCTCTGAAGCAATGGGCTAGAACATCCACTGGGGATCTTCCTCTATACCTCATCCAGGTTGCAGCGCTGAAGGATGGTCTCCACCGGCGTCACAGGGTCTGCCAGCTTCTGCACATGGATGCAATTACGCAGGATGGTGCCCACCTCTGAATTGGGTCCTGGGACAATGCCTGGAGCATCCAGCAACCTGATGAACTTATCCAAATGGACCTCCTGCATGAATCTGGAGCAATAAAAACAAGGCCCAGCTGTACTTGATATCTAGTCACAAATGGTGGGCCTGGGGAGGTCGGAGGGAAGTAAGAGAGGGAAAGGGAGTACGAGGTGCTATCAACTCAGGACTGAATTCCAAAATTTAACCTTTCCCTAGAGACTTAGCTGCAGGATCTCAGGCAAGTTTCTGACTCTCGGGGTCTCAGTTGCTTCATATATGCAACAGAGCCATTTGCAGTTGTATTAAGGACCTGGCAGAGCACCAAGCCTACACCTGGGATGGCCCAGGAAAATGAAGGCCATTAGTAGGATTCTGAAACTCAGGGTATGAATCAGAGGATAGTCCACAATTAGGAAAGGGGCAGGGGCTGAAGGCATGTAAGCTATGAACTCTGATGGAATGGTAATGTCAAGGACTTGGACAGTGGGGAAGCGGGCAGATCTTACTTTGTTATGCCAGGAACAGCTCCCACACTACACGCACGGCTGCGCTTCAGGCTATTGATCAGGCTGCTTTTCCCCACATTAGGAAGGCCTGCAAAGTAGGAGCCGAATACTCAGAAAGTGTTCACGGGAACTAAGACCAGCCTGTTTAAGAAAGGGCTTGGCAGAGGCAGTAATCAGGCCATGGGTAAGCCAAAAATAGAGCCTAGCCTCCTGTCTTCCCATCTCAGACCTTGGCCAAGCCCAAGAACTAGGGTCTTCCTAGTTCTTTTTGTCAGCACTCAAGGCACACATGGCCCTCTCTCTAGATGTGCAATCCACCTCCCATCACAACTAGCCTGAAGAGGGGCTTCATATAAGGTCTCACAGACATGATCCAACAGAAGGTGGATATCAAGTGCTCAAAGAGATCCACCTGTTCTGACATGTAAGTCCCCTTACGAGGAGGGACTACTCTCCAGATGTCCCCTGCCCCCTCTACACAGCTGTCTTCACCTGTGGAATCTTTTACTTGAGCACCTGTGTACCACTCTCAGTCTGGGGCTGTCTTTGTGAGTTTCTCTCTCCCTGGATGTCATTCTTACTGTCCTCTGTGTGTATTCAAGTTTACCAGCATGCACTACGCTCTCACATGTGTGCCTGGGAAGAGCTGTGGTACTCACTTGGAAGTCTATCCACCTCTATGTGTCTCTCGGTTATTTTCATTTCAAATGTGACTGCTTTTCCCTTTCACTGGACTTCTCAACTGAGTCTTGCTCTCAAAGCTCTGTTTGTATGTGAGTATCTAAAAAGCTCTTTCTCTAGACACTGTCTTTTCTTATTCTTGCCACCCCACCAATTCTACTTCTGACCACACGGTCACT
This sequence comes from Cricetomys ansorgei, assembly GCA_026225945.1. Taxonomy (NCBI): domain Eukaryota; kingdom Metazoa; phylum Chordata; class Mammalia; order Rodentia; family Nesomyidae; genus Cricetomys; species Cricetomys ansorgei. Next base: position 1,870,809 of record JAMJFZ010003656.1, on the reverse strand, counting down.
GTGCTCCTTCTCTCTGGAAACTGTCTATAGATAGGACCCATTTGTGTTTCATTATGGCTTTGTTCTTCTTTGTGCGCCCAACTCTGCCTTCAATTCTCTCTATAGAAACATATCTGTCCCATTGTAGTTGTAGGTTACGTCAGAGGATTACAGCGGATCTGGACACATGTGGTGTGCCTCTGGCTTTATTCGCTTTGGGAAAGCAGAGACAGCCTGAGCGTGAAAGAACTTGGTCTGCATATTTTGCCTCTGAGTCTGTCTGTGCCTGCAGATGTGTCCCTTCCTGGCCTGTACATGACTTCATGCATGGGGATTTATATGTTCTTGAGGATCTGTATGTGTGCGTAGGCCTATGTTGTATGTTCCTCTGTGTCTATATCTATCTCTTTATTTCAAGTTGTCCACATTCCTGTATGTTCTTTTTATACCCCGAATGTTTCTTCTTTACCATCCCCCCTCCATAAGTCTCTGTACACACTTTATCTGTTTCTTGTTGTTTTTAACACTGGGGACTGAACCCAGGGTCTCACACATACTAGGGAAACCCTCCATTACTGAGCAACACTCCTAGCTCTTTTATTTTTTTTATAAAACAAGGTCTCACTAAGTCACCTCAGGCTGGTCTTGAACTTGAACCTTCGACCTTCCAAAGCAGCCAGCATTACAGGTCTGGGTCACCAGGTCTAGCCACAAAACTGTTTTTCTGTTTTGTTTTTTTAATTTTATTTTATGTACATTGGTATTTTGCCTGCGCGTATAACTATGTGAGGGCGTCAGATTCCCTGGAACAGGAGGAGTTATAGATAGTTTTGAAGTCCCATGTGGGTGCTGGGAATTGAACCTGTGTTCTCTGGAAGAGCAGCCAGTGCTCTTAACCATTGAGCCATCTCTCCAGCCCCACAAAACCGTTTTTAATGTCCCTTTTGGCATTTCTTTAGGGTCATACCTCCTTCACTCTCTTTATGACTGTCATTTAAATTTGTCTCTATGATTACCCATCAACTTTGCAATCTGGCCTCCCTGTTGTTTCTGTCTTCTGTTGTCTGAGAGCGTGGTATATAGCTACACATTCTCTATACAATTCTCTTCAGTGTGTCAAACTGAGACACTTTCCCTCCCCGATGATCTTTCCCTGCCTCTCAATTTCCCAGTCCCTTGGGTTTCAGAAAGACGGAGGCTTAAGCCTCAGCCCCACCTTGCTTCCTTTTGCGGGTCTCGCTGTTCTCATCTGTAAGAGGCAGGTCCATCACACTTTCCTCCCACAGCTGACAGCCTGTGGTGTTTTCACACTGTGTATCTGGTTCTAACTGTTAAATCTGAATATGCCTTCCCATGCTCCACTAGACAAACTGAAAATTGCAAAACCACTGCTGGGCCCCTCCTTTCTTCCCCAAAGACACAACACAAAATCCCAAACCCTTTCCTTCAATGCAGTCACTGCCAAAGGAAGGAGCCTAGGCCCTTGCCTATTTTGCCCAGCCTTACCTACAACGCCCACACGAATGTGTGTACGCACTTCCCCCAGACGGCAATAGTTCCCCAGGACCCTCATGAGGTTTTCAGCTCCAAAGCAGGCTTTGCTTTTCAACAGTGACTCAGGGGCCTGATCCACTGGAACTTTACACTGAGTCTGAAAATGAGGAATATTACAAAATGGGCATCAGGTGGGAAATAGAATCTGAGCCCAAATTTCGAACTTGCAGTGGACTATTCAGAACCACCTTGTGATCACTAATCTTGTTGGCGTCTCACGTGGGCTACTTCCCAGCTCTTCCTTGTTTCCAGTTGTTGTTTCTTTGTGTCTCCAATTTCCTCTGTCCCTGCTCCTGCCTCAATATACATGGCTTATGCCTCCCACAGCAGAGTCATGAAGACATCTCAGCTCGAGGCAAGCTAGGTTTCCTTTCTAGCTCTCTTGCTCACAGGCCTGTGAGGAAAAGCCTACTTCCCGTCCCAGCACCTTAGTGTCTCATATGCACAAAAGGGAAGCCCGACCTCTCCGTGTATGGGGGGATAATGCCTGACCCAAAGCTGATCTTCCCTTGACTGCTCACACAGGACATCCCAACCTCCCGACTTTCATTTTTGATACCACCTCCTCAGACCAGAATGTCTTTCTTTGTCCTTTTCCTTTATTGACCATAAATTTGAACAACACATATTTAAAATTGACCTAAAGATCTTATCAGTAAGAAAAAAGCTCAAAAAGTGTATACTTAAGGTAGAATATAGTTGTTCAAGAAGGATGTGTCTATGTCCTTGGCATCAAAAAAGGCTAAAATCTTGTACTGGGTTATATAGTATGTGGCTCAGAGGTAGAATGCTTACCATGAATGCACAACATGGGGACTGGGAGTGTGGCTACAAAATTATAAGTTAGACATATTATGTTGGCAATAATACAGGGAAAGAGGTTTTCTTCACACATCCATCAACCTTCTCAACCTTCCTATTGCTGCAACCCTTTAATACAGTTCCTCATGTTGTGGTGACCCCCAACCATAACATTATTTTTGTTGCTACTTCATAACTGTAATTTTGCTACTGTTATGAATCAGAATGTAAATACCTGATATGTAGATGAAATTAGGTGACCCCTGTGAAAGAGTCGTACGACTCCCAAGGGGGTTGTGACTGATCTACCCACGTGAGAGGAGGATTAATTGGTATAGCTATTATAAAAGATAGTTTGTCAGTGTCTAAGAAAATATCACAAGCATTAGGCCTGTGTATGACCCAGCCACACCATCACTCAGCGCTTAGCCCACACCAACACTTGTCTACGTGCCAAGGAGATGTGCAAATGGATTAATACAAACACTGCTTAAATAATAAACTCAGTGATTGAGTATCTATCTACATAGCAAGATACTCTGGATTCCATTCTCAGCACTGTAAGTGTCCCACAATAACCAATTTACCTCCACAGAAACAATCAATGTTACTATAATACCATAATATTTTACAAATATTTCTATATTGATATCAATAGGAAGTACTATGCCTTGTTTGACTTTTTTAAAGATTTATTTATTTTAGCTGGGCAGTGGTGGCACACACCTTTACTCCTAGCAGTCGGGAGGCAGAGGCAGGAGGATCTCTGAGTTCAAGGCCAGTATGGTCAACAGAATGAGTTCCAGGACAGCCAGAGCTACACAGAGAAACCCTGCCTCAAAACAAACAAAAAATATTTATTTTTATTGTGTATGTTTTGCCCGTATGTATGTCTGTGTACCACATGTGTGCCTAGTCAGAAAGGTCAGAAGAGGGTGTCAAATCCCCTGGAACTGGAGTTTCAGCTGCCTTGTGGATGCTGGGTACTAAATCTGGATCATCTGGAAGAGCAACAAGTACCCTTAACCACTGATTCATCATCTCTCCAGCCTCCTATGCCTCATTTTAAAGAGGGAAATGTGAATATTTTTTGAAGAGTTAACAAGTAATTAACTCTATTTTCCAGATTTCGCATAGATAGTATATATTATTATATCCTCACAGCTGGAAAAAAAAGCATGCTTTCTGAAGAGCAATGATATAATATAGGAAAAAGAAAGTAAAATAAAAATTAACAAGTCACCCACTAGAGAAAATCCCTCAGAGTTGAAAGCCCAATCCAAATCATAACACCTCCAACCATTGTCCCAAACCACAACAAAAGAGTCTAGATACACGACTTGAAGCTTACCAAGTTTTTGACCTGATGCTGGGTGCTGGCCTTGAAAGCCACAGTTGGCAGTTCATTGCGAAGGTAATCCAGCCACTTCTCCACAATCTCCTTGGGAACCAGGTCTGGGAAAAACAAAAATAGACTGGCCTTGTAAGAACATTATTTCCATAGCTTCCCCGAAGCCACACACCTATATCTAGGCCTACCTCTTACAAAGAGATCTCTTCTCTTGCCTGAACTGTCCCTGCCTAGTCCCCAGGATGGAATTACAAAGGACAATCTGATCCACTGGACCAGTTGGCCCTTCCTGAGAAGGCTTATACTCTTGAAGAACGTAAAGAAGTAGTTTTGTCCCAGGCATCTCCCTTCCATGTCATGGTGCCCAAATATCTTATTCCCATTCCCTCTCCCAGTCATGCTAAGCTGGTGTCAAGAAAAACCATCACCAAGAATGGCTATGATTTATGAAGTGCTGACTATACACCAAGCTCTTCATTAATTCTCACAACAAAGCTGTGAGACTGAGATGTTCATGACCCTGTTTACTGTAGACAAATAGAAGTTCTCACTGGTAATGTGACCTGTCTGATATCACAAAGAAAACAGCAAAAGTAGGATAAGACTAACACCTTAGTGAGTCCCAATCCATGTGCTCTCTCTTGCCCCAATCTTTGAGTTCTAGTTTGTGGGAACAGGTCTCCAAGAATGACCAGCCATAGAATTGGCTCAAAATTACAAGGAAATGGGGGGAGGGGTGGAGAGAGGACACTGAAAGGCAAACAGGCTCAGATTCTACCCCCAACTCATGCTACATTCTGTATGTGTCTGCATGTACGGCTTTGGAAAGCTGAACAAGAATTCCTACTATGAGTGACTATTCTGAATGCCACTGAGTTGCTGGGTCTCGGTGCCTAATCTGAGCTTTAGCTTAACCCCTTCTCTGCCTTACCCAATCCTTCCAAAACCTACCAATCTTATTCAAGACCAAGACCAGCTTCTTGTTGCCTTCTGCCCGAAGGACAGTCTCCTCCATCTGGAAACAGCGGCAGCCCAATGGGTCTCTGGCATCCAGGACTTCCAGAATCACATCAGAGTACTCTACCACCTGCAGAACAGAGAACAAAGGGGATGAAGGTTGAGAACAGACTGGGTAGTAGTTTCCATCTCAGTAGGGAAAAAAAGGAAATGAAATACACTGAGGTCCTCACCAAAGGCTTTAAGAACTGGGTACTTGTTGCCCAAGCACTGTAGCTCAAGCCTATAACCTCAGCACTCGTGATGAAGCAGGAGCACAGAAGTTCAAGGCCAGTATGGGATATACAGTGAGCTCTAGGTCAGCCAGGGCTAAAGAATAAGACCTTACCTAAAACCAAAACAAACAAACAAAAAAGAAGAAGAGGAAATGGTTCCTCCTACCTTATGGAACTCCTTGTAATAGGCCTTCCTTGTGGCCTCATCATCCAACTGGGGAAACATATTTAATTCCTGCAAAACTTCCTCCTAAAGGAGAAGAGAATAGTTTAGAGGAAGAAGGTGCAAGTAGAGGTAAAAAGGGAAGGAGAAGGTAGGAGGGAAGATAAGGAAGGAAGGAGGATACAGGAGAATCAAGGCTTTGGAAAACCACAGAAAGCTGGAGGATACACGTTGAGTCCCAGAGCACCTGTAAGTGGCACTGTCTGGGCCAATATAATGGCTCAGCTGCTAAAAGCCCTTGCTGTGAAGACTGATGATCTGAGGTCAATCCCAGAAACCAAGGTGGAAAGATAGAACTGACTCCGCAAAGCTGTTCACTGACCTCCACACACATGTGTGACCATGCGTATTCTACCTCCCTCAGTCCCTCCCCCCATTCCTCTGCGTGTATCCTTCTCCTTCTCTCCCTCTCCCTCCCTCTCTCTCTCTCTCTCTCTCTCTCTCTCTCACACACACACACACACACACACACACACACACACACACAGACACTATAATAATAAATAAATTTTAATGTCTTTAAAAATAGCACTACCACCGGGGGTGGGGGTGGGGTGCATGGCAAATTCCTTTAATACCAGGAGGCAGAGGCAGGCAGATCTCTGTGAGTTCGAGGCCAGCCTGGTCTACTGAGTGAGTTCCAGGACAGCCAGAGTTACAACAGAGAAACCCTGTCTCAAAAACAACAAGAAAAAAAAAAACAACATAGCACTGCCAACAGCCAAAATTGCTAGGAAACTAGAACAGCAGCAGACAGACCCATGTGGTCTGTGTGTGTTCCTATGTCTGCAGCATGTACATTTGAGCACCAGCCAGAGGCCTGCTTGGACCCAAGTTGTGTAAAATGCAGGATGAAAAGGAAGGTGTGAAAAAATAGCCTATGAGGCACATGGGCCAGGAAGCAAGCCCTTTCCTGGAAGTCAGCAAGGGAGTTGGAGCTGCAAGAGCACTGTTTGTGAGACGCCAAATGCCAGAAAGGGAAGAAGGCGGCCCACAGGGAAGGTGAGATACCCCACATCCACTCCTGTCTCGCCCTTTATTACCCTACCCCCTCCAAATTGTTTTCCTTCTCTGCACTCATCCCTTCTCTCCACTGACCCTATACCCTTTCTTTCCTTTTCTCTCTCTTTTTTTTCTTGAGACAGGGTCTCACCACATAGCCATTTCTTCCTTCACAGCAAATTAGCAAGTCCACTCCATTGCCGCCCAGCAGCAGAACTGCTCTCTTACCTTGTGTTCAAATTCCTCCTGTCGTCTCTGGACATCCTGATAATAGCTTTCAATGGTCCTGTGTCTTTGTCTCTCTTGCTCCCGGGCAACCTGCTGCTTCTCCCTCATCTCTTCCACCTAACGAATGAACACACACTGTGACTGTGAGCTGAGTAGGTCCTCCATAGGAGGAAAGGAATGGGGATACAGGAAAAGGACAGATATGAGAGTAAGAACATTTGAGAAGAAAAAGACAGAAAGACTTAGGGAAGGAGAGTGGCAAAGAAAAATTAAAAAAAGAGCTGGGTATAGTGGCACACACTGTAAATCCAGTGACTTGAGAGGCTGAGGAAAAAGAATCGCCATAGATCATGGCCAGCCAGGACCACATAATGACTTCTAGGTCACTATGCCAGCCAGAGCTACATAACAAGACCCTATATCATTCAAGCCAGTCTCAGAATTTGCAAAAGGGCTAGCAAGGTGGCTCCATGGGTTAAAAGGCTTGCCGTGCAAGCCTGACAACCTGAATTTAATCCCTGGAATCTATGGTGGAGGGAGAGAACCAATTCCCAAAAGTTGTCCTCTTACCTATACATATGACATGTGTAGCCTGCATTTGTCCCCTCCCACCATGGCCTCCACCACAGATAAGGAAAAATGTATATTTTTAATATTAGTAAAAATTAAAAATAAAAGAAAGAAAAATAGAAAGAGTACCTGGGAAGGAGAGACAGAAAAACATTCTAAAAGGAAAAATTTAAGTCCAAACAAGCACAAGGTCTTAGGATGTACGGAGCAGAAAGGGAAGCTGCCACACTGGCACACACCTGTAGGCCCAGCTATTAAGGATTTGAGGTAGAGGGATTTCTTGAGCCCAAGCATTCAAGACCAGCCTAGGCAACAAAGCAAGACTCTGTCTCAACGAACAAACAGGGAAAAAGCAGCAAGAGACCGCAAAAGGCTAGTCATAGAGGAAGGAGGCATCCAAGAAATAGGAGACAACAAATTAAAATGAGAGTGCCTTAAGGAAGGCATGGTCTCAAATGGGATACAGAGGTGTAGAGAAAACGGCCAGCAGCAGAGGCTGTAATGGAACCCTGGGAGCATAAGCCAGACAGCAATGAACTGGGAGGGTAGAACAAAGTGAGCAAATGGGAGAGTTAAAACCAGTATCAAGGTAACCTGCCTCCCTCCCCGCATCCCCAACCACAAAGAGCATCAAGAATCCCTGCCCTTCTGCTCAAGACTGCTACAGATCAGACATTCAACCCAGGCCACCACTCCCCACAGACAAAATGCTCACCCTTTTCTTCTTTAATTCAGCCTCCCGACTGGCATGGTCATTGCCATGAACAAACTGGGGAGCAGACGATGGTCGGGAGGTTCCTTTCTTCCCATTTTGCCTTGCAGGCTGGTTACCAAGCAAGAAAAGAAAATTAAGCACAGTTAATGCACCCATGGAAACCACCTCACACCCAGAGAACAGAGGAATATAGTCTGGATAAGGGTTTTGCACAGAAATTCAATCCCTTCTCCACTAGCCAGGCAGGGACTGACAGGAGGAAAGTGGTGGGGACAGGAACAGCCAGAGGAAAACCTTTCTTGACAAACAGCTCCCAAAAAGGGAAATAAGATCTGAGAATTTGTCAAAAAGTACAAATTTCGGGGCTGAGGGTATGTGGCTCAGTGGTAGAGCACTTGCCTGGTAGGCTCAAGGCCCTGAATCTGATACCCAGCATTACAAAAATACACAGGGATGGCAATAATCCCTAATGAGCAAACCGAGCACAAAGCAGTATATGGCTTTTGGAAGGAACTTCGTGGTGATTCTGCTACAGCCATGAGGAGTGAGAGAAAAAACAGATTTGTTCATTCCAATGAGGTGCTTTAGCCAGAGTCAGCCAACAATGACTGACTTGATGCCTAACAATGCACATACCTCACCTTAAGGTAAGGCCCACTTACCTTCTTACAGCCTTTGGAACCTTTACCTGGTTTTTTGTTTTCTGAAAAAAAAAAGAGAGGAAACAAGAGCTATCACCCACCTACCCAACATTTGTTAACACTTTAATCAGAAGACCAGGCCAACTAGGAAAATTTTGAAGCCTCAGAAGCCATGTCTGTCTAGCTCCAGCATAAGACAGAGCTGCAGATGGCAAAGACAGTGTCAAGAGGAAGTAACTAGGTACAATATTTGCAGGATTATTTCAGTGAAAACTCCATAAATTCATAATGAAATTCTATTGAGTCACCTGAATGTGTGTTTGTTACTACCTCTCCTCATCACTCCCAAAGTCCTGCTTAGGACACCTGTGAGACACACTTCTTGGCATGTCTCTAGGGGGTGTCTCCAGAGAGGTTGAAATGTGGGTAATATCATTCCATGGACTAGAGACCCAGATTGAATCAAAGAGGGGAAAAGATAGAAGCCAGCAGAGCACCAGAATTCATCTCTCCCTACTTCCTAACCATGGTTGCAATGTGACTAGCTGCCTCACACTTTCCCCTCCATCACCTCCCTGCCACAATAGAATGTAACCCCTCAAATAATGAGTCAAAAGCCTGGCGGTGGTGGCACACAACTTTACCAGCACTCGGGAAGCAGAGGCAGGTAGATCTCTGTGAGTTTGAAGACAGCCTGGTCTACAGAGTTTCAGGACAGCCAGGGCTACACAGGGAAACCCTGTCTCAAAAAATTGAGTCAAAATTTAAAAAAAAAGTCAAACTGAAGGGCTAGAAGACCAAGGGAGGGAGCTTATCTGGAATAAAAATCCAAAGAAAAGAATTTATAAAGGAGGATAAAACTGGAAGGTGTGTGAACTAATCTTCAAGCAACAGAATTCTTGAAGAAAAAAAAGGTACAAATAGAGACACAAATTTTTTTAAATAATAGATGAAAATTCTGTACCTTAAAGATAGGCTTAAGGTTTCAGATTGGAAAGTTACACAGAGCATCAAGATTAAAACATGGGTGTCCTGGTTGGATTTCTAGTCAAACTGAGACAAGCTAGAGAAGAGGAAACCCAACTAAGAAAAATCTCTCCATAACATTGGCCTGTGGACCATTTTCTTAGTGACTGATGTGGGAGGGCCCAGCCCACTGTGGAAAGCGCCACTCCTGGGCAGGTGATCCTGGAGTATACAACATAAGCAAGCTGAGCAGGCCACGAGGAACAAGCTAGTAAACTGCACCCCTCCATGGCCTCTACATCAGCTCCTGTCTCCAAGTTCCTGCCCTGTTTGAGTTCCTATCTTGACTTCCCTTCATGATGGACTGTGTGATTGGGACATGTAAGCTGAAATAAACCCTTTCCTCCCCACATTGCTTTTAGTAATGCTGTTTTACTGCAGCAACAGAAACCTAAGACAACGAGTCTGTGAATTTAGTTCAGTAGTGGATTAGATGCTCAGCATGCAAAGACCTGGGTTCTATCCCCAGTAGTGCCAAAAAAGAAAAAATTAATAACAAAAAACATATCCTAGAATATCCTGATAAAATTTCTGAACTCCATGAATAAAGAGAAAAGCTATAGGCTGGGGATAGTGGTGCACGCCTTTAATCCCAGCACTTAGGACACAGAGGCAGGTGGATCTCTCTGAGTTCCAGGTCAGCCTGTTCTACATAGCAAGTTCCAGAACATCCGGGTCTAATTGAAAGGAAGGAAGGAAGGGAGGGAGGGAGGGGAAGGGAAGGAGGGAGGGAGGGAGGCAAAAGAAAAGAAAAGAAAAAGAAAAGAAAAAAAGGGAAAGGAAAGAAAAGAAAAAAAGAAAAGTTTTGCAAATACAAGTATCCAAATAAACCCTACAAACCAAAGAGAAGTCGACTTTGAATACTTAACAGAAAAGCCACTACAGGTTGAATATCTCTTATCCAAAGCACTTTTGATCTCAGATTTTGATTTTTCTAGTTTGGAATGTTTACACAGAAACAATGAAATATCATAGGAGAAGAGCTAGGGATGTGGCCTGGTTGATAACAGCACATGCATGAAGCCCTGGTTCTTTACCTAACACCACAAACAGTATGGCAGTGTGCATCTGTAATATCAGTAGTTGGGAGGTAGAGGCAGAACTAGAAATTCAAAGTAACTTCTTGGCTATGTAATGAGTTCAAGGCCAGTCTGGGCTTCCTAAAACCCTGCCTGGGGAGTCGGGGGGAGTGTCTTGAGAAGAGAAAGTGAAGTTAAACCATGCAACTCATTCACACATATCTAAAGGTAATTTTCAATATTCTGTGCATATAACAAAATTTCACAGTCTAGAGATCATATGGGCACATAAACCGTTTCAAAGTTAAAGCATTAGATTAGGGGCTAGAGAGATGGCTCAGTGGTTAAGAGCACTGGCTGCTTTTCTGGAGGAGCCGGGTTCATATCCCAGCACCCACATGGCAGCTCACAACTGTCTATAACTCCAGTTCCAAGGGATATGACATCCTCACACCGATGCACATGAAATAAAGTTTAAATTTTTAAAAATTTTAAAACCATTAGACTGGGATGTTAAATAAGTCCTGAGGAAAAGGACTGACTAAGTTCCAAGCCAAATTTCTCTATCTGATCACTCTTGTGTAAAAGTATTTCCTTTCTGGCAAAACTACTGACAAAAAATAAGAATTGGAGGCTATGGTAGAAAATAGATTCAACATGTTCAAGGCCCAAGTGAGGGTGGGGTAGGAAGAAGAGGAAAGGGGGAGGAGTAGGAGATAAAAACCAACTTTGAATCAGAATAAAGTCTGCAAAGTAAAGAAAACAAAATAGGGTTAAACAGGAAATCAGTTAAAACTTATCAATAGCCCTAAGAAATTCAGTGATGTAGCTGAGAACCTAAGGACCAAAGAGAATAACCTAAGGAACTAGCTGAGAACTAAGACATCAATTTCAACAAATTCAAAGAAAAAAAGAGATGGGCACTGGAAAACCAAATGCACAAATGTGCTACCAGCCTCTCTCTGAGTAGGGAGGATCAAAAGAGCTATTATTTTACTTTGGTAACATGATAGAAAAAGACAAGTTTAATTATGTGATATAAATGAGTATAATTCCTATTGCAACCTTAATGAGTAGTGGTGGAATTTTTGTTTTTAATTTTATCAGTTTTGCAAAAAGTGGGAAGTAAGAGGAAACAACAAATGTATAATGAGATGGTAGAAATTTGACCAGAATATTGGTTGCCATAACAAATATAAATGTGTCAAATTTCCCTATGAGGAGGGAAAGATAACAATACAGTCTCATAATGTAGCCCAGGCTGACCTTGAACTTGCAGCACTCTTCCTGCCTCAGCCTCCCAAGTGCTGGGAATACAGGTGTGAGCCACACAGCCCAGCCAATTTCCCTGTTTGAAAACACCAAAATAGATCTCAAGTCTCCTTTACTTCCAAAGTACTAGATTGGAACAAAAGGGCTGTGATGGCTAGAGTGAACTACGTCTCAGTATTTTTACTCAACGATTTCAATCTCCCTAACATCCTTGGGAATGGAGCCTTAGCACTGGATATAGGCATGCAATGAAAGAAAAGACATCACTCAAACGAAAGCATCTACTTCATTGCAACAGTCAGGAGCCTCTGCTCATTGGCTTTACAGTTTCTAAGGGAAAACACCTACATAGCTATAGGATTTTGAAAAACTTTTAGAGAGGTGAGTCTTACTATGTAATCCAGACTGGTCTGACACTATGGATCAAGCAATCCTCCTGCCTCAGTCGCCCCAGTAGCTGGAGCTAGAGGTACACATTATCACATACATGACTTTAAAATAACCTTTTTTAATTGCCAAGGCCCAATGCCTGCTTCTACTAACATCTAGGCCTAAAATCATCAACTCTCATATCAGTATCTAACACAGACCCCACCCCCATTTATCTATCATCTTCCACATTCTCCCCACCCAAATGTCTCTGTATACCCACAGTTGCACTGACATCATCTGTCCTCTCTCTCCTCTTTCCTGGCATCTAGCTTACCTTGCTGTCCTCTGGAATGCCTGTATATATATATATATATATATATATATATATATATATATATATATATATATATATATATGTATGTATATATATATATATATATATATGATCAGCTCTCTCAGATGCCTTTAGCCACCCCACAGGAAAAATTGGTCAGCCTCCCGCCCTTGTTCTTGGCTCTCCAACAACAAAGGTTTGCTTGTAACATTTTTCAAAAGATGGATGTTCTTTATGGCATGCTATGGCATATTTAAGGCCAGAAGGTATAGGAGGTGTCCTCCAGACTCACCATTGTTAGACTGGAACTATACCCACCTCCTTTTGTTAAAAGGGGGGAAAATGCAATAAAATCCCTGCTGCTCTTCTGGGGTCACTACCATTCTGCTTTGTCTGTCACTGAAGAGTCATTTTTCCTCATTTACTGAAGTGCACAGCTAACAGCTTTGTTTTCCAACCAAGTTCAGTCTTCATCCACTTGAAGGTCACCAGGTAGTCCTTCCAATAACCTGGGTTCCCCACTTCTTTGATAGCCTCACCTCTAAGGACCTCCACTCCATTTCAGTCACCCAATCACCATTCATGTGGCTACATGGAAGGGGGCACCACCTGCTGTATCATAGACTTCTAAAAGTAGTCTCAGAGACCACGCTCCCATCTTCAAGTTTATGTGTCCAGTCTCCAGGATACTCAAACCTTTTACTCATTCCTTAATCACCCAGCCACAGGCTGTCCACCTCCTTTTCCCTCAGTTGATCCACCAGGATACCTCTACTAGTGCTTATTATTCAACTGGCAAGCAAGCAGGCTGCTTCCAGATTAGAAACCTCTGCCGCCAACACTTGCAGTTAAGATTGTGGGTTGGGGGCTTTTTTGAGTTTTTTGGGCCAGGGTCTCACTTTTTATCCCAGGCTGGCCTCAAACTCACTGCTATCCTCCTGCTTCACCATCCCAAGTGGGCCATTGCAAGTATTAACCTCCACATCCAGCTAATAGTTTGCTATTTTATTTTATTTTGCATGTGGATGTGACGCATGTGCTGCACATGCATGTCTGTATATGTGGGGAACATGTAGGTATGGAGGCAAATGTAGAAGCTCAAAGTTCACATCTTGTGCCTTCTTCAATTTTTTGAAGAATTCTTTCCACTTTATTGAAGCAGAGTCTCTCAGTTGAACCCAGACCTCACTGATTTGGCTAGCCTTACCTAGCCACTTGCCCCCAGGGACTGCTATCTTGGCCTCTGGAGTATAGGGATAACAGGCTGTCATGTCTGCCCAGATTTTATGTGGGTCCTCGGGATTTGAACTCTGGTCCTCATGCTTACGTGGAAGGTACTTTATCCACTAACCCATCTCCCCGTCTAGATTTTTTTTTCGTTTTTGAGAAATGTCTCAATATGCAATTTAGGTTGGCCTAAAACTTGTAGCAATCCTGCTTCTGTCTCCAGGATGCTGGGAATAGAGGTGTTCGTGAACCACCATGCCTGGTCACTGTAAACTTTTAAATTATAAAACACTACCCCTCTTAAATAACCATTCAAAACTGTCCAATTAAAACTACATTGGGGTGAAGCTCAGTTATAGATCACTTGCCTAATAACACAGGACCCTAGATTTTGATACCCAGCACCATAGAAAATGTACCTAAATACTCACAGACTCTTTGAGCAGAGTGTGGTGGCTCATGGCTATAATCCCAGCTCCTGGGGGGCAGAGGCAGGAGAATTGTTGCAAGTTTGAGGCTATTTACATAGTGACTTGGGGCGTGAAGCCCACCTCCATAAAAACAGTAAGAATAAAAAATGAGGGAGAGGAGAGGGACAAGTCCTGAAGGCTGAAAGAACAGCAACTCATCCGCATGGTCTGATTTAGTTAAGAAAAATCTAACATTCAGAAATCAGGCAATGTGGTGACAGCATCTTTTAAGGAGCAAAATTCCAAGGAGCAATAGAGTCTGAATGCTGGCAGAGTGGTTTGAAACAAAGTCTTGCTATATAATTTAAGCTGACGAGAATTCCCTATATCAGTTAAGACTGACATTGAACTTGCAACAATTCTTGTACTTCTGTCTGCTAAGTGATGTATAAATATGTGTGTGTGTTTATATGTTATATGTTTATTTATATGTGTGTATATATACACATATACAAATATATATATTTATACACACACACACATTTGGTTTTTCAAAACAAGGTTTCTCTGTGTAACTCTGGCTGTCCTAGAACTGATACTGTAGACCAGGTTGGCCTAGAACTCAAGAGATCCATCTGCCTGTGCCTCCCTAGTGCTGGGATTAAAGACGTGTGACACGACACCTGGCTGAAAATTTTAATCCAATATTTAGAACACAGTGGCTCTGCATACTATGGGTGATGCATCCATAGACTTGATTAACTGTGAGGCAACAACTGCACCTAGGGGCCAGAGAGATGGCTCAGTGGGTAAAGGAGCATGCCAACAAGCCTGATGACTTGAGTTTGTTCCCTTCCACACGGTAGAGAAAGGAACTCACTCCTGAAAGTTGTCTTCTGACCTTCACACTTGTACCATGGCATGCACATGCACAGACATACGTAAATTAATACTTACAAAAGAACTGTATCTATACTGGACAGTATTCGCCATCATTCCCTAAACAAGTGTAACAACCATTTACATATAATTTACATTATATTAGGTTATTACAAGTTATCTAGAAATGTTTTAATACAGGGGAAGTTGTGTGTAAGCAAATACTAGGCTGTTTTACAGAAGGGACTTGAACATTCACTGATTTTATATCTGCCAGAGATCTTGAAAAACAGGCTCCTATAGAAATGGAGAAACGATTATACTTCCAGAAAGTGCTTACAAAGTGCCAGGCACTGGTCTAACCTTTATCTCTTTAAATTCATCAATTCTTCATAATTCTAGATACTCTGGAGACTGGGGTGAGAGGATGGCTTGTGCCCAGCATTTGAGGCTAGTCTGAGAAATACTGCAAGACACATTCTCAAAACACCACCTGGGACAAGCAAAGACGGCCCAATGGGTAAAAGAATGGTTGTCAAACCTGACAACCTGGGCCCACAAGGTAGAAGGAGAGAACTGACTCCCACAAGTTGTCTCTGACACCCACACATGTGCCATGCCACCACATAAGCGCACACACACATACATACAAACATACATACACAAATGAATAAATAGTTGGGCTTTTTGTTTTTTTGTGTGGTTTGGTTTGGTTTTTCAGGACAGAGTTTTTCTGTGTAGCCTAGGCTATCCTGGAACTCTCTCTGTAGACCAGGTTGAACTTGAACTCAAGAGATTCACCTGCCTCTGAGTGCTAGGATTAAAGGCATGCACCACCACTGCCCAGGGAATAGATAGTTTTTAATTCTATACTAAGCATGGTTTCATAAGCCTGTAACTCTAGGACTAAGATGGAAACAGAAGGATTAGAAGTTCAAGGTCATCCTCAACTACACATTGAGTTCCAGGCCAGCTTGGACTACATGAGACACTGACTCAAAAAGAAATTCCTCTTGACAGGCATGGTGCTTCCTGACATCTGTAAGGCCAGCAATTCGGGGACGGTATCAGGCAGAAAGATGAGAAGTTCAAAGCTAGCACAGGCTACCTGAATAGACCCTATGTCAAAACAAACAAAAATAACAAAATCCTCAAAGCAATACCAATAGGTAGACATTATAATTAGTGACCTCTGTGTTGTAAATAAGAAAAATGAAGTTAAGTGACTTGCCAAGGCTACACTACTAATTAAAAAAAAAGAGAGAGGTGAGTTTGAAACATAATATGGCTCCAGTATAGAACCAGTGTAGAACTTATGGTATCAACTGTAAGATGTAAGTTATAAAGACAGATGTTAGGGCCTACTGTGCAGCATCACATATTTACTGCTGTTTACCTCAGATTCAGTCACTTAACCTTGCTAAGCCTCCATTTTCTTCTCATCTATAAAATGAGAACGGGGAGAAAGGAAGAACTACCTTACAAGAAATCGTGAGAATGCCAAAGATACCATATGGAAAAGACCCAGACTGAGAGAGCAGGAACATACTGAGTAATTTTTAAGTTATCAGCTGAGCATAGCAACACTTTCCTATAATCCAAATACTTGAGAGGCTGAAACAGGATAATAAGGGAGTTTGAGGCCACAATGAACTACTTAAAGCGCTCAAGGCTAGTCTCAAAAAAACATGGTGGTGGTGCTGGTGGTGATGGTAGAACATGCCTATAATCCCAGCACTTAGGAGAAACAAGAGTTCAAGACCAGCCTCAGCTACACAGCAAGTTCAAGGCCACCCTCAAAATAAATAAATAATCAAAACAGCAAAGTTGTGAAATACTATGAATATTGAATGTACAGGATTGGGAGAGGGTGGTAGAGGAAACTCACTGTGCCTAAGCTTCATCATGATGATCAGACAAACTTGAAAAGGCAGATATTCAAATCTGCCCGCGTTCTTCCTGTTGGAATAGAAGCAGGAATTTGAAGACAGTCCTGAGAACCACAATTCCCCTTTAAGCCCCCCAAAAAAGTCACAGAACATGATCAGGAAGGCCCAATTATTGGAAAATTAGAAGGATGGGTTATACTGAACCTAGGGCCTGATATGGCTGAGTAGACCCAAGGAAAGAATTACTAGATCACTCAAAGAGTAGAACAGAACCTCTCTTCCTGGATGGAGTCCGTGCCTCCAATACATTGAATGGGGTACTTGTAATGTCATATTCCAGGTAAAAGACTAGTGCTAAGCCCCTCCACACTAAAAAGAGCACATGACTTGCTTCTTCACGAACTGGAGTGACAGTGTTTTTTTCAAAGGGGGCTTCTGTGTGTCATCTACCCTTAGAGCGGTAGAAGGGAACAAATTCCAGGAGTCTACCTAGAGAAATAGGGTCTCAGAATTCTTACTTATGTCTGTATAGGTTGAAATCAATGCCAAATCTTGGGTGGTGGGGGAGGACCTCACCTACATATATGGCTGGGGTGTGCACCTTTGCAATAGGAGAAAAGATTTGTCATTTATCCCTCTATTCTTGGGTCACTAATTGAAGAAAGCAGCACAGTGGCTATGTGTGTCTGCTGCATGGGAGAGAAGTGGTCCAGGTACTTCTTAATTGTTGGAAAAGGTAGACTCTAAGTCTTTTTACTCATCTGTCAATGAGGAGCAAGACTGCTATGCTTATTTCCATAATGAGGTAGCATAAAGGACAGTGTGCAGCCTTTGCCAGGTGGAAGCTATTCTGGAATCCTCCCATAGGTAGTGGGCTAGAACGGTGTGTGTAGATTTCATGTGGGTTGAAGTCAGCAGCACATTAGCACCGAAGGAAATTGGGCCTCTGGTTCTCTATGGGTGAGGACTAGGGAGGCATAAACCCATGCATTTATAAAGTGAATGAATTTGCTCCTACCTTGGGAAGTGTGAATCTACCATTTTGCCCTAGGTGAGAAGAAATCTGAGCACTTATACTTTGGGTAAGGAGAAAGTTCGGATGCATTGCATTGTAAGGGTGCTCAATGATATCATCGATGCTAAATGGGGAGGGGGTGATATGCATCTCTACTGCTCAGATGCCTCTTTTGGTCAATTTAATTATTATAAATCATTTAGAAGATGGAGTCTGTGTCTACCTCAAAAAGAGGGAGAATAAATGTGACTTTCTCTACTCTGAGGTTTCCTTGAGAGGCATAGCTTTCTCTCAATGGACTGTTCCCATGTACTACAAGTCAGTTTGGGAGAGGGCCTTTACAAAGTCAGTAAAACAGCCATTCTTTATGGAGTAAGTATAGGATCTAATTTTCATGGTGAGGATTCTCTAGTACAGAGGGAGGGGTAAATCTGGGTGGTTGCCATAAGCATGTGCCATTTTGAGGGCTGATATTCAGGCTGAAGGTATTTATTGATTAGTTACTCTGCAGGAGAAAGGTAGACATGGGAAGGGCAGGTCTCTACATAAGGAGCTCTCTTCCTCTAGATATTACACATTTCTGAGCTCCTCTATACCAGTATGGAGGTGGATGAGGAGATGCCTCAAAGATCTGTGCCTTAATAAGCCAGAAGTCTGTACTGCTCAGCCTTGTATTGGAAATCTTACAGGGCAGGATGATGTCATCCCCACCATTTGATGGGTTGACACTTGTCTACATTAGGCAATATAAATATATAGATCTGTTACTACAACGTGGAAAGGAGCGTCTGTCTACAGGAAAGTAATGGCAATAATGAGAAATGACGCCTAAATTTTCTGAAAGGCGGAAGGCGACCGACATTTTGTCTCACATGCATGGTTTGTGCCTCTCTAGATGTCCAGGGTAGACCTCTCTAGCCTCTCCCTGGGGCCGACAGAATGCAGTTCAGCGCATCTCCACATGTGGAGCTCTCCGTATCCCTCTTCCGGGCCCATCTACACTAGAAGCGAACCAGCTGTACACCTCTCTATTCCAGGATGGCGAGCATCTCTGGTTTCATCGTTTTTTTTTTAAAAAAAAAAAAAAGGCCCTCACTGCGCTGCTGGCTACATGAACGCTCATCATGAGTAAAAAGAGAGTAGTCTCTTACCTACACTTCCGGCACGGACCTCCGAGGGCTGCTAGAAGCACAACGTCTCCGGACTAGGAGTGCGCAGCTAGGCTCCGCCTGGACTTCCGGATCCCAGCCCAGCTAGTTGCTCCGCCTGTTTTGCGTACTGCGTGGGGGCGGAGTTTCCAGATAACTGGGGCGCCGAGCAGTCCCGCCCCCCGCTCCCACGCTGGCCCCGCCTCCAGACTGCCCACGAAAAAAGTAATAACGGGGGAGGGGGAAACCCGGCGATGGTGAGGGCGGGGTGTGTGTTTATGTGTACTCGTGTGGTCACATAAGCTATTCTTAAGACGAACTCTTTTATGCGGCCTCCTGGCTAGGGTTTACATGCTAGATGCATGTTCCCCAGTCTCAGTCACCGGGGTTAGATGAGGGTAGGGGGGCAATGATTTGTCCTCCTGGAAGATGGCGATGGCGACAGACCGGGTGCAAGAAAATGGCCGCGGGGATCACGTGTCTGTCTGGACGAGTATTTCCCACCTGAAGTGTGTTAGCTGTTGTCAGCAGCCTTCCAGTCTCAACAGGGCCCTGCAGCGTAGCAAGGCTCACCCGGTGCAGGAACTGAAACTATTGGGATTTTCACTCACAGGTTTACCCTCTTCTCATGTGTAATTCCTGTGTCTGCAGAAAATAAGCGTATCTCTAAGTAAGGGTGTCTTTAAAAAGCATTTGGCTTGACTAGGCAGTGAGATATCCCTCCAAAAGGTAGCTATTAATTTAACTGCTTACTGATCATTTAATTCCAATCCTTTCTCCCTCCTCAAGCCTAAACCTTGGAAGTGGGGTTGGGCTAGGTGAGGCAACACCCAGAGTGTTTCTTCTCTGTAAACCCATCTCTGCTGAAAATCACCCCTTTGTCCTCCCATTACAGTAGTACTGTATTCACTGCTACCTTTCACCCTGGACATCAGGTCCCCCCCCCAAGTAGCTACAGTATATGCAGGTTTTATTTCTGTAACACCTAACTCTTGTCACTTCTATGTAGTTTCTATGCAATTGTTTTTATGACACCTTTTCCTGACTCCCAGTTGAGTAAGAATCACAGCATCCGTGTCTAGGATTGATCACAATACCACACTGCAGTAATTTTTTTATTAAAGTAGATTTGTTTTGTGTGTAAGTGTTTTGCCTGTATGTATCTACAACACAAACGTGCCTGATGCCTGAGGAGATCAGAAGGCATCCTCCCCAAAGCTGAAGTTGCAGATACTTGTGAGCTACCATGTGAACGCTTGCAGTGGGACCCAAGTCTTCAGCAAGAGCAACAAGCTCTCCTAAGCACTAAGCCCCTACCTATACTGTAGTTCTTAAAGCGGCTTCATCACTACAGCTTCATCAGATGAAAGGACAATTTATCTTTGCACTCTCAAGGACACCCAAGTGCAACACTGGCTTCAAGCAAATTCATTAAGTGAAATAACAAATTAATTGGAAAAATCGGATCAGGATAGAGACAAAAATAAATGTCAGGTATGGTATAGTGCATGCCTGTAATCCCCAGGACTACAGAATCCGAGGCAGGGGGATCAGGAATTCCAGGTTAGCCTGCTTTGTACAGCCAGACTGTCATAAAAAGGAAATTTGTGGTTTTGAGACAGAATGTCTTGTAGCCGAGGACGACCTTGAATTCCTGATCTTCTCCCTGTATCTCTGGAGTAATAAGATTATGAACAGGTGCCCCCCAGGGGGGTTCTTAATTAGTGATTGATGTGGGTGGGCCAAGCCTATTGTGAGTGGTACCACACCGGGACAGCTGGCCATGGGGTGTATAAGAAATCAGACTGAACAAGCCAGTAAGCAGCACCCCTTGTGGCCTCAACTTCATCTCCTGCCTCCAGGTAACTGCCAATACTTGAGTTCCTACTCTGACTTCCCTCAGTAGATAGACTGTTACCTCAAAGTGGAAGATGAGATAAACCCCTTCCTCCCCAAGTTGCTTTTGGTCATGGTGTTTTTATCACAGCAATAGTAACCCAAACTAAGCCACTACTGATATAAATTTAACTATTATTAATATTTTGTTGTATATCTTTGTCTTTAAATATTATAGATAAAAATTATGAATTATTTATTTCAGGCCCACAAACCACTGAAAATGCAAATACTTCCCTCATTTACCATCTAACTTAGAAGATAAAATATTAGCCAAAAACTAAGTTATGTATTTCTAGAGGTAATCAATATCCTGTATTTGTTTGTTCTCTCCTGGTTTTCATTTCTATTTCTTTTCTTTCTTTCTTTGTTTCTTTGTTTCTTTTTGAAACAGGGTCTTTCTATGTCTTGGTTAGGGTTACTATTGTGATGAAACACTATGACCAAAAGCAACTTGGGGAGGAAATGATTTATTTGGCTTACACTTCCACATCATAGTCCATCACAGAAGGAAGTCAAGACATGAGCTCAAACAGGGCTGGAACCTAGAGGCAGGAACTGATGCAGAGGCCATGGAGGGTTGCTGCCTACTTACTGGCTTGCTCCTTACTTAGCTTTATTATAGAACCTAGGACTACCAACTCCCAGGGTTTGGCTCACCTACAATGGGCTGAGCCTTTCCACATCAATCATTAATTAAGAAAATTCCCTACAGGCTTGCCTACAGCCTGATCTTATGGAGGCATTTTCTTTTTTCTTTTCTTTCCTTTTTTTTTCATTTTTCTTCGTTTTGTTTCATTTTGTTTGTTTGTTTTTGGGGTTTCTTTGTTGTTATTGGTTTTGATTTAGGTTTTTTGGGGTTGTTTGGTTGGTTTGGTTTTTTTGGTTTTTTTAGACGGGGTTTAGTATTCCTGGCAGTCCTGAAGCTAGGTCTGTACACCAGGCTGGCCTCAAACTGCCTCGAGTGATACACAACTTGGGGCTTGAGCATTTTCTTTCTTTTTTAAAAAGCTTTATTTTTTTTAATTTATTCTCTCATACATCGTGACCACAATTCCCCTCCCCACTCCTCCCAATCCTTCACACACACCTCCCTTCTCCCCCAGATCCACTCCTCCTATTTCCATTCTGAAAAAAGCCAGACTCCCAGGGATATCAACTGAAGACAGCATAACAAGATACAATAAGACTAGGTACAAACCCTCATATCAAGGCTGGATGAGGCCACCCAGTAAGAAGAAAAGGATCCCAAAAGCAGGCACAAGAGGCAGAGCAGGCAAAAGAGTCAAAAAAGTAATAGAGTCACTCCCACTGTTAGGAGTCCCACAGAAACACCAAGCTAAACAACCATAACATATATGCAGAGGACCTAGTGCGGACCCATGCAGGCTGCACGATTGCCACCTCAGTCTCTGTGAGGCCCTATGAGCCCTGATTTGTTGGTTCTTTTGGCTGAGTTCTCCTTATGACCTTGATCCCTCTGGCTCCTAGAATCCTTCTTCACCCCCTCTTCCACTGGGTCCCCTGAACTTCTCCTAATGCTTGGCTATAGGTCTCTGCCTCTGCTCCCATCAGCTGCCAGAGGAAGCCTCTCTGCTGACAATTGGGCTAAGCATCAATCTATGAATATATCAGAACATCATCATAAATCATTATATGTATTATAAATCAATAATATATATGATTTCTAATGGTAATATATTTGGCCAGCTGTGTTTGGTTCTACCCTAGGTCTCTGAGCTACCTAGCCTCCAGTTCCTTGCCACCCAGGCAGTGTCAGGCATGGGGTCCCTCTTGTGACATGGGCCTCAAGTTAGACCAGCCATTGGTTGGCCACTCCCACAAGTTCTGTACCACCATTGACCCAGCACATCTTGCATGCAGGACAGATCGTAGGTCGAAGGTTTTGCTGATAGATTGGTGTCCCAGTCTTATTACTAGAGGAAGTCTTGCCTGGTTACAGAAGATAGCCACTTCAGGCTCCATATTCTCTATTACTAGGAGTCTTTGCTACGGTCACCCCTATAGATTTCAGGGAGTTTTCACTGCACTAGGTTTCCACACTAGCCCCCAAATGCACCCCCGTCTGATTCCAGTTGTTTCTCCCCATACTCTCTCCCTCCATTCCTTCCCACCACCTGGTCCCTCCTGTTCCCGTCCCCACCTACCCCAAGTCCACCTGCAAAATCTATTCAACTTTTGTTGTTGTTGTTGTTGTTTCAGACAGGCTTTCCCTTTGTAGCCCTGGTTGCCCTGGAACTCACTCTGTAGATCAGAATAGCCTGAATCGCATAGAGATCCACCTGCCTCTGCCTCCTGAGTACTGGGAGTAAAGGCTTGTGCCACCACTACCAGGCTTGAGGCATTTTCTTAAATGAGGTTCCCTCCTCTCAGATAGATGACTTGTGTCAAGTTGACATAGCACTAGCCAGGACACATTATGTTGCCCAGGTTGGCTTCTTGCTTTGATTCCCCTGCCTCAGCCTTTTGAGTGCTGGGATTGCATGTAAATGATATTATACCTGGCTGGTGGTTCTCGTTTTAAAGATATCTATATAATCTCATATTTAATGTGTCCTTTTACAACCTGTACTATTTAATTTTAATGTCTCTTTAATTGAAATGGCATTATATCACATTCCCCCTTTCTTTCCTCCCTCCATCCCCTCTCAGCTTTTCTCAAAACTGTCCCATTTCCCCCACTTTCAAGTTGAGAGCCTCTTTATCTTTGATTATTATTGTTACATGCATATATGTGTATGTATGTATGTATGCATCAATATAGCCAGCTGAGTCCACTTTTATTATTTGTATATATATGGTTTCAGGACTGACCACTCTGCATTGGACAACCAATGAGAGGAACCATCTCTGGGAGAGGCTAATTCTTTTCCCAGTAGTCATTAGTTACCTGTAGTTCTTTTTCTAGGGGTAGGATGCTGAGAAATTCCCCCTTCTGTGTTAACATGTCCATTAATATTTCCCTTGTTCTGGTCTTGTTTATGCAGCCTTTTCTAGGAGAGACTGTCCCTCTCTTAGAATACAAGCAGACTTCCTGGTATTCTGACTCTTACAAACTCTCCTCCCCTCTTCTGCAACATTCCTTGAGCCATAGATGCTGGAACTGTGATGTAGATGTGTCCATTTGGTCTAGATTCTCCACAATCTGTTGTTCCCTGCATCGTGTTCAGTTGTGTTTTTCTGTTATGTCTCCATTTGCTCTAAAGAGAATCTTCTTTGATGAGGGAGGAGTGGTGTCTACATTTTTTTGTGGGTTTAGGATAAGATTTAGAATGTAGTGAGGAATTATGCTGCTCTAGCAAGGAAGCAGTAGCACATTCTTTTCTAAGGTCCATGATGTCACTAGCCTGGGAAGCTGGGTATGTTTCCATTACCATGCAGGACTTTTCCGCCTGTTGAGTGGCCCTTAAGTCCAATTAAACAGGTGTTGGTGTTACCAACATTTGAGTGCCGCTTATTATGCATGGCTCGCCATGCTGGTAAATGTGGGTACATACATGCAATATAATGCTATTCGACTGTAAAGAAAAATGCAATCATGAAAATTTCAGGTAAATGGATGAACGTAGAAATGATAATATTTTGTGAAGTAGCATAGACCCAGACAAATGCCATATTTTTTCTCTCATCTGCGGTTCCTAGCCCCAAAGCCTCAGAGGCATACAACATGGAGTAGTCGATCACAGACACCAGGGAAATATAAAAGGACCTTATGTGGGGGATGGGGGGAATGAGTGGGGCTTGACAGTAGAATAGCAGGAAGCAGGTGATATAAAGTGAGAAAATAAGGGGAAAGGACTGCAACTGAGGAGGAGAGAGGGAAGTCAATACAGAAGGAGGAGAAGGACAAGGGAGAACACCAAGGTTATTTAATAAAGCATCAAAAATCATCATTTTATACTTACCTAAAATTATATACTATATGTATGTGACAATACTTATTATATCTTAAAGTAAGTTAAACCACTTGAGCTGACAGTGCTCCCCAACAAAAACCATAGCCAATAAAATTCCAGTACCAGGTACAAGAAACCTTTCGAATGATTGCTCAGGGTAGTTCAAGTGACTCTGAAAACAATATAGATTATTGATGTGGCTCTTGGTTGCCTCTCAGAATTTGAGGGTAAGCCCCTATTGGTGAAGGCACTGTACACTTGAGACACACTCAAATGATTTGAGCTGGGTCTAACCTGAAAGCCTCCTTCCTGTGGTCTAGTTTCCATGGTTCCAGAAAATAATATATTTATTTATTTTATGGGTATGGGTGTTTTGCCTTCATGTATGTCTGTCTGTGCACCATGTGCATGCCTGGTGCCCAGTGAGCCAGAAGAGAGTGTCAAATCCCCTGGAACTGGAGTTATTCACAGTTGTGAGCCACCTTGTGAGTGCTAGGAATTGAATCCTAATCCTCTGGAAAGGCTACCAGGACTCTTAACTGGGGAGCCAATCCCTGCCCCACCCCTTGTACTATTTTTTAGCACTAGGCTTGAATTTAGAGCTTAATGCATGTTTACAAATATTCGACCACTGAGCCAACCTCACCCCTAATCCTGCAGTCAAACCTATACAGTGAGTTCAAGACCATCCTGGGCAACTGAATGAAACCCTGTCTCAAATTTTAAGAAGTCAAAAAGCAGGCTGATGATACAGTTCAGTGAGAGAGCCTTGTCTAGTATGTGTAAGGCCCTGAGTTCAAATACCCAATACTACAAAAAACAAAACAAAACAATAATTTAGTAGTGCAGTTAAATATGGTCTAGGGCTGGGGTTGTAGCTCAGTGGCAGAATTCCAGAAGGCCCTGGATTCTATTCACAATGCTGACAAAAAAATTAACGCAGATTAACTTATATATCTAACGCATGAGTAGATTTTCTGTATACAAATATGTGCATGCCACATTCCCGAATTACTCAATTATTCTCAAGATGTTTTGAAGGCTATGTCTATTTTTTGATCCCAGTATCTCATCAAGATACATGTACTACATTTAACATCCCCCCTTTTTGGTTTTTTTTAAGACAAGGTTTCTCTGTGTAGCCTTGGCTGTCCCAGAACTCCCTCTCTGTAGACCAGGCTGTCCTCAAACACACAGAGATGGGCCTGTCTCTGCCTCCTGAGTGCTGGGATTAAAGGTGTGCTCCATCACGCCCCCCACTACATTTAATCCTTTTTAATGTACAATTGTACTCCCACATTTTGTCAGAGTTTGTATTTTATTCTTTTAATTCTTATACCTCTTGCATATTTTTGTTTATTTGAAATAATAATTGATTTTTTTTTAGATAGGATCTCATGCAGCCCAGGTAGCCTCGAGCTGACTATGTAATTGGAGGATGACCTTGAACTGATTCTTCTGCCTCCACCTCCTAACTACTGAAATACAGATGTTGTTTTTAACATATTGATAGTTTTGGAGCATTCAAGCTACTTGCCTTATAGAATGTCCCTTATAGATTTATCTCCTTGTTCTATGGGTTTATATTAAGATTAAATATTTCCAGCAAGACAGTACATAGGAGTATATAGGGAATATCCATTGCATCTAACTGCTGTTGGCAACTACAGTGGGCCTTTGCTGCATTTTCTTTGCAGATCTAGTTTGGAAATTTTATTTTAAAAGCAGTTCCTTTGTAGGTTGCAAAGATACTCTCCTTTTTTTCCTGTTAACCTGGTTTTAATGATTAAATTTAGATTTGTATCTATGTAAGATCTACAGTTTGGGGTTTTTTGTTTTGTTTGTTTTATTTTTAGACAAGCTCACTACGTAGCTCTGGTTGTCCTGGAACTCACTCTGTAGACCAGGCTGGCCTCAAACTCACAGAGATTCACCTGCTTCTGCCTCCTGAGTGCTGGGATTAAAGGCATGTGCCACCATGCCTGATGTGTTAGAATCTGCTCTTGTAAGTAGTAATAGGTAGAAATGTAGTTTTCTTTCTTTTCCTGTAATGAGACAGATTTCCTGCAATCAAATACAAAACCATATCTCCTCTTTTTCATTAACTTACCATGCCACCTTCATCATTCATATGTATAATTTTTTGTTGTTACACTAATGTCACTTTGGTTTTAATGTTTTATAGTGTAACTTAGTGTCTGATATGGCAATTCCTTCTCTTTAGTCTTCTCTTAAGGTGATTTTATATATCATCACATAATTTTCAACAATACAATTGGGGTTTGTGGGGGATTTTGCTGAACTGATGAATTATTTTAAGAGGATCGAGGGCTGGAGAAATGACTCAGTTGCTGTATAAGTATAAAGACCTGAATCCGGATCCCCAGCACCCATGTAAGAGGGAGGTATGTCTATACTGCCTCTGGGGCCCACTGGCTAGCCAGTCTAACTGAGCCTGTGAGCTCCAGATTCAGTGAGAGACCCTGTCTCAAAAAATAAGGTGGGGAGCAATAGAGGAAGTCTCCTGATATTGATCTCTGGGCATGTGCAAGCTCCTGCACGTGCACACACCAAAAAAAAAGAGTTGGCATCTTTGTAACAACTCACTCCATCCAAGAGAAATGGACTGTTCAATACACCTTTACCTAAATCTGTTCTTTATTAGACTTTGAGAGTTTTCTCCTTATTAGTACAGCCGCTAATTTATATGAAAATCTGTCGGGGGGAGGGGTAAGTGACACATACCTTTAATTCCAACACTTGGGAGGAAAAGGGAAGCAGACCCCTGAGTTCAAGGCCAGCCTGGTCTACAGTTCATGTTACAGGACAGCTAGGGCTATACAGAGGAACCCTATCTCAAAAAAAAAAAACAAAAAGAAAAAAGGAAAGAAAATAAGTATGGAAGTTCATCAAAAAACTAAAAACTCAACTACCATAAAGTACAGCTATACCACTCCTGGAAATATATGAGAGGAATGTAAGTTGGCACAGTACAGAGATACTTGCCCATCCATGTTTAGTGCAGCAGTAGTCATACAATTACTGAAGAAGATGACAGTTCAATTCCCAGCACCCGTATGAGATGTCTCAACAATTGTATGTCCAACTCCAGGGGATCCAATGCCTCTCACTTCTGCAGGTCCTGTCACTCATGTGCATATACCTCCAAACACAGACCCATATACATACACATGATTAAAAGTAAACCTTAACAAAATAAAAGGAAGGAGCTAGAGAGGTGACTCAGAGGTTATGAGCACTGGCTACTCTTCCAGAGGGCCCAGGTTCAATTCCCAGCACCCAGATGGCAGCTCACAACGTCTGTAAGTCCAGTTCCAGGGATCCAACACTCTCACACCAATGCACATAAAATAAAATTAAATAAATTATTAAAAATAGAAAATAAAAATAAAAGGAAAAGCCAGGCACTGGTAGCACACACCTTTAATCCCAGCACTTGAGAGGCAGAGGCAGGCAGATCTCTGAGTTCTAGGCCAGTCTGGTCTACAGAAATAGTTCCAGGACAGCCAGGGCTACCCAGAAAAACCATGTCTTGGAAAAGCAAAAAAGAAAAAGAAAAAAATAAATAAATAAAAGTAAGCTGCAATGAATATTTATCTATCCAAACTTAGAGTCTGTGGGTCAGTGGGAAGTTTCTATGATTTGGATCGGGCTCTGCTTATCTCAACTGGGCGAACTCATGTGTCTGCACTCCACTTGGTTTGCTGGAGATTGCATGCTGTAGAACACATAAGCTGGGATGACTACACTTATTTCCACAACCTTGTAGTGGACTAGTCTGGGTATAGTTTCACAGCTATGGCTGATGTTCAAAAGAAGAAAGAAAATATCCAAAAGCTTTTTGAAATTTCTGTTTATATTTTGCTTTACATTTATAGTTTGCAACTACTATTTCATTGGTATGGCAAATCTTATGGCTAAACTCATATGAAATGGTATTGCCAATCATTGTGAATATGTAGATACATGAAAAATGGGGTCATTCATGAAAGCAGAAGAGGGGGTGTCTTAGTTACTTTTCAATGGCTATGACAAAACACCATGACCGAGGCAACTTATAAACGGAACTATTTATTGAGGGCTTACAGTTTCAGAGAATGAGTCCATGACCATCGTGGCAGGGAGCATAGCTGGCAGGCATGGTGCTGGAGAAGTAGTTAAGAGCTTATATCTGATCCATATGCATGAGGTAGAGAGCTAACTGGGAATGGTGTGGATTTTAGAAACCTCAGAGCCCAACCCCCAGTAACACACTTCCCTCAACAAGGCCACACCTCCTAATCCTTTCCTAACAGTTCCACCAACTGGGTACCAAGTGTTCACATATATAAGCCTATGGGGGCCATTCTGATTCAAACCACCACAAGGGGCTACTGGGGAAAGGAAAAGGACTAGCAAGAAGTGAGCAAGGAGATTGGGGAGGATGTATGAAAACACCGTAATGCAGCCCATTATTTTGTATGCTAATTTAAAAATTAATAAACATAGGATACCTGCACTCATGTGCACATACACACACATAATAAATAATATAAATATATTATACAATACATTATAGAATATATTATAAAATAAATGAATCAAATTCTAGAACCCATAAAAGAAAACCTGTTGTGGCACACATCTGTGATCTGAGATATTCAGGAGGCTGAGTCAGGAGGATCCTTGATCTTGGGATCTCAAAACTACTTTTGGGCTACATGCTAAGATTCCTACTAAACTAACTAAATAAAATAAATAGAAATAAAAAAGAAACAGATACGAGAGAATAAATAAAATAAGTTGCTTCTTTTTATGTCTTTCAAGACAGTGTTTCTCTGTGTAACAGCCATGACTGTCCTGGAACTCACTCTGTAGACCAGTCTGGCCTCAAACTCAGAGAGATCCACCTGCCTCTGCTTCCTGAGTGCTGGGATTAAAGGCATGCACAACCACAACCTGGCTTGTTTTTATTATTTTTCAGTGTGTGTGTGTGTTTGTGTGCACATAAGTGCAGGTCCTGCAGATGCCAGAACTATGAATTCCCTAGAGCAGATGGTTGTGAGCAACCTGACATGGGTTCAAGGAATTGAATGCAGGTCGTCCTCTGCAAAAGTAACAAATGTTTTTAACCACCAGGTCATCTCTTCAGCCCCTACTTTCGTTATTTGAGATATGGTTTTATTCTAGAGCCCAGGCTATCCTGGAACTCACTGTGTAGCCTAGACTTGCTTCAAACTTCTGGCAGATCTCCTGCACCAGCCTCCTGAGTGCTGAGATTACAAGTTCAAGTCATACACACATATATTTTTGTTTGCGTTTTTGAAGCATGGTCTCAGTCTGCCACACAGGCTAGCCTGAAGCTCACAATGTAGTCAATGTTAGCCTTGAACTTGTGGCATTGTTCCTGTTCCAGACCCCCAAATACTGGGATTACAGGTGTAAGTCACCTTACCTGGCTTCTGTTGTCTCTTTTATAATTGCAATGATTACTATCTCGAATCAAATAGTAAATTATAGTGGAGAAAGTAGATACCTTAACCTTGTTTGTGATCTTTAACATATGAGTGTTGTTTGTTATTTCCTGATTAAATATAATGTAGGATTTGGACAATGTACTTTTCTCTATATAGAGAAAAACATTGTATCAAGGAAGATTACACACACACACACACACACACACACACACACACACACACATACACATACATACATATACATCAAGCTCAGTGGTACACATCTGTAGTCTCAGCCAATCTGGAGGCTGAGGTAAGATTGTTTGAATCCTGGAGTTCAAGACCAGAGTAACTAATATAGACTACAAAGACCATAATGTAACCCACAGCTATTTTGCTTTAAGATATACACCCAGAGAACTCCATAACCTACCATAGAGATATTTGCACCCTCATATTTATTGCTGCTTTATTCGCTTAGCAAAGAATCCCAGCACTCAGGAGGCAGAGGCAGGAAGATCTTTAAGTTTGAGGCCAGCCTGGTCTACAGAGCGAGTTCAAGGACAGTCAGAGTTACACAAAAAAATGCTGCTTCAAAAAAATGCAAGAAAGGGGATGGACTTAAAATGAATACTATTAAGCCAGGTTACACAGACTCAGAAAGAAAGAAAAAACATCATGTTCTCTCTCATATGGAGAATTTAGCCAATAGTGTGTGTGTGTGTGTGTGTGTGTGTGTGTGTGTGTGTGTGTGTGTGTGTGTAAGCAAATGTACACATAGGTATAGTATAGCAGGAAGAAAAAAGAACAAGAAAGGCTAAATAGTAGGGTATAAGGAAGACCTAATATAGGAAATGGACATGAGTTATGAAAGAGAATAAAGCTGTTTTTCTAGTTCTAATTCTGTTATTGTTGTTTGGTTTTGATGGTGGATTAGTGTGTAAAATATATTTCTTACTGGAAGTATACAATTTAATATTAAGTGCCACAGCTTCTAGTCTAACTGTATATAAGTTCATTGAGTTGTATAGATTTTGGGTCTGGTTAAGTTTGGTGTTTTATTTATTTGCAAGACTTTTGTTTTTGTGTTTTGTTTGTTTTGTTGATTGGTTGGTTTTCGTTTTGTTTTGTTTTTTAGAGACAGGGTTTCTCTGTTGTAACCTTGGCTGTCCTGGAGCTCACCACTCTGTAGACCAGGCTGGCCTCAAACTCACAGAGATCTGCCTGCCTCTGCCTCCTGAGTGCTGGGATTCAAGGTGCACCACCATGCCCTGCTATTTGCAAGTTTTTAGTAATAAATTTTTTAAAAGGAAGAAACCATATATTCCTCTTTAATTGAATTTTTAAAAGACTTGCTTATTTTTATTTTATGTATATGGTTGTTATACCTGCAGGTATGTGTGTGTGCCCATGGAGGCCAGTGGAGAGTGTCAGATCCTTTGGTACTGGAGTTGAAGGTGGTTGTGAGCCACCATGTAGGTGCTGAGAACTGAACCCAGCTCGTCTTCTGGAGCAGCAAAAGTTTTTAACTACTGACCCATTTCTCCAGCCCCTTATATTGATTTTTTTTCTTGATAATAGGTCTTATGTATCCCACTCCTTCCTTGAACTCCCAGCCCACCACACTCAGCCTTCTAAGTGGTAAGATTATATGTCTTTTGCTAGTTTTTCAAATGACTCTGCATACTCTGGAGGTGGTAATATAATTGTTCTACTTGAATTAAATAATATGTTAGATTCTATTAGTAGATTTTCTAGTATTAAATTGATTCTTACATTCTTAGAATAAACCCCACACAACCATG
This sequence comes from Cricetomys ansorgei, assembly GCA_026225945.1. NCBI lineage: Eukaryota > Metazoa > Chordata > Mammalia > Rodentia > Nesomyidae > Cricetomys > Cricetomys ansorgei. The sequence continues at coordinate 1,838,848 of JAMJFZ010003656.1, read as the reverse complement.
GATTCTCTTATTTAGGATTCTTCATCAATAATCATAAGTGAGGCTTAGTCTATATCATCCCTTTACTCGTACAATCTTGTCAGATCTTGGTATCAGTGCTATATTTTCTTCATAAAAACAATTAAAAGTGTTCCTCGGGCTGAGAGTGTGGCTTAGTGGCAAAGCATTCCCCCAACATGAATGAGGCCCGGGGCTTGATCACAAAATCCATTCCTTCTTTAGACTCAGAAAAATCAAAATTACGCACTGGGATTATCTGCTTTTTGTGTTAATGGGCCTCTCCGTGAGCAAAGATCTTGGACTAGCACTTTGGGGAGGTAGATAACTCCTTACAACTATCTCTGTCTCTTCGAAGGACATTGTTCCATATGGAATTTTTTGTCTTTTTAGGACCAGTTTTGGTAAATGACATTTTCCTGTGATATTATCCATTTCTTCCTCGTCTTTCAAACCATTTGCACTGAGTTACATAAAGGCTTTTATGGGTGGGCATAGTGCTGAATTTCTGTAATCCCAGCACTCCAAAATCTGAGGCTGAGACTCCAAAGCCTCAGTTTGTTCCACCCAGCTTGGAAGACATAGTCTGAGGCTAGTTTGGGTAAGTTTGAGGCCAGTCATAGGAAGGCTGTCTCACAAAACCTTTATGATGTTTGAAATACATCCTCTTACTATAGCTATATCCAAACTTTCCATTTCTTATTTTGTATATTCATGCTTTTCCACTTCTTGAATATATAAGCTATTTTGAATAATAGCTTTTTTGGTTTTGGTTTGGTTTTTGTTTGTTTGGTTGGTTTGGTTTGGTTTTCAAGACAGAGTTTCTCTGTTGTAACCCTGGCTGTCCTGCAACTCACTCTGTAGACCAGGCTGGCCTCCAACTCACAGAGATATGCCTGCCTCTGCCTCCAGAGTGCTGGGATTTAAAGCCATGTACCACTGCTGCCCAGCTATAATAGCTTTAAAAAATAAAAGAGAATCAGCTCATTTATTCCTTTGTTTGTTTATTAACACCATCGTTTTATAAGACTTTATCCTCTTACCTTTGCTACCCATTGTGGTGGTATCCGTCCATAATCCCAGCACTTGAGAAGTGGAGGCAGGAGAATCAGAAATTGAAGGCCAGCCTGGGCTACGTAGCAAGCTGAAAGTCATCTTGTGCTATATATGATCAGAAAGAAAGAAAGAAAGAAAGAAAGAAAGAAAGAAAGAAAGAAAGAAAGAAAAAGAAAGAAAGAAAGAAAGAAAGAAAGAGTTAAACCTTTACCTTTCTTAATTCTTTGTTTTCCTTAAATTTTTTCCTGTAAATTTATAAGTCTAACATTTGTTCACTTAGTTTTTTCCTTTTTATTTGTTACTGGGCAAACATACTATTGTTTAGCTATACCCCAGCTTTCTTTAATTTTCTTTATTCATTTGAAACAAAGTCTTACTAAATTGCCCAGGCTGGTCTTGAACTTAGAATCTTCCTCATGTCTCAGCCTCCCAAGAGCTGGAAGTATAGGCCCAAGTCACCAGGTTTGGCTTTCCTGGTTCTTATTAAGCCTGTTTAGGTATGCATTTTTCTTTGACTATTCATTTATCTGTATCTGTCAATTCTGATATGCAATTGTATTAGTTACTTTTCGGTTGCTGCATTAAAATACCATGACTAAGGCAACTTATAGAAGGAAGAATTTCTTTGGGCTTACAGTTCATGGCAGGGAGGCATGGCAACAGAAGCAGGAAGCTGAGGGCTCACATCCTCTGTTTAAAGCAGAGGGAGCATCCTGGCGATGGTGGCACAATCCTTTAATCCCAGCCCTTGGGAGGCAGAGGCAGGCAGATCTCTGTGAGTTTGAGGCCAGCCTGGTCTACAGAGTGTGTTCCAGGACAGCCAGAGTTAAGGAGGAGGAAAGGGAAGAAAAGAGAAAAGCAGAGGGAGTGAACCTAAAGTAGGGCTTAGGGAAAGGCTTTAAGCTCTCAAATCAGACTCCTGATGACATACTTCCTCTAAACCTCCCAAAACTGTGCCAGTAACTGGGAACCAAGTATTTTAACACTTGGAACTATGGGAGGCCATTTCTCATTCAAACCACCACAGCAATGTTTCCCTATCATTGTTGTCTAGAAATTTGGCATTTTAGATAAATTTCTCCTTTGGCCCAAGAGTTGAGAGTTCCGCATATTCAAATGAAAGATACATTTAATATTGATTGCTTGTTTTATCCAGTTGTAAGCCAAGAAAATTGTCTTAGTGTTGCTTTTTGGAACTCACTGAGATTTTTCTTATGGGATAATATTGATTTGTGGTATAGGTTTTTTGTATTATTGCTGTCATGTGACTTTTCCTGGAGAGTCATGAATAATATCTATTGTATACCAGATAGGGTACCAATAAGAAATCAAAGAAACAATTCCACTCAAGTCTAGCTTAGTGAACCAGTGAGTTTATCAAGGTTACTTACAGGAAAAGGGATGACTCAAAGGCAGCTGCCACACTGTAAAAACTTGGGCAGTAGGCACACACATGAGGACATATTCCCATCCCTCACTGACAGGCATAGGTCCTATGATGTCCACTTGCACAGGACAGGTTAATTTATGTGCTTGTCCCTTCAGGGCCTCCATCTGTCAAGGCTATAATCAGGATATGGTATATATTTGGAGTCTACGATTGCAGGAAAGGTATGGCATGATATCAGAAACAGGAAGCTGGCCCATCACATTTTCATCCACATACAGGAAACAGGGGTCGGGGTTTTAGCTGAGGCTCAAACCCTCAAAGCCTGCCTCCAGTGACATATGTACTTCCTTTTGCAAGGCTTTAACCTCCCAAGGGTGCCACAGCCTCCTCAAACAGCACCACTAACTGGGGATCAAGTACTTAAATACTGAGCCTGTTCAGAACCTTTTCTCATTCAAACCACCACAGCAACCTAGTCCTATTAGTACCCCCTACTTAACCATCTATATATGACACAGGAATGCGTGATGTTCCTTCCAAAATTTTATCAGACTTAGCTGTTGGTTCAGTTATTGGAAAGGGCTTGGTGGATTGAAATGGCACTGTCCCAGCACAGTCTGCATGGCATTGATGATAGTGCTTGCAGACACTGCACTAAGTTGATATAAATATTTATGCCTCTGTGCCACCTGTTTTAGGGTTACTATTGCTGGATGAAACACCATGACCAAAAAGCAACTTGTGGGGGAAATGGTTTATTTCACTCGCAGTTCTATATAGCTGCTCATCATCAAAAGCAGTGAAGGCAGGAACTCAAACAGTGCAGGAACCTGGAGGCAGGAGCTGATGCAGAGGCCATGGAGGACTGCTGCTTACTGAATTGGTTACTGAGTATTGGTTGCTGAATTACTGAGTGTTGCTTACATGGCTTGCTCAGCCTGCTTACTTATAGAACCCAAGACCACCAGCCGAGGGGTAACACCACCCACAATGGGGTGGGCCCTCCCACTTCAATCACTAGTCCAGAAAATGTCCTACAGGCTTGCCTACAGCCTGACCTTATGGAGGCATTTTCTCAACTGAGGCTCCCTTTTGAGTTTAGCCTTTGTCCAATTGACACAAACCTAGCCAGCACACAACCCCAGAAAGAGGCTTGACTAAATGGCCTCCAACTCAAACTTAATTGGATGAGCTGCTTTTTTACTGTTACAAAGTGGAACCAGTGGAGGGTTGCAATCTCGTCTGCAGTTCTGTTGTTCTGAAGTTGTAAGCTGAGCTTCTGCCCATTTCCACAATTGGAACCAAAACACTATTGGAACCATTTGTTCAGGTTGGTTTTATATTTGTTTTGTTTTGAGACAAAGTCTCATTATGTACCACTGGGTAGCCTAGAACTAACTATGTAGCACAGGATGCCCTCAAACGAGGTCACATGAATTCTGTGGCCCACATGCACCCACACTCACATACACACTGTACATACATACACTGTATATTACCCCAATATAAAATACTTAATTAAAAATAGAGAGAATTGGCCAAGAGTACAGCACAGTGAGGACAATATTGCCTAGTAGCTTAATGTGCATGAGGCCCTGGGTTCAATGTCTAGCCCCATAAAAAGAAGATAATGAAGTGTTTCTTGAGAGTCTAGTGCCAAGTACCTGTAAAACCATCTGGGCCTGGGTTGATGGAGAAGCGAGATTCCTGACTACCATTTTAGATATGATTTTTTGAGATAGTCTCTCATATAGCCTAGGCTGGCCTTGAACTTCCTATGTAGCCAAGGATGTCCTTGAACTCGTGATTCTCCTGCCTCCACCTTCCAAAGACTAAGATCATAGGCATGAAGCACAAACCCAAAGCCTTGTACATGCTGGGCAAGTACTCTACTGAGTTATATCCCCAGCTCATGAGTTATATTTCAATTTTGTTAATTCTCAGTGATCTGCTCACGTTCTTTTTATAATACTTTATACCATTTTTTCATCATTTTATATTTCTCTATCTTATCCAAATTTTCGGATTATTTCTGTCTAGTTCCCAAAAGTTAGCATTCTGGCTGAAGTACTTGGTAGCACCTTCACAAAAAGTGGGGGAAGTGGGGGAGGGGCACCAGAGGAACAGCCTGCCTATCATTTGGGGACTGGAGGGAGTTTGGCTCCCTGGCACTTCCAAAAACTGGCTATGTGAAATTCCCTGATTTGGAATGTTTATGACTCCATGATTGTGTATACTTGTCTATGAATGTGTGTGTTTATAGATGATGCTCTGCTGTACTTCTGTGTATACAGCAATATAAGACCGAAAGAGAAGTTTTCAAAGGGAAGTCAGTGGGATGACTCTGGGTAGCTATTCTTCTGCATCAGTTTTCACAGGTGTCTGAGCTGGAAGGGGCAATTCCACTGGTTTTCAGTGTCCGTGTATATGCCTGCATCCCTGCCAGTGAATGATTAAGTCTGTGTGCTCTTCTATGCCTCTGAGTATCTGCATCTGTGAAAGTTGGTGATTCTGAGTATTGTTGTGTCTTTGCATGTGTGGGGGTCACTAAGAGTGGGGGGTTCCTAATGCATCTGAGTTTCACTGTAGATATATATACATATATGTAAAGAGTGCACGTGCTATGTGGCAAGTTTAGACTCTCCACGTCTGGAAGAAACATTACAACAGGAAATACTCTAGATTCCAGCTTCCGGATGGAATTTCACTCTGAAAAATACCCCTTCCCGATCCTCTCAATAAATGCAGCATTCTTTGTCTTTCTTCAAGAGGCTGAGTTGAGGGGGTTTGTGCTAACCTTGACCTCGGAGGCCATGCCTTTCAGAAGGTTTTGGCAGAACCATGAAATTCCACACCCTGCCACTTGCCTCTTGCCAGGCCTACTTCTTCCTCCTGAACCCTTTTATAGCTTCACATTATCTACCAGACTAATTCCAGTCTAAACTGTTCAGAGTGGCCAGACGAAGATACAGAAAGATTGGACAAATGAACAGCACAAGGTTTGGGGGTTTTGTTTTTAGTAAATACATATAAATAATGACAGAGAGATACAAGACAGAGACCAAGAAAGAGGGTTTTAAAAGATTGCAGCAGACAGTCAGAAATTGAGAATAGAGCAGGTGGAGACAGTATACAGAGAGAGAAAGTTAAGTTTGTACAGAAAGAGGACCTAGCTTAGATGAGGCCAAATGTAAGAAGAGACACATTCAGAGAGATGAACACAGAGAGAATGCATTCAGAAGAGCAGCTACATTAAAACGAGAACACAATGGCCAGGTGTGGTGGTGCACGCCTATAATCCCAGCACTCTGGTGGCATAGGCAGGAGGATCTCTGTGAGTTTGAGGCCAGTTGTATTTACATAGCTGTTCCAGGGCAGCCAGGGCTACATAGTGAGACTTTATATCAAAAAATAACAGTAAAATGAAGTGAGGGTGTGCATAAGGATGCACACCTGTAATCCAGCACTCACACAAGGCTGAAGCAGGAGGATTGGGAATTTTGAGGGCAGCCTGGTCTACGCAGACCCTATCTTTAAAAAAAAAAGTTGGACATGGTATTTCATACCTATATAATCCCAACATTCATGAGCATGAGGCAGGATTACTATGATTTTGACGTAAACCCGGTCTACATTGTGAGTTGCAGTACAGCCTGGGCTACAGTGTGAGACCTTGTCTAAAAGAGAAAAAAAACGAGGGTTGGAGAGATGGCCCACTGGTTACGAGTACTTGCTCTTCTTGCAGGGGACCCATGCTGGGTTCCTAACACCTACATGTCAGCTCATAACCATCTTTAACTCCAGTTCCAGGGCAATCCAGTGTCCTTTCCTGGCGTTCTTGGGCACTGTATGCAGTCAGTGTTCACTCCTATGTGCAGACAAAACATCTGTACACACAGACTAAAAATAAATAATTCCAAAGAAAGAAATAAAAGTTAAGAGAGGTAGGTTGTGCCAGGGAGTGGAGGCATACGCCTTTAATCCCAGCACTTGGGAGGCAGAAGCAGGTGGATCTCTGTGAGTTCGAGGCTAGCCTGGTCTACAGAGTGAGTTCCAGGTGAGCCAGAGTTACAACAGAGAAACCCCGTCTCAAAAAAACCAAACCAAACAAAAGGTAGGTTTATGAGGGAGTAAGTGAAATTAAGACAAAGATGGATAAGCATGATGATCGTAGGCAGAAAGGTGTTAATGTTGAAGCTAAAATTGTTGAGCATTTGTTCTTTCCTAGATATTGTTCTCCCAGTTATCCATATATTAACTCATTAGCCCTCACAGTAACATATGAACGTGAGTACTGTTATCATTAGTCTTATTCCACAGATAAGGTCACCACAGCAAGGCAGTGGCCCTCTAAGATTGGTTCCAAACAACCTAGCCTGAGGGAACATACATTTAACTGTTCTGTCATGTTCATGACATGAACATGTTGATGGGGACAAAGAATGGGAATGGGGGAGGGTGGAGGTGGTGACATGTGGGAATTGCAACAGAAAAGTTAGAATAGAGAATGGCAGTAGGAAATGGATGAACACACCAACATGATTAGGAAGATGAGTTGGAGATAGTCAGAGAGAAGAAAAATGAGAACTAAGTGTAGAGGCAGGATGTGAAAGTAGCCAAGGAACCAATGGAAATTGAAAGAGAAACAAGCCAGAAATTCTGGAATACAGAGGAAGAAGAGCAATGTAGTCTGTGTACAAGGACAGAGAGACAGACCTAGATGAAGACCATGTATTATAGACAAGACATAGACAAGATAGCCCAAAACATAGCTAGAGAAAGTAAGAGAGAAAGAACAAGATTGGGGGGAAAATCTTTAAAGAAAGCAAGAGGACTGGAGAGATGACTCAGTGGTTAAAAGCACTGCCTGCCCTTCCAGAGGACCTAAGTTCAAATCCCAGCACCCACATGGTGGTTCACAGCTGTCTGTGACTCCAGTTCCAGGGGATCCAACACCCACTCTCTTCTGGCCTTTATGGGTACCAAGCATGTACATAGTGCACAGACATACATACATGTAGGCAAAACACCTACACACATAAAATAAATCTAAATTTAAAAGAAGGAAGGAAGAGAGGAAGGAAGAGAGGAAGGAAGGAAGAAAGAAAGGAAGGAAGAAGGAAGAAAGGAAGGAAGACAGGAGAGGTGTGGCTGCAGCTTAGTAGATCACTTTCCTAGCATAAGCAAGGCTATGGGTTCTCTCTCCATCTCAGAGAGAGGGAAGGAGATGGAGACAAAATAGAATAGAAGAAACAGGGGAAAGAAGCAGGCAGACATAAACAGACAAAAAAAAGCAGCAAAATAGAGAAGATAGATGTAGCATGCCTGAGAGGTGGCGATGGTGAAATGGGAGGGTGAGACCAACAGGAAGGAAAAATAGAGACGAAAGAGGTCAAGGCCAGAGCTACAGCTGTAGCTCAAGTGACTCTGGGTTTGGTTGATCTCTAGCACTTCATAAAAGCAAGCATGGTTATATGCCTGTAATCCCAGCATTCCAGAGGTAGAGAGGCAGGAGTTTCAGAAGTTCATGTTATCCTCAGCTACATAGAGAATTTGGGGCCAGCCTGGGCTATATGAACCCTGTATACTCACACACACACACAAAACAACCAAACAACAAAACAGAAAACCTCCCAACAAACAAACAAAAACAAAAACAAGCAGGGCATTACGGCACACACCTTTAATCCAGATCTCCAGAAGCTAAAGCAGGATCCTAAGCCAGTCTTGGCTACATAGCAAAATGCTGTTTAAAAAGAATGAACTGTTTCAGTCAAACAACCACTTACCAGTCTGTCAGCTGTAGCCCAGCCAGCATTGGTTTGTATGGAGTCCACTGTTTTATCAGCTCAAGAAGGCAGGGGCCTGTTACTCACTGCTTGTCCCCGTCCACATAACAGAATACCAGTTATGAGAAGAGCTCTCATTTATTAGAATTGGGGACTGTGTATTTTATATTTATTATGCCATCAAATGCTCATAACTGATATAGAAGGTATTATTATCATCTCCAGATATAGAAACTGACTCTCCAAGCAATAAATAACTTGCCAAAGGTCACAGGTATGAAAAGTCAGATTCTAGTCAGCCTGCTTCTAGGGCCTACATCGTTGACCGGGACAGTCTGCTTCAGTGAAGGCTTGTTGGACACTGCAGGGCTTTCAGGACAAGTGAGCTCCTCCAGGGCTTCCTTCTAGAAGAGACAGACCTAGTTACACCAGAGTGGGAAAGTTCTACAAATGGCAGAAGTAACCCTCTGTGGGAGAAACACTGGCCTAGAGAAATCAAAGAAAGCTAGTAGGATAGTTGACAGGCAGATTTACATGAAAGTTAATGAGCTCTTGTTTTCATAGGTCTCTTCAGGGCCTTCATTAGTGAACAGTGAAAAAAACACTGATACACTGGCGTATCTTATTACAAGAAAAGTGACATTTCAGCTGGTCACGGTAGCTCGTACCTGTGATCCCAGCACCCGAGAGGCTAAGGAAGGAGGATCTCCACAGCTTCAAGTCTAACCAGGAGTACATAGAAAGCAAGACCTTGTCTCAAAAATAGATTGAAATGCCTTGAACTCTTATACTTCATATGTAAAAGAAACAAAACAAGTTCTATCAAATTTGACACAAGTTCAATGTACATACGCATTGTTATTGTGAAACTGAAACTTAAAAAAAAACCTACCAATGGTAAAAAAAAAAAAACAAATTTACAGGGCCAGTGAGGGGGGAGGGGTCACTGAGTAACACACCAGCCACCAAGTCTGAGGATCCGTGTTATATCCCTGGGCCCCGGTATGGTAGTAGAACCAACTCTTGCAATTTATTCCCTGACCTCCACTCAGACAGCACACACACACACACACACACACACACACACACACACACACAGAGTTTAAAAATAAATTAAAAAACAAAATTCCTCCAACTACAGTATCAAGAAGGACTGAATACTATTTTTATCTCTCAGTAGAAATTGACAATATTGTCTCATGCTTCCATAGCAAAAGAGAAGCTATCAGGTCCTAAAAGTGTTACAAAGCTGAGTGTGGTGGCGCACATCTTTGACCCCAGCCCTGGGGAGGCAGAGGGAAGTAGATCTCTGTGAGTTAGAGGCCAGCCTGATCTACAGAGTGAGTTCCAGGACAGCCAGGACTACATACAGAGACTCTGTCTCAAAAAAACAAAAATTGTTATAGGACTTTCATCTTCCCACCGTCTTCTATTTGTTGTTTGTTTAAACTCTGTCCTCCTCACAGTTATTGCTTGCTTTAAATCTTGTCCCAAGTGATAATCTCCGCAGGAACCCTTGTCTCACCCTCTTCACACCTGGAAGGTATTCTCTGGGGCCCTCGCTGATTCACAATCACAATACTTGTGAATGCCACAAGTATTCTTTTGTGGCAGTGTCCATCGTACCTAGGAAAGGATCCATGGGGGTCTCAAAGAAGAATCAGACATGGAGTTGCCTCTGAGTGTTCTTCTGTTTGGGAGAAAAGAGGAAACAATAGTCCTATCTGAGATGGAGGTAAAGACTCCCCAAGGAATTAAGTGTTCTGGGAATTTGGGAGTGAGGAAGATGACTTGATCTTGCACCTGTAACCAAACGCTGCCTCCCAACATGTCCTGTGTTATTACTCTGTATGGCCTGGACTCCAGTGCTGGACAACAGCTGCAACTCCCTGGACAAGTCACTGGCCAGCTCCTTTGAGACAGGGCTGGAAGGGCCATGGGTACATGGCAGAGGCTATGCTCCACGGGCTCTGCGTTCAGTTCTGGGAGGCTAGGAAGTGCAAGATAAAATTGGACACAGCTTGGTTGGTGGGTGAGAGTCTGGTCTCTGCTTCCAAGGTAGTCCCTTGAACACCAAATTCTCTGGAGAAGTTGAACAGAGTCTTAGCATGGCAACAGATGAAAGAGTAAGAGATCTTGATTTTCTTTCTGAAGCTGAAGATCTCTACTGCTGCCCAGGACACTTAGGCTCTTAGCCGCTATCTGAAGGGAGGTAACGCTGAGTTAGAACCAGGCAGGCAAGTTTAGCAATGAGTCTACAAGCACCTACTAGTGCCATCGCTTTACTTGTTTACCCTTTTCTAGGACTAGGGCATATAGACCCAGTGCCCCAAATACCCTTTCTCCCACAACAGAGTGTCCTATAGTCCAGGCCAGCCTCAAACTCCCTATATAGCTGAACATAAACCTGAACTTCTGATCCTCCTGCTTCTACCTCCTTAGTGCACATTACAAGCACGTGCCACCACACCCAGTTTATGCAGTGCTGGGGATCAAACCCAGGGCATTGTGCAAGCTAGGCAAACAAGGCAAGCTAGGCAAAAGCTCCCAAGTGAGCTCCATCCCCAGCCCCATTTCTTTCTTTCTGCCGGATCATTCCCAGCACAGTCTAGTATCTCCTTTGTCTTTAAAAATATTATTCTTGCTGTGCATGATGGTTCATACCTTTAATCCCAGCACTCAGGATGCAGAAGCAGGCAGGCAGAGCAAGTAAAAACAAGTTTGAGGCCAGCCTTGTCTATATTAAAGTTCTAGGCCAGCCAAGGTTACATAGCAAGACCCTGTATCAAACAAACAAACAAATCATTCTTGGGTTGAGCATGTTGGAACACTCAGGAGGCTGAGGCTGAGGAATTATGAACTCAAGGTTAACCTGATCTACATAGTGAGATGCTGTCACACACAGAAAAAAATAATTATTTACCCTCCCTCTAATTATAAACTTGTTTCTTGATTATGGTTTTCTTTCACAACAAAGTTTCTCAGGGGGTTTGTCTACATACCTACCTCCACTTCAGTGAGTGTGTGTGTGGGGGTTCTGTTCCTTTGACCTCAGTGAGAGTCCTGGGTTAGTCTTTGTGCCAACAAGCACTCTAGCATTAGTCCTATTTATTAAAATATAATGTATATCTGAGAGGTGGTGGCACACATCTTTAATCCCAGCACTTGGGAGGCAGAAGCAGTCGATCTCTGTGAGTTCAAGGCTAACCTGGTTTACTGAGTGAGTTCCAGGACAGCCAGAGTTACAACAGAGAAACCCTGTCTTGAAAAAACCAAACGTATTAATCCAGGTGTGGTAGCACACACTTTTAATCCCAGCACTTGAGAGGCAAAAGCAGACAGAGCTCTATAAATTCAAAGCCGGCCTGATCTACATAGTGAGTTCCAGGCCAACCAAGGCTACACAGTGAGACCCTATCAATATATATATATATAATATATATATATATATATATATATATATATATATATATATATCTCCTATCTATATCTATATCTATCTATCTATATATGTATATCCTATATATTTTTCACAATATGAATTACAAAGTTTAGAGTACTACTATTTACTAATGACAACCCCCCACTTTGGAATCTTCCCCAATTGCATCTCTTTTTCCTACCTGAAAAGTAACCATTGACTTGGAATTTTCCTTTTTCTTTCCTTTTCTGTATGCCTTTAGAACACATTGCTGCATCCACGTATAGTTTAATTTCCATGTATTTCTTTAAATATGTTTCCGGTAACTGTTTTTACATTAGCATTACATTTTCAAATCTTGTTGGTGTTGGTACACATAGCTATACTTCATTACTTTTTATTTCCTTTTCGTGTTCCAACGTGTAAAACTTTCTCACTGTATTTATTTATTCATTGCATGTTTGCATTCCCAGTTCCAATTCTTGCTGTCATAAGCAGGGTTTTGTGAACTTTGCTATATACTCTTGGTACATATATAAAAGGAGAGCTCTAGAGGACAGTTCTCAAACTTTCTGGTCCCTGGGCTCACCTCCCTTTTTTTGTTTTTGTTTTTGTTTTTGTTTTTTGAGACAGAGTTTCTCCGCTGTAACCCTGGCTGTCCTGGAACTCCCTCTGTAGACCAGGCTGACCTCAAACTCACAGAGATCTGCCTGCCTCTGACCCAAGTGCTGGGATTAAAGGCGTGTACCACCGTTACCTGGCTCACTTCCCATTTTTGAGACATGGCTTTGCTCTGTTGCCCAAGCTGGCCTGGAGCTCCTAGGCTCACATGATCTGTCTGTCTCTGGGCAGCTGCAACACTGTTGCATACCACCATGTCTGGTTTGCATTTTTAAAAGATTTATATTTATATTTATTTATTTGTGTGTGTGTATGTGTGAGTGTGTGTGTGTGTGTGTGTGTGTGTGTGTGTGTGTGCCACAATGAGTGAAGGTGCTCATGAAGGCTAGAAGCATCAGATCTTCTGGAACTGGAGTTATAGGCAGTTGTGAGCTGTATGAGAGAACCGAATTGAGAGCTGGGAACTGAACTCAGATCCCCTGGAAGATCACCAAGCACTCATAACTGCTGAGCCATCTCTCCAGCTTCCCGATTTGCATTCTTAAAAAGTACTGAAGACCCTAAAGAACTTTGGTTTATAGATATAGCGATTGATATTTGCCATATTAGAAATTAAACCAAAAAGTTTTAAATGTATATTGATTTAAAACTAAGCAAAAATAAATCCATTACATTTAACACAGCAAAATTTTATGAATGTTTGTTTGGGGGAGGTGTTGAGACAGTGAGAGCTTCATAATCCAGTCTGGCTTTGAATTTACTGTGCAGCATAGCTGGCTTTGATTTAGAAGCAGTCCTCCTGCCTCAACCTTCTGAATACTGGAATGGCAGGTATGAGCCACTGTGTCCAGCAAATAACTACATGTTCCAAAATAAACACGATTTAGTTAGTAGAGCAGTAAATCTCTTTAGTTCATGACCTAATAGAAGACAGTTAGATTATCATATCTGTTTCTGCATTCAATCTGTTGGGTATCACATGTCATGTAATATCTGCAAAGTTCCATCCAAATTTTTTAGGGAATGAAAGTTTTAAAAACAAATAGCTTCTTATTAGTGTTCTGACCACACTATGAGAAACACTGCAGTGAGGACCACCGCAGTGAGATAGATGCCTACAACTATTGGTTCAGAGTATGTGCATCATTCAGCTTTAGTAGAAAATGCCAATTATGCTTCTAGAGGTTGTATCAAATTACACTCTCACTCACAGTGTATCCATTCACTGTTGATCCATTTTAGTGTCCCACCCTCTCCACTCCGTATAACAAGGTCACCAAGGATATCCCTGTTGCTAGTGCCAGTGGACTATTCCCATACCTCATCTTACTCTACTTCACAAGGGAGGCAAATTCAAGGTGGATCTATTCAAGTTCAACTCCAGCCTGGCCTACATAGTGAGTTCTAGGCCAGCTAGGACCTAGTAAATCCAGTCTCAAGAAAACAAAGTAATAAATGAAAGTAAATAGTAAAAATTCATTTTTCAATAAAAACTGTGACACACTACTTCATTTTCTTTGGGCCTTTGTTTATTTCTTGGTACTAAGGATTGAACTTGGGCCTTGGACATTCTAGACAGGCACTACCAACCATTTTTACTTTTTTTTTATTTTGAGACAAGATTTCACTAAGTGGTGCAAGCTGGCCTTGAACTGAACATAATCTAAGCAGGCCTTGAACTTGAGATCTTTCTGCCTCAGTCTCCTGAGAAGTTGAGATTACAGGCCTGTACCATCCTGCCTAGTTCCACTATGATATTTTCTACTCGGTTCTCAAATCAGCTTTAGTATTTTCCCAAGTTTAAGGCACATCTAAACTTACTACTTCATGGTTCAGGGAGATGGCTTAGTTGGTAAAAGTACATGCTGCACAAGCCTGATGATGAATTCAGTTGGATCCCTAGAACCCATATAAAGGTATAAGGAGACCAATGCTTACAAGTTGTCTCCTACCTGCCACGTATGTGCTGTGGAGCATACCCCCCTACACACACCCCGGGCAATAATAATATCACTGCTATTAAAAAAGTAATTAGCCAGGCAGTGGTGGCACACACCTTTAATCCCAGCACTCAGGAGACAGGCAGGCGGATCTCTGTGAGTTCCAAGACAGCCAGAGTTACAACAGAGAAACTCTATCTCAAAAAAAATAAAAACTTAAAAAATTAATTAAAAATAAAATTTCTACTTTAATATGTTTCCATTGTTTTTAGACTAGAAGTCCATTGTCCTTACCGTGGTCTAAAATGCCCACATAATTGACTTCTGTCAGCTTTGATCTATATCCTAATATTTTCCATTTGACTCACTATGCTGTAGCCTTCCAATGGCTCCTAACTAAAGTTGCCCATTGATATCCTTGGGAAATTGGTTACAGGAAACTCATCCAATGAAAAACAAACTCTGCAGACACTCAAGTCCCTTTTATAAAATGTCATAGCCTGTGAAACATAGCAAGATTCCATATCCATAAAGCAAAAAAGTCATAGTGTTTATAGCTAAACGGTACACGTCATCCCGTATGCTTTTTCATCTCTAGAGGCTTACAATACCTGATATAATGTGATTATCTGCAAATAGTTGTTATATTGTATAGGGAATGATGACAAGAGAAAAATCTGTGCATAGTCAGGACAGGTTTTTTGAGACAGGGTTTCTCTGCTGTAACTCTGGCTGTCCTGGAACTCACTCTGTAGACCAGTCTGGCCTTGAACTCACAGAGCTCCTCCTGCCTCTGCCTCCCAAGTTCCCAAGTGCTAGGGTTAAAGGCCTGTGCCACCACACCCAACCTTTTTCCAAGTCTTTTTGACTTGAAGTTGGTTGAACCCGTAATGCTAGTTTTCCCACAGGGCCTTTCTTCTTACTGAACTCCTTCCCTGGGACACTTTTACCTCCATTCTTCATTTGCTGATTCCCATTCTTACAATCTTACCTTCAATTTCAAATCTTGCCAGACCTCTAAAGTTAAACACCACCAATCCCCAAATTCTTTTTCCTGTCACTCTGTTCTGTCCATTCTGTCTTGCTGCAATTTATAATTGTGCGTGTTTATGTGTCATAAGTTTGTGTGCATTTATGTCATATCATCTCCAGTACTGTGTTCATTGCGTGAGTGGAGTCTGTTCAGCACTATCTTGTTTGTGAGTCTTATTGCTGCATAGCTGGTGACTCACATAGAGCCTAGGCTCCATGCTCAAATGACATTCCCAAAATCAGCTGAAACTTAAAGATAAATGAAACAGAAATAGGGGAAAGTGAAGAGTTTTGTGCAAAGGCAACAAAATGTGCAAAAACTCAGCCACAATCCCAACTCTCAGGAGCCTGAAGCAAGAGGATTGATGCAAGTCCAAGGCCAGCCCTAACTACAGAGTGAAAGAGGCTCTATCTCCAAAAACCAAAGAAACCAAACAAAACAACAAACAAAACCCTTCAGAGGTTATATACATGTATGGAATTGTCAAAGAATTTAAAAAAAAAAAACCTTCAGAGGCTAGCTAGACCAAGGAACACTCTTAAAATTTTCCTAACTTTGACTCAAGCATTAGGGTTTAGAAAGGCTGGCGGAAAGCCAGATCATAAAGAAGCCAGCTGAACCTTCCAAGTTAAGGAAGTTAAATTTTCTTTTGAACCCATGGGGACTTGAAAGATTCTAAACATGTCAAAGATGTGATTTGATTTCAAAAGATACAGACTGGCCAGGTGTGGTGGTACTGGCTTTTAATCTCAGCAATCAGGAGGCAACCACAGAAGGATTACAAGTTTAAGGCCTGCCTGGACTACACAGTGAGACCTTGTCTCAAAAAAAAAAAAAAAGATATAGACTACCTACAGTAGAGAGAATAGATTCCAGGATTTGGTGACTTGCCTAGCTTGCCTGAGAGGCCCTGGATTTGACACTCATCAACGAAAAATAATTAAGAATAGATTCCAAAGAGCAAGACTGAAACAGGGAAGCTGTGAAGGTATTGCAGATTAGAAATTGTGCTGGCCTAAACCAGGACAGTGGTGATGGAAATGAAGAGACTATATAAATAGACTTTGGAGATATTCCTGTAAATGGCAGGACTTGGTAATTGCATGGGGTGTAGAAGAGAAGAGCCAGGGTATAGCTCAGGTTTCTACTTTGACCTGGATCCTTCACCTCAGTGAAACACAAAAACACAGATTCATTGAGAGAAGGATGTCTTGAGTTGGGGAAGAACTGAGATTTTAGGTTTCTCTAGGATATTCAAGCAATGCTGGCTTATGACCAGCTCAATGTCTGGGACAGGAGAAATCTCTGGATTTGAAGTGATTTAGAGTCATCAGCAAGAACTGATAATTGAAGCCATGGGATCGAGTGAGATACTGAAAAAAAAAAAAACAACAGAGAGTGTGAGAGAAGACAAGAGAGCTCATCTCCCAAAAGCACTAAGACAAGGAGGAACCATAAAAGGAAAATGGAGAAAAATAAGCATGGCGTCATGTCATAGGGAAGTAATTTCAGGAGGAGCCAGCCATCACTACTGCTACTCAAATGCTACCCAAAAGCCAAGTAGGATGACCTCTGAAAAGATTTTTTTTGGGAGGGGGATTTAGTGGCATAAGCTATGGCAGACCTTGATAAGAGAGCAGTTTAGGGGAAGTAGTGGAGCTGAGTTGGAACAGGGTTAAAGATTAAGTCTGAGGTAGGAAATGGGGCAGTTGAGTGTGAGCAAGTCTTGAGTCATCTGTAGAAAGAACAGAGAGAATTTTTGCTGATTGTTTTTAGATGGAAGATACCTAAGTGTGTTTAAAGTCTTTTGAGAAGCAACAAGGGACAAATTCCAAGGTTTGATGGCAAGAATTCAAGACTTCTCTGGTGTCTTCTCTTCTGTTTATTCTATGTAGCAAGAGGTGGAATTTATCTGCTGAGTACTAGGGGATAGATAAAGATGTTCGGGAGACTATATTTGAAATGGCCACTGTGGGTGATGGTTAACTAGGGAATGACGGGAAAACGGAAGAGAAAGTCGACTAGTAGTAGGGAGATAGGTCAGTTCTGAGGGGCGTGTAGAAGCTGGAAAACAAGAGTTTATCATAACACAAAATCTGGAAAATTGTAGTATTATCCAGTAGTGTTTAGGGGTCTGGGCACAAAGCGTGGGAAAAAAGCCAAACAGTTGGACTGATTCAGGATTGGGTTGCTGACAGTAGGATAACTAACAAAACAAGAAACTGATGCTTAAAGAGTGGAAAGGTAAAGGATCCTGAAATCTGGTCTGAAAAAAACGAAGAGTATCAAAGGATCACTATGAGGCAAGCCTGGCTTAACTCTGGAATATGTGGAAAGGCTTCTGGGAAAGAGAGTGATGGGGGAGAGCGGAAGAAGACATGAGATGAGAGTTGGGGGGGTAGATTCCAGAAACTGAGCCAGGAGACTTGCCTCTGTGGGACCAGGGAAGGATGGGAAGGAAAGCTGAAGCAAAGTTCAGGGCCAGCAAAAGGAGGGCCTTCAGATCCTAGCAGCTTGAGGTGAAACTGGCCCTAGTGAGGGGGCGTGGCCAAGCTCAAATCCCGACGAGGGGGCGGGACTCCAGTAACTGGGTCCCAGCGCCGCGGTGGCTGCGGCTGTGTGAGCAACGGCTCGCGCCTCCCCTTCCCCCCAGTTCCCAAGGCTCTTCCCGCCCGCCGCGGTGGAGACCCAGACCGAAGGCCAGGAAGCCCAGTCCGGCCCGTTCCTCTGCCCGCGCGGCTGGAGCATCGTCCTGGAAGGCTGCCCGAAGGCGAGCCTCGAAGCCGGAGAGCGCGGCGCACACGCGCGCCTCCCGGCCACAGCCGTCCTCTCTTCCCTCCTTCCTCTCCTCTCTCCCCTCCCCTCTCCTCCGCCCCCAGCCTCCGCTGCGGCGGGAGGAAGAACCCTTCCCGACCAGCCGGAGAACCCAGGTCGATTCTCATTCCGGGAGAAGGAGAGACCCCCGCGCTCGGATCTGGCTGGCCGCTCGCCCCCTGGCCACGGAAGTGACTGGCCGTCCGTCGGGAGAGCCCGCGCCTAGCGCAGCCCCCGACCCTCGCCCAGCCGCAGCCGCATAGACAGCGCTCCCCAGCGGGCCCCCGGCCCCGCCGAGCCCACTCCCCGCTCGGGGCCAGGGCCGGCGATGCCTGGCGCGGCAACGGTGGTGGCCGCGGCTGCTGCTGCTGCTGCCGCCACGGCTGCTGGCCGGAGCCCGGGTCGGGGGCTCGAGTCTCCGCAGTGGGGCTGAGCCCGCAGCCCCGCCCCCCGAGCCTGAGGCCGCTGCTCTGCCGGGCGCCGGGCCTTCTCCGCCCGCGCCTCCGCCCCAGGAACTGGAGCCAAGCGGGGAGCCCGGGCCCCGCGCCCAGGCCCGGACCATGCATGGCCACCGAGTCCCGGGGGGCCCTGGGCCTTCGGATCCCGAACGCTCGGCGGCGATTACCCCTGGCGCCCCTCCACTGGCCTGTGCCGACTTGGACCCTGGAGCCTTGGAACCCGGACTGCCGGTTCGCAGGGGTTCAGGCTCGGCTCTTGGAGGCCCTTCGGATCCTCAGTTTGTTGGACCCTCGGACGCCAGCCTAGGAGCTCCTCCAAGCTCCCGGGTCTTGCCCTGCGGCCCTAGTCCACAGCACCACCGGGCCCTGCGCTTCTCCTACCACCTGGAGGGCTCGCAGCCTCGGCCTGGTGAGTGATCCAGACAGCATGGGAACCTGGGCCACGGGCCTGGTACTGGGAAAGGGTTCTTGTTCTAGGGCTTGGGGCCCAACGTGCTCACGTTAGCCCCTTGGGTCCCCTCAAACCCTAATCCTCCCCCTCCTGTAGCCTTCCTTCAAGTCCTTTTCAGCCTTTGCTCCTTGCTCTTTCCTTTGCGCCCTCAGTCCTTAAGACTTCTTTCTCTTCTAACTGCTGAGGCTAACTGGAGAGGAAGCACTCCAAGAAAAGGGGGCAGGATTTCAAGGGAGCAATGGGGATGTGGCTGGGGGAATAGGAGAAAAGAAGTCTCCCGTTAGCCAAGTGCCTACATTTGTGCATGGCACCGAACTGGGTACTTTTACAGGGATTCTTGTTTCAGCTTTAGGAACCATTCACTGTGAAGTGAATATCATCAGACACATTTTTAGGGGGTTCAGACTGAGGTTCTGAGAAGTAACTTGTCCAAGGTCACACTGTCATTATGGAGCCTGGATTCAAAACCAGATCAGAGTCCCAAATCTGTGGTCTTTCTGCTTCCCCAAACTGAAGCTGGAGAGTAATGCCAAGCTTTCTACTTAGGTAATTCCCCCCCTCTACTATTCATCTATTCATTAGCCCTGAAGTATGATAAGGTGAGAGAGAGACAGAGACAGACATACATACAGACAGAGACTGATCCTAGATTGTGCTTTTAGCTAGGTGTGTATGTGCCCAGAGTGTGTGCAGGTACTGATGAGAGAGAAAGGTGGAGATGAACCTGGGAGAAAGGGCCAAAGAGGCTGGTAGGTAGGAAAAGAGGAGAAATGTCAGAAGGGAGAACTGCTGGTCCAGGAGATTGTTTGGAAAGATAATCAGGATGGTTGCTTGGATTTAGCATTGATGGAACAACACTAAATCAGGCTGGGGCCACAGACCTGGCTGGACCTTTTCATAGTCCTGAGTATCTGGGGAGCCTAGCAGAGCTCTAGGACATTCTCATGTGGGCCTGAGTCTAGGAGCCTTGAAGGAAGATCAGTGCATATCTACCCCATCTTCATTGGGACTGAAGGAGGTGATGAGCTTCTAGCTGATTCCAGGGCTCATGTCTCAGCTTCCACAGGTCAGTACCAGGTAGCAGTAACAGTTAGTGAAGCATAAAACATGGGCAAGATTTGCCTCTCATTGCTGTCTGTTCTTTGGATAGTTATGGAACCTCTGGGAAATTTCACGAGCCCTCTCCTTGTGAACTGGGGATAGCCAGCTAACAACCCTTTAATACCCTGTCCTGCTTGTTGCTTCCACTGGCTTTTGGAACTCCCCTGGACACATGCTGTGTAGAGGGGGCTGCTCACACATACTTACTTTATTTTAGCTCCTCCCTTCAGATCCCCAAACAGCTACAACTCTCCCAGTGCAGAGCCTTTGCATATTTGCTTTGCCTTCTGCCTGCTAGCTTTTCCCCTCAGCTCTCCACCTGGCTTGCTCCTCATCTTTCTGGTCTCAGCTCAAATGTCCCCTCTGAGAGACCTTCCCTGACCACTTTAAGTAGGGCCTCTTGTGAATCTCCATCACAGCTGCCAGTGTGTGTCTATCCTTACATTTAATACAGTCTGAAAGTACCCTCTTGTATGTGTCTACTTGTTTATTGCTGCTCTTATGCTGCCAGACTGTGAGCTCCTTGAGGGCAAGGGGATTGTGTCTGTTGTTCTGTATTATATACCTAAGGGACTAGTGCAGTGCCTAGCATATGACAGGCACTCAATAAATCCTTGTTCAACAAATGTCTGAATAGATGCTAAGGGAACACACAGTAGGCCCTCTGTAACTATTGCCCAAGAGGACAGTGAGTTCCCACCCAGCAAATACTCTTGGTCTGGGAGTCAGTAACTAGGAAGGTCTTGACCCTTGGTCTCTGCCCTCTTTCTAGTCAACATGGGGTTGATACTGAGCATACTTTTGTACTCCACCAGTTCTTCCAAATTCCAAAGCAGAGTACCCTTCCCAAACCATTCCCCTCCTCTCCACAAATCAATACAGTGTTTTCAGGATCCTACTAACCACCTAAGTCCTTGCCTCTGTAAGGCATGCCTCTGGCATGATGGGTGTCTTATTTTACACTTTTTTTTTTGAAACAGGGTTTCTCTGTGTAGCCCTGGATGCCCTGGAACTCTCTGTATAGATCAGGCTGGCCTCCAACTCAGAGATCTACTTGCCTCTGCCTCCTGAGTGCTGGTATTAATCATGTGCCACTATTTCCTGGCAGATAGATGTCTTTTATTTTAATCAGAAGTAAAGATTGGGAATGAAAAGGGTTTAGAGAAAGACTTGGGCTCCCATCTAGCTAGCCATTCCTAACTTACTCACTTGTGTGACCCTGGATGAATGGCTTCAGTTCTTTGTGCCTAGTTCCCCCATCTAGAGAATGATACCTAGGAAACTGTAAGATTCTTATTTTAAAGCCTTCAGCCAATAAGGACTTACAAAATAAAATATGAAGAGAGAAAACCCTTCTGAAGAAGAGGCGGAGGAATTTCTCAAGTCCTGACAAGGCGGGCACTGGGCCATGTGATTCACAGCAGCATGGGTTGTGAGAGGCCCACCTCCCTCCCCTTCTGCACAGCCAGCCCAGGGGTAGGCACAAGTGACTTGCTTCTCTCTCCACAGGACTTGCCTATAATTGGCTCAAAATGGGCAGGGTTGGTGGTTGGAGGGTGTGTGTATGAGAGGGAGAGCAGGAGAGAGGGAGAGAGGGACACAGAGACACAGAGACCTGATCTTCATTTAAAGGGTTAGTAACATTTTAGTGCATGTGTTAAGATATTTATGTGCCTGCTGACTTTCCCCATCAGACTACTGAGACTTTTATTGAATCACCAGTCGTAGGTCCCAGTGGCACATCCCAGAGCAGCAGGGGGTGGGTGGTGTGAAAATAATAATTATATCTTATCCATGTGAAGAGCTCTGAATTACCTCCGGGCCCTTTCTTTTTGTTATTCTGTCTAGTTCCTGGTGGAGACGGTTAGTCATTGGGATAACTCAGTGCGATACCAGAAAGGGCTTGGAAAGGGTTAGCAAAGGGCTTCCACGTGTAGGCTTATGCATAGGGATTCAGGAGAATCCTACTGTAGTACTCAAGGCTGAGGCCTGAAGTGTCTTCCCACATGCTGGGGGTTGGAGAGAGCTTGAGGCCTGACCCTAGCTCAGCCAAAGGAGTTGGACTTGATATTAGTTGGACTAATATCCCAGCCGAAGGAGTTAGACTTGATATCCCCATTTTGTGGGGAAGAAGAGAAACAGCAGTAGACAAAGGGACTTCTTCTTTCTTCCTTGGTTACATCTTCAAAGACTCAAAGAGTTATTTTAAGCTGCAAAAGTCCCTAGACACTGGCTGGTTCTGGGGTTCCTTACCTCAGTAAGCATCAGAATCCTTTGTTGACCTTGAAGAATAAATGCCATTTTCAGACATTACCTCAAAGCTCCAGAGTTTTTGGAGTTAGAATCCAGGAATCTGGTTTCATAAAGATTCTCAGCAAGGGACAGGTGTGGTGGTATGCAATTCCAGGCAGAGGCAAGAGTTCCAGGCCATCCAGGGCTACATAGTGAGACCCTGTCTCAACGAGAACAACAACAACAAAAGATTCCCAGGTGATTTTGATGCATAGCCTAGGGTAAAAGCCAGGCCCATTTTTCCAATTGAGTCAGTGGAGACCCAGAGAATGATTCAGCCATGGTCCTATAGTGAGTGAGCATTGGTCTCCCTCTCCCTAGAGTCATACATGAGTCTCCCTCAACTTACTCCCAGTCCAGAAGGGAAGCATGGATGGGATGTTAGAAAGTGAGTTAATCCCTTCACCCCCACACAAACCCCACACAAACACTGGTTGTCCCAGTTTACCTTTCTCCCCTGCTTTTGTGAATGGCTACCATTTGACTATTTTAAGCTGGAAGGCAGTTGCAATTCCTGAATTCTAGGCATAGGAAATCTGGTATCAACAGTGCCTAACCCAAGGCCCCATCCTGTCCTAAAGGAAGGGATTTAGAGGTATGTCCAAGTCTCACAGACCTAGAGAACATGGAGGTCAGTTCAGCTAGAAGGTCTGGTGTCATCAAAGACATGCAAACTTGAGACACTGATTGGGGGACTGGTATTGAGAAGAGTGGAAGAATAAGTCCAGCAGAGGGACTTTGTCTTGAGAGCAAGCAGGAACCATCATAGGGCTTATTCACAGGGGACTGGTGTGCTTAGGTGCTAGTGTTTCAAAGGTCTCATAGGTCACATGGGAGATGGATAGAAAGGGTTAAAGAGCAGAAACGAGTAGAGGGTCAAACACTGGGATGTCATATATTTTGTGAGAGGTAATGGCAGCTCAGGTTAAAGTGGCAGTAGGTGGATTGGAAGAACATTTAAGTGCCAACATGGGCAAGCCTTGGCAATGGCTATAGAGGCCAAGGAAGGCGGGGAAGTCCAGGATGGTTCTGGGTAGTTTTCTGAAAGCAACTATAGTGACCTAGTGGATGATCGTGGAGCCATCCACACAAGAGAAGGAGCAGGTTTAGGGGAAGGGATAAGTTGTGTTTGAGACTCACTAAGTTTGAGTGGCCTAGGAGGATGTCATGGTAGTGATGGTCAGCAGACATTTGGATTTAGGATTATAAATATCCAGAAATATTTCTATGTTAGAGATGTTTGGAGAGTGTTCACCACCAACGTATATCATAGACCACATGGTGACTCTTACACAGAGTATGTGTGGTTCTGAGGATCAATTGCATCCTTGAAGACAGATGGTAGAGCCACATTCTGATCAGTCTCTTTGTGTATGGCACCTTTAAAAACATTTGCATGGAGCTGAGACCTATTTCACACATGTCGAGGATAGCTGCCTTTTGCAAAGAACTCCTTGAAGGCAAATCAGACATTACCAGAAAACTATTTGTGTGGCCCCTTCCTTGTTTTCCATGGTGAGGCATCTGAGAGGCCCCAGAAGGTTTTTTTGGTTTTTTTTGGTTTTTTTGTTTTTGTTTTTGTTTTTTTTTAAGAGGAAAGCATAGGTGTTTCAGGATAGGAGTAGTAGTAAGCTGGGTGGTGAGAATTGCAAGATTTTTGGAGAGCCAGATGGGTTTTGGAAACATCTCGGATTCAGTTCCTAGCCAGCTGGGGCCTTTTGGTCAAGCACAACAAAATGTAAAGACTGGGTAGGTGGGCAAAAGGGCTTCCTCATACTAAAGGAATTGAAATTTTCAAATGTAGATGCTTGGCACCTCCACTCCTCAGCCCTTTCAGATGCTCTGTCCAAGGAGGGTCCAGCCAACTCTCCCTCCTGCCTCAAGAGTGAGTGACAGCTAACAGTACTCTGCGCAGACATAAGCAGTGGCTTTCTGCAGCCAGTTAGCTAAATACCTTAGGCAGATGTGGTGCTGGCCAGACACTGGCTGGGTGGGGCTAGGACCTGTCTGGAATGAGGGCAGGAAGTGTAGCCTGTCATTGGCTAGCCACTTGGATTTAAGTTCCTTAATGCAGAGAGAACACACAACCCCTGGAGCCACAAATCCAATCCTTCGGGGCTCTATAGTGTCCAGTTCCTTGAACCTGGAAGGCTTTATACCTCCAGAACATTTGGAGACAAGGTTATAGGGTATCCACTGAAAGAGCCTCAGTATTCCTGGATCTGCCATTAGTTCATTGGCCTCACTTCCCATCTTAGGGCTTTAGTGTCCCCATTTCTCATCTTGCTTATCCCATTTGTCTGGCATACAATATGACAACCATAAATACTTTGTGAACTTGCACGAGAGAAAGATGGGAAAAGGAGGCTAATTTCCTTAACATGTCTGTTGAGTGCCTGCAGAGTATGCAGCTCTGCGATATGTGCTGAGATATGTCCCTGTCCTCGTGGAGCTCACATCCAGCAGGAAAGATACACTGCAAGTCATTTCCAGGACAGATGCTGCAGGGCCACATGGAGAGGAGGCAGGTCAGACACTAATGTTCAGACCTGAAGGATAAATAGATGTCCAGAGGTGAGGAGACATGGAAAAGCGGTTCAGGCTGCAGGAATGACAATGTGCCAAAGCCCCAGGCGGAAGACAGCACTTTCGAGGAATAGACAAGAGGCCATTGTGGCTCAAGGATGGGTGCGGGGCAGTGTTCATGAGCTTCAGGCTTCCTTGTTCCTATTCTCTGGAGTTTGGAGTTTACCCCCAAGGCTAGGGCTTAGCCTGGCTGGGCTGTGAAGAGGGCCTTGCAGAGGGCCCTGAGGATGGAGGGAAACAGTTAAGAGACTGGAAGCAGGCATTGTATGGATTCTAGAGCTACTAAGGGGCCCTGTCTGCAGGACTTGGGGGTTGTTTGGTTGTGTGAGTTAAGGTGAAGAGGAGTGGTGGAGAAAGGCCTGGACTTGGACAGCTTGGATGAATTGTGGTGCTAGCTGTTGCTGTTCCTGGGTTGGGGAAGGCAAGAGGAGGAGCTAAAAAGAGGCCAGGGCAGGGATGTTTGTTATTTTTAGGATACACTGAGTCTGAGGAGCCTCAACATAAAACATCCAGAAGAGTGCACAACAGGCACCAGCTGTGCTTCCTGGGCCCCAGAGTAAGGCCCGGATGGGGAGGTCACAGGTGTGAGGCCAGAGCTGCCAGGGCACAGTGGGCCCTCCCGCTGCCTTCCCCCTTTCAGTTGTCTGCTCCACTTCCTGCCTTATGCTTCACAGTGGCCCCGAAAGGGAAAGAGTTAAGTCACTGAGTAAAAGTCTTCTCTGGAAAGTGGGAAAGGCGGGACTGGCAGGGCAGGCTCCTGGGAGCTGCAGCTGGCATAGAAGCCCTTCCGCTAGCCCTAGCCCTTCAGGCCAGCGCTGCCGCTGCAGCCGCCCACGCTGCCTGCTGTGTGTTGCCTTCACCTTCCCTGCTCCCCCTCCAGCTTCCTCCTGGCTCCCCTAATCCGGGCCTCTCTACCTAATACATTCCAGGTGGAGGTGCAGTCCCCCTCACAGTGCTGGGCAGCAGGGGAGGGGATTAGGGAAGGTGGAAGTCTCTTAGGGTGAGCTTCCTAGTCTCTGGGACTGGTTCTACCTCTGGAGAATGCCTTCATTGATTTTTGAGCCATGTTTCTGTCAATGATGGGAGGAAGCCCCCCTCCCAGACCCTTGTCTGCCACCTTGGAAAGTTTCACGTGGTCTTGCTCTTCTGTGCCTCAGTTTTCTTATCTATAGAGTGCCTTGGAATTCCCACCTTTTAGGGCTGTTTTAAGGATTAAATGCCACAGGCAAAGCCCTGAGGCCCATTGTAGCCAGGTCAACAGATGGCCTTGGCTTGCCATTTTTGCCTGTGGCCTGCATCCCTTGGTGACTTCCATGTACCATGCAGACCACCTTGTCTGCATTTCCATTCTGCCTTGTCCCATTTTCTGTCTTTCCTTTTATATCTATCTGGATTTATGATGTTTCCGGCCATCTGTTTCTTTGTCTTTGTCCCAGGATCTTACTTTATTGAGGTTTGTTTGTTTTGTGACACAGGGTTTCATGTAGCCCAGGCTGGTCTTAAACTCACTATGTAGTTGAGGCTGGCCTTGAACCCTTGGTCCTTCTGCCTCTGTCTCCCAAGTGCTAGGATTATTGCCATGTGCCACCATGTCCAGCTTTCTATAAAAGGTCTTTTCCTCTCATAATTCCTCTGCGTATACAGTTCTCAGATTTGACCAGGCTTCTAGTGAATGGGAAGATGAATGCATGGGTTTGTGGGGGACAACCCTGGGGTCAAGAAAGGGGTCAAAGGGATCATCCCTCTAGTGGCTTTGTCCCCATTGGGAGGGTAATTCTAGCCAGCGTGGCAGTCCTAGCACTGGATAATTACTGTCCCCAGTGCTCCCAGCTGCAGCTCCACTCCCTTCCCTTCCTGTCCTCTGAAGTCCCCAGCTCCTCCCAGGGGTGGAGTTACACACAGACACATTCTTTTCTGGCCTCTGGTCCAGAGAAGACCAGAGGAGGTGGCCAGGCCTTCATAGCAATCAAGCAGATGGAAGAGGCAGCAGTGGTGTGTGTGTGCGAGAGAGCATGCATGCACGCCTGTCCTCTTGGCAGTCTTTGTCCCCATGGATTGTTCTGTGTCTTGCTGTTCTTCCTGTATGCTTACGTGTAAGTTTGCCTGTGTGTCTGTATATATCCATGTGTGTCTTTGCATCATTCTGTGTTATGTGCTGTAAATTATGTCATTTATCTTGGTCTTAGCCCTAGAAGTTTCTAGCTGCTTCTCTGTGCCGGTTTGCCTGTCTTATCTGTTCTTCTGTCAGCCACTTGGCTCCCCACAAGTCAGTGTTCTACTAGTGGTGGCCGGGGTGGCAGATACTGGTGCCTACCTGCATCTTTTGGCATTTCCTGCCAGTTCTTCTTACTCTGGAACCTTCTTGCAAACCCAGCACACTCTGTCCTTTAATTACATGCTTCATCTGTACAAACCTATACATCTATACACCAGGTACCCACACTTTTGTCCACTTTTTCCCCTCATCATCCAGAGCCCATCTGTGTATAAAAACGCACCCTGTTCTGGATAGCTCAACTTAAAACCACATTCTTTAGAAAGTTGTCTTCTTCCATCTTCCAAATATAATTTCTTCCCAACTCAGCAAATTTACAAGAAACGTACTCTGTAACTACACGTAGACACACCTAGGATCCAGCTGCAGCTCAGTTATTTTAGCTGTGGAGCCTCAAATCAGTTATTTTGCTTTTATGCCTCACTGTCCGTCCCTCGCTTCTTCCCTCCTTTCCTTCCTTTCTTCCTTCCTTTTCTGTTATTTTTAAAAACTGAGACAGGGTCTCACTAGTTCCAGGCTGGCCTGGAACTACTATATAGACCAGGCTTGCCTCCAGTTCACAGAGATCCACCTGCCTCTGTCTCTCTGAGTGCTGGGATCAAAGGTGTGCGCCACCACACCTGCTGTACCTGTTTCTGTATGAAATGGAACTAATAGCTCACAGAGTTATTAGGAGCATGCCACAGGATGTGTGAACACAATGCCTGACCTAGAATAAATGTTCAATAAACAGCTGAATTTCCATACCTCATACCATCTCTTAAAAAGTAACAGCTTAGTCCATTGGTAGCTTAGTGTGCTTGATTAGCATGCACAAAGCTCCAGGTTGGATCCCCCAGCACCGCATAAACCACATGTACTGGTGCATATCTGTAATCCCAGCATTCTAGGGGTGGAGGCAAAAGGATCACTATGATTCCAAGACCAACCTAGACTACATAGTGAGTTCCAGGCTAACCTAGGCTACAGAATGAGACCTTGCCAGAAGAATAGGAGGAGGAGGAGGAGGAGGAGGGAGAGGAGGAAGAGGAGGATGCCAGGTCAGGCATATACTCTGTAGATGGAGACAGATCGTATGTTCAAGGGATCCTGGACTACATAAGGAATTTGAGATTAGTCTAGGCTAGAGACCCTGTCTTTAAAAAATGACAGCTTAAGTTCTAGAGAATTCTACATATTCTTCAATCCTCGAAGGTAGATTCCAATTCAGGGACTGCCTGAAAAATATTATATGAAATAGCTTCCTTGACATACTAGGTCCAGAAGAGGCTGGGCCCTTTCAAAGGATGGGAGAAGGGGCCTCCAAGGCTGCTGCCCAAGGGCCAGAGCATACCAATATAGGGTAAGCAGCAAGGCTGGCAAAGTGTTTTAGTGGATAAAGACACTTGCCTTGACAGACTGGCAACCTGAGTTCAATCCCTAGAACCCATGTAAAGGTGGAAGGAGAGAGAGAACCAACTCCACTAATTTGTTCTCTGAACCCCCTCATTAATAGTAATAATAATAATAATAATAATAATAATAATAATACTTTAACAAATTAAAGAAGCAGCAAAGTTATAAGGTGCCTAGATAACTACTTAACATTAGAGCCTACAAATTGGCCTCTCAATTTTTTGTTTCAATTGGCCTGCTCACTCTTTTGTTTTCTTCCTCAGACAGGGTTTCTCTGTTGTAACCCTGGCTGTCCTGGAACTCACTCTGTAGACCAGGCTGGCCTCAAACTCACAGAGATCTGGCTGCCTCTGCCTCCCCAGTGCTGGGATTAAAAGCATGAGCCATCATCATCCAGCATGGTCTGCTGACTTCCCACAAAACTCCTGAAATAGTGGAAGGTCTCAAACACAGGGCACTGTTCTGGAAAGGATGGACTTTGTAGTTTAAGTGAGGCATTGTGTTCTGTAGCTTACCTAGTGCCTACCATTTCCTCTTACTTTATCCTGTCTTATTTTACAGAAAGTTTCTCACTTCACACAAGAGTGCACTTTACAGAAAGGCCCCCCTTCCCTTTACCAGAAAACAAGTTCCTCTGTTTGATGGACAAGCTTTCTCCTTTGTTAGTCCTTCACTTACTGGCAGGCCATCTGCTTTACAAATGGGTTTCTGTAGAACTCTCCTCACTTACAGAATTATCCCCCTCACAACGCTTTGAAGAAATCTCTTCTGTTTTACAGAAATTCTTCCTTTTACAGAGGAACAAAAAACAAGGGAGTGGAAGGAGGACAATCAGGAGTTTAGGTTTGTTCTGTGCTGAGTAGCCAGCCTGGGCTACATGAGACCCTTTTTCAAAAACCAAAGAAAAAGTTGAAGGAGGGCAGCAGTATACACCTCTAAACCTGGAGTTTGGGAGGCTGAGGCAGGGAAATTACCATAAGTTTGTGGTCAGCCTAGGCTACAGAGTGAGTTCTAAACCAGCCTGGGCTATAGAATGAGACCCTGTCTTATAAAAACAAGCCAAAAATTAAAATCAAAGAGACCTTTTACAGAAACCTCTTTTGCAGGAGGACACAGTCCTTAGGTAGTGCCTTGCTGGCCAGATGGCTCCCAATTTCCCAAAGCATCTATGCACTGCTGAAATGACCCCATTTTTTGCAGAACCGTCATAGTCAAAGACAAGTAGACTCCAGAGAAGGAACTGCTGGACTTCTCTTGGGGTTCCTGTAAAGAACACATTTTTACATTTCACAGAGCTTTGTGCTTGGGTTTTCAGAAGGAGCATCTGTTAGACCAAGTGAGGTCTAGATGCAGTCTTCCTCTGAAGGAGGACTGCAGCAGTAGAGCTGAAGCTCATTCATGTCCAGGGCACAGGTGGGAAGAGGGGGTTGCTAAGCCTTTGGCCTCTCCTGCAAGCCTCTCCTCTTTTCCTTGCAGACCTGGCTTCCCACAGGGACTTTCCTTTTTGCTGTTGTTCTTTCTTCTCCCCTCCCTCTGTTCTCTTTTTGCCATCCAACTCCAACCTTGGAAATTCCAGCTGCCTTAGCTAGGAAAGGCAAAATTTGGGGAGTTGTTAAGAGAAGTTTTCATCATTCTAGAAGAGACCTGACTGCTGGGGCTGTCTTTTGCTCTCCTGACTTCTCACCAGTTTCTCTCGATGAACAGTGCACACCTATTTCTCCCCAGTTTGCAAATGGGAAAGTGAGTCCTGAGCTGTGGAGCTGTTTGTCCCAGGTTATCAGAGAGTTAACTAGCAGCGAAGGCCCAGTCTGCAGCTCTAAGAGTTGTCTTGAGATTAAGCCAAGGCTACAGCTGGGAGAAGGGAGACAGGATGCTGCTGGCCAGGGAAGGAGGGAGAGCTGGCAGCTGAACTTTCCAGAAAGAGATGTGGGAGAAGCAGGGTCAGGTTCCAGTGAGAATGGGCCAGAGGAGGAGTCTTTGTCCTCAAATTCAGCTAAAAGCTGGACCTGCTCTACCGTTTAAACCCAGAGACATGTCCTGAGGGCACCTGCCAAACAAGCATATGCCAAAACCAGAAACAGTATTTTGAATGATTTTGCTATTTTTTCTATTCTTTGCAAATTTTACATAATTTTGATCATATTCACCCCCTCCCCCAAATCTTCCCAGATCCACCCCCTTCCCTACCAACCCAATTTTGTGTCCTTTTAAAAAAAAAATCAAGTCCAACTTGTATTCTTAGATATGTGGCCTTCCACTAGAGCATGGTTGGTCTACCAGTGGCCATACTCTGAAAGAAAACCTCTCGCAGCAGCTATCAAATTGCCGGTAGCATGCCAATTCATCTAGGGGTGGAACTTGGGACTTTGTGCCCACTTCCCCTCTCCACAATGGGATTTTGTCTGACTTGATCTTGTGCAGGTCTTGTGCATGCTGTCACAAGTGCTGTTAAGTTCATATATACAGCTTTCCTGCTGTGTTCAGGCAAAGAACTTTTTCTTATCCCTAATCACTGCCTCTGGCTCATAAAATATTTCTGCCCCCATTTTTGTTACAATGATCCCACAGACTTGTGATGAGGGGCTGTGAATATATATATATATATATCTCCTATCCATCCATCCCCTTTCGGGCTGAGCATTCCACATTCTCTGATTCTCTGCACCTTGACCAGTTGTGAGTCTCTGAGTTAGTCACTATCTAGTAACAATAGAAGTTTCTCTGAAGAGGGTCAATAGGGTATGGTAATCTATGGGTACATAAACGAGGCATTAGGAGTCAATCTAATACCGTGTCAAGTTATTCCCTTCTATGCTGTGCCATCCCATCTCCAATCCTAATTTAACCCTTCTGTAGTTGGGCTGCTGTGGAGGCTCACTAAGGACAAAAAGGAGGCATATTCATTGGTACAGACCCTGCCAGACCTCAGCAGAGGGAACCACAGTCATGGCCAGTGCCATACTCCATTGACAGTAGAACCCTGAGCATCTGAGCTCAGCTGTTTTTTATTGATACCAAACTCCTCAGGTGTTCTACTAATACCATGTGCAGATCATGAGCAATGAAACATCCCTCACAGAAATCCAACACCTGCAAACAGTACAGAACACCCTAGACCTAGGCTAGCCCCTCACCCAACAGTGCATAAAGCAATTTCAAACATAACTAAAAATAAACTTCCCCAGCACCCTTCATCTTCCATTATTTAACCTTTTATATCACCGAGTTCCATCTCCTATTGAAAGCCCCACCCCCACCCCGCGCTGTGGTCTCTTACTAATTTCCTGACCACTGTGAGTATTCCAAATGAAACACATATCTGAAGATTCAAAACTAACACTCAGAAGTGAGAGAAAGCATTCAATCTTTTCCTTTCTGGTTCTGGGTTATCTCACTCTGATTGTTTGTAGCTCCATTTATTTACCTGTGAATTTCATAATTTCATTTTTCTTAACAGCTGAATATTATTCCACTGTATAAATGTACTACATTTTCTTTATCTATTCATCAGCTGATGGACATCTAGTCTGCTTCCATTTCCTGGCTATTGTGAATAGAGCAACAATGAGCATGAACAAGCAGGTATCTCTATAGTGAGATATAGAATCCTTTGGGTGTATGTCCAAGAGTGATATAGCTGGATTATGCTGTTGATCTATTTCTAGGTGTTTTGTTTTCTCAAGACAGGTTTTCTCTGTGTAGGCCTGGCTGTCCTGGAACTCATTCTTTAGACCAGGCTAGCCATGAACTCAGAAATCCGCCTGCCTCTGCCTTCTGAGTGCTGGGATTAAAGGTGTATGCCAACCACCACCAGGCTGTTTCTAGGTTTTTGAGGAACCTCCATGCTGATTTCCATAGTGGCCTCATCAGTTTGTTCTCCCACCAACAGTGAATAAGTTTTCCCCTTTCCCTACATCCATGCTAGGAGATAAGGATCCAGTTTCATTCTTCTCCATGTATCTATCCAGTTTGATCTAGATTCTATCTTTTCTCCGGTGTGTATTGTTAACCCTTTTGTCAAAAGTTCACGTAGCTGTAGGAGTATGGTTTGTATGTGGGGTCTCAATTCTATTCCCTTTATTAGTGTGTCTGTTTTTATTTTAATTTTATTTTTATGTGTATTGCTATTTCATTTGCATATATGTCTGTTCACTGCATGTGTGCCTGGTGCTGGTAGAAGCCAGAAGAGGATGTCGGATCTTCTGGACTTGAAATTACAGACAGTTGTGAAGCACCATGTAGGTGCTCAGAGTCAAACCTGGGCCCCCTGGAAGAGCAGCCAGTACTCTTAATTGCTGAGCCATCTCTCCAGCCCCCAAAGTGGCTGTTTTTATTACTATACTTTTGTAGTATAACTTGAAGGGTAAGGTCAATATTGCTATTTCTTGAGCTGGAGATATAGCTCAGTGGTATAAAGCTCATGCGTAATGTGTGCTGGGTTACAGCAACACACATACACACACACACACACACACACACACACACACACACACACACACACACACCAAACAAAAATTAAAACCATTGTCCTTATAGCTAGCTGAGGGCCTAGAGGTTGTGGGGGCAAAGTAAGAGAGTGTATGCCCCACTTTCACAGCATCTGGGCACTTGTAGGATGCTCAGGGTGTGCTTCCTGTCATTGCTAGGAGATGTAGGAGTACAGTAGTGGTTGCAATATGCATGTCATGCTGTACACTGTACTCTAGTAGGATGCATGGGGTAGCTGTGTGGTTCTCTCTGGGTCTTTGAGGGCTGTGCATAGTTGGCTTGTGGCTGTGGGGTGTTGTAAGATTTATGGTGGCCCTATGGGTGTGAAAAACAGTGGGGACTCCTAGAGAACCTGAGGAAAGGAGGAGGGCTGGTAGAGAACCTTAATGGGGGTGTGGATGTGGGTATATGTGTGTCAGCACATGTAAATTAATTATCAACCATAAGAACAATAGTCTGGAGGAAACCAATTTAGGATGTAGGTGGGTGGGATGGATGGGGAAGTAGGAAGCTCTGTGGTTTGTAGAAAGGAGGAAGTGGGTCCTACTCGAGTAGCTTCCCCTCAGGGGAGGAATGAGGGCAGGAATGAGATTTTCTCAGTCTTACACAGAGTCTCTAGCAACTGTGAAATACAGTTAGCTTATTCAACTAAACTGAGGGAAGCCAGAGAGTTCAGCAGGGCCATAAAGGGCCACAGAGATCTGATGAAGACGTTTATATCTTCCCGTGGGTAGAAGGGAGTTATGGAAAGTTCTTCTGCCAGTTGGTTGTGTGGTCTGGCTATAAGAAGATGCCACCAAGAAAGAGCTGGAGAAACTGTGAAGAAGGGGCCTACAGAGGGATGAGGCAGGGATCTTGAATCTTTCTTCTCTCGGTGGGATATACCCCGACCATACTAAGACTCTGCTGTCCTGTGGGCAGGGTTAAGGGCTTTCCCTTTCACTAGCCTTAATGCTTTTCTATAATACTAGGATCCTCTCCTGTCCCTGTGGCTTTCCCCTGGCATGCTGGGTTAGGAAAAGAACCCAGGCTAGAAACAGTCTCCCTGAAGAAACTCAGCTATTACCTTGTTGTGTGTCCTCTGGCTAGTCACCATATCTTTCTTTGTCTTCATCTCTGCACAAGAAACTGGACAGAAACTTGCTGCCTCCCTCATCTGGGACTCCACTGTATCTATTCCTTAATCCAGATTCCATTGGGTTGTATATTCTCTAAAACTGCTTACAAGGAGACAGAGAATGGAGAGGCAGCCTGTGAAGCTCTCACATGAGGGTCAGGTGCCTAAGGAGAGCAGAGAATGGGCCTGGGCAGAACAATGGAGAATGGTAGGCCACCCCACTGAGAAGCAGCGGGGGAACATAAAGGCAGAAGCCCCACAGGAGCCTTGCTGACCAGCTCCTGACCCGGTGGGGACCGCTTGCCCAGGGCAGCTCACCTGCTTTGAGGTACTAAGGGCTGGGACGCAGATGGAGAAGCTCTGGGGACCCTGGCACCTGTGTATGTCTGTGGAGGTCTGCATGCAGTATGTTTGGCTTTGCTCATTAGCTCTCTGACCATCATCATCACTTTCTCTGGCCGCGTGTTTTTGCAACCTTGTCTTCACCTGTGCCACCTTCCAGATGATTCATCCTCTTCAACCCTATGCCCAGAGAGAGGACAGGGCAGGGCCAGCTAAGATGTGCTGAGCTGGGCAGGATAAGCAGCTCTACTGGGCCAGAGGTGAAGAGAAGAACACGCTTCCTGCGCAGGCTGGGCTCTGTCTGTTCAGGTGGGAAGGGTGAACAGGGAAGGCACGAGCAAGGAAGGCTCGGGAGGAAACTGCACCTAATGCCAGGTACAAGGTGGAAGAAACCCACTGGGACAGATCTAGAGCACTTGTTCCCTCAGGATGGGAAACAAGTCCTTAACTGCCTGGCCAGGCTGTAGCCGGGATAAGGTCAGGAGCTCAGGGAAGCTGCTATAGAACTCCCTGGGTTCCCTCTTACACTAGGAGACCTAAAATCCCTTGCAAATCTTTCTGCCTGTGTGACCTTGTAAGGAAGGGTATGGATGTCTCTCTGTGAAGACAGCATATGGCACTTTGTTTAGAGCAGGAAGAGACAAGTGTTATGTGTTTTGTGTGTATATTTGTGTATATCCCCAAGCTAAGATCCTCAGATACTGTGGACATGTTTGTTTTAAGAATATGACATAGTAAATTATACAACATGTCTGATTTGTGTCCATATTTCTGGATATGTTGTGGCTTATGATGCTGTGCTGTTTTGCTGTTGTGTGTGGTTTTTTTCTGACCTGGTATAATAGATCCTATGTGAATATGATCTTTGTTTGTAGCTATGTTTGTACATGTTCAAAAGCACATTAACGATACAGATGAGACTCCATGATCCTGTAATGTAAATGGCACAATACCTTTGTAAATTGGTGAAACTGCACTTGAGTAACATATAGTGGTATATAAAGTTATATGATGGTATGTGGTTAAGTGATTTTTGTGTGAGATGGCAGTGCCACCATTGTATCTTAGTTATATGTGTTTGTGACTGTGCTTGGCCTTATTATCGACGATTCCATAATGCTGTATGATCATATACGGAATTGTAGCTGCTGGTCTATGAACTTGTGTGTGCCCAGGCTTTCAGAAAGGTGGGTGAGGCCACGTGTTTGGATGTTTGAATTTGTGTGACTTGGCAGTTGTGGGAAGCACTATAAATTCCATGTGCTTTTGTGACTTAGTGGTCCCATTTTTGACTGTCCACTTTTGAGGCTGTAACATAAGGGTCAAAGCCTTGAGATGCCACATGGCTGTGGCACAATGTAACTCAACACTATGTGTTAATTGTAGCTGCGGGACCTCTTGTTTGTTTGTTTGCTTGCTTGGGTTCAGTCAGAGTTTCAGTATGGAGCACAGGCTGGCCTGGAGCTCGCCATCCTTCTGCTTCAGCTTCCCAAGGGCTGGGCTCATAGGCATGTGCTGCTGTGCCTGGTGCTCTAGGGACTCTTGACTAGTGCTCACTCCCTGGTCCTCACACGTAATCACATGCACCTCTCCCTACACGGTGCTTTTCATGGCCCCCTCACCACAGAGAAGATGAACAGCTCTTCATTCTGGCATCCAAGGCTTTCCTATTCCTCTCTGGCCCTACCTGACTTCTCTATTATTTCTGAGACAACCTCCACAGCTTCCTACCCAGCCACAAATCCTATACTCTTTTGCTTGGGACATGTAGATTGTAGGGGGTCCGTCGTTGCTCCCCAGTCTAAATCTTTCCTTGTAAGTGTGCTCCATCATGTCCTCTAGGGCCCCAAACAAGAGGGCTTGGGGCCCTGTGCTAAGGAAAGAGAAAATACGGAAAGGATTCATTCCTCTTTTTCTGAATTTGCTGCTTGCGGCTTTAAAGCTGTTCTTGTACCTGCATTCTGGATACTGGTAGGGGTGGGGCGAGATGAATGTGGAATTGAGAAAGGAAAAATAATTGATAAGTCTCTGGAATTTTAAGAAGCAAAATGTCTGCTTATGAAATACAGTTTCACCAGTGTGTGTATTCTGTACACGCAGTGGGACTGGAACCCAGGCCTTGCGAATGCTAAACAAGTGTTCCATCACTGAGTTAACTCTCTACTTCCAAGTTTCAACATTTTAAAGATACTTGACTGTACAAAATTACAGACAAGAAAGTTCAGATGTTCTCAGGCTTTAAGAAATGGAATGAAAAAGACAGGAATGGTAGCTTATGCCTATGATCCTGGCATTTGGTAGGCTGAAGCAAGATTGTCATGTGTTTGAGTCCAGCCTGGGCTACACAGTGAGACCCTGTCTTAAAAACAAACAAAAATCATAGAATAATTTATAGAATGAAGAATGGCTGTATAAACAAGAGCTACAGGTGTGTACATAAACTTTAGGGTACTCACTTCTACTCTCAACCCGGTTAAATTCCCTACTTTCGTTTAAGTCCTTAATTTATCTATTTAATTATGCATACAATCAATATGCTAAATCACAGAGACCTATTATTTCTTGATGAAAATAACCAGTCTCCTCCTTGGGCCTAGTTTTCTGTCTAAGGCCTGGGAGAAGGGCTTCCTGGCAAAACAGCATAGCTAGTAAAAGGCTCAGAGAGGTCTAGTCCTAGATACCTGCTAAGATATGCTACTTCCTATTCTCCCTTGGGGTAAAATCAGTCACTTCACATCCAGTTTCTCCCTTTCTACAGGGCTGCACCAGGGAAACAGGATCCTGGTTAAAAGCTTGTCCCTTGACCCTGGCCAGAGTCTTGAGCCTCATCCAGAAGGCCCCCAACGGCTTCGTTCAGATCCGGGCCCTCCCACTGAAAGCCCCGGCCCGCGTCCTTCACCACTGAAGCGGGCACCAGGCCCAAAACCACAGGGTAAGTGCTTCCATTAAGAGAAGAGAAATGGACCAGGGGGGTATACAAAAGGAAAGGAGAAATTAATGGGTGGCAGAAGAATAAGAGAAGTGTCCTTATCTCAAGGGGCAGTGAGTGATACCCATCTAATCGGCAGAAAGGTGTTGCCTGTGGCCAGTATATCCTACTGGGATTTTACTTTGGTCCTGCTCTCTGCCTACCTCAGGCCAAAAAAAAAAAAATTATGGCAGCACATGCCTATACTCTCAGCACTCAAGAGGTTGAGACAGGATGATTGCTGTGAGTTTAAGGTCAGTCGGGGCTATGTTATTAGTACCATTAGTACCAGGCCAGCAGAGCTGGATAACAAGACCGTCTAAAAAGATCAACACACCAAAATTTAAAAAAATGGCAGGGAATGTAGCTTAATGGAAAAGTGTTTGCCTGCTATGCACAAGGCCCTGGGTTTGCTCTCTAGCACAGAAAATTCTGAGGTTTGTGAAATTAGGTATTGCCTGGCCACAATATCCACCTCCAAATCAAGTTCAGTGATATCTCTCTTCCCTTCCCCCTCCACTGTTCCAGTTCCCCCAAAGCCCAGCTATCTGCAGATGCCCCGGATGCTTCCTCCACCTGAGCCAATTCCTCCACCACCATCACGCCCTCTGCCTGCAGACCCTAGAGTGGCCAAGGGTCTTGCCCCCAGAGCTGAGGCCAGCACAAGTTCTGCAGCAGTGTCATCACTGATTGAGAAGTTTGAAAGGTGAGTCTGGTCCCTAGAGAACCCTGTGAGGGAAGGGTGGATCTGGGACAGGAAGGGATAGTTGTAGAAGAGGCCTCTTGGTCAAGCTCATTCCCTGCCTCCATGTGTGTCCATCACCCGCCTCAGAGAGCCTGTGATTGTCGCCTCGGATAGGCCAGCCCCTGGCCCCTGCCCAGTTCCCCCAGAGCCAGCCATGTTGCCACAGCCACCCACGCAGCCAACAGTGTCCCAGCTCCCTGAGGGTGAGGCTTCTCGCTGCCTGTTCCTGCTGGCTCCTGGGCCCCGGGATGGTGAGAAGGTGCCTAACCGGGACAGCGGCATTGACAGCATCAGCTCGCCATCCAACAGTGAAGAGACCTGCTTCGTCAGTGATGACGGGCCCCCCAGCCACAGCCTCTGCCCTGGGCCCCCTGCCCTGGCTAGTATGCCAGTTGCTTTGGTCGAACCCCA
Organism: Cricetomys ansorgei; assembly: GCA_026225945.1. Classification (NCBI taxonomy): domain Eukaryota; kingdom Metazoa; phylum Chordata; class Mammalia; order Rodentia; family Nesomyidae; genus Cricetomys; species Cricetomys ansorgei. The sequence goes on along the minus strand of JAMJFZ010003656.1, from coordinate 1,800,158 downwards.
CCGGCCTGGCTCCCAGGAAGTTGACAGTGACCTGGAAGAGGAAGACGAGGAAGAGGAAGAAGAGGAGGAGAAGGACAGAGAAATTCCAGTGCCCCCGCTGGAGAGACAGGAGTCTGTGGAGGTACTGACCCATGTTACCCAAGATACAGGACCATGCA